>VNJN01005255.1:0-310637 GCA_008042485.1 Drosophila mayri | reverse complement strand
AGCAAAAAAAATTTTTCAAATTTTGTAAGGGGTTGCATCGTCAAAATTCAAAAAAATTAAATCGTTTGTTTATTGAAAAAGTAAGTATGCAGACTTGTTAGCCTTTTGAAAACTAGCATAGAACAGCTTTCCGATTCAAAATTAGTTTCCTGTTGGCCAAGTTATGATAATTGAAAAACTTCCAAATTCCCAAAAAATGAGCCAAAAAAATTTTTCAAATTTTGTAAGGGGTTGCATCGTCAAAATTCAAAAAAATTAAATCGTTTGTTTATTGAAAAAGTAAGTATGCAGACTTGTTAGCCTTTTGAAAACTAGCATAGAACAGCTTTCCGATTCAAAATTAGTTTCCTGTTGGCCAAGTTATGATAATTGAAAAACTTCCAAATTCCCAAAAAATGAGCCAAAAAAATTTTTCAAATTTTGTAAGGCCTGTTGGCCAAGTTATGATAATTGAAAAACTTCCAAATTCCCAAAAAATGAGCAAAAAAAATTTTTCAAATTTTGTAAGGCCTGTTGGCCAAGTTATGATAATTGAAAAACTTCCAAATTCCCAAAAAATGAGCCAAAAAAATTTTTCAAATTTTGTAAGGGGTTGCATCGTCAAAATTCAAAAAAATTAAATCGTTTGTTTATTGAAAAAGTAAGTATGCAGACTTGTTAGCCTTTTGAAAACTAGCATAGAACAGCTTTCCGATTCAAAATTAGTTTCCTGTTGGCCAAGTTATGATAATTGAAATTCCCAAAAATTGAATTTTTCGGAAATTAAACAATATTTAAACCTCAAAAAAATCCAGGAAAATATTTCATTCTTTACTTAGTAACTGGTACAAAAATCAAGTTCCTAAGTGTTCGGCGTTGTTCAGGAAAATTAAAAAAAAACGCTCCAAAAACCATGTTAAAAGCCTCTTCTGTAGAGTTCCATAAGCAAAACAATGTTAGGCTGTTAATGAAGAGTTAACAGAATGTTGTTTCTAGTTGGATATCGATCTAGCCAAGTCCAAAACCATTACCGTTTCGCGTTCAATGCGCACGCTTTTCCTTTTTCCACTAAAATAAAATCGCGCACTTGCATAGGTATAGAATTTATTTAATTACAGGTATAACATTAACATCTATATATATTATGTATATATGTATGTATAAGTTGCATTTCGCTATTGGGTTTCGATTTTGGTATTACGGGCCGAGAAATCTATAGAGAAATTCTATGAGAGATAGAAATCGGTTTCTGTTCGGTTTGTTCATAAAGAAAATAAAAACAAAAGCAAGTGTAAGAAATAAGTGTAATTTAATCGGTTTCTTCAAATTAACTTAGGAAATAACTAAAAAGTGTCTTAAAACATACAACTTATACATTAACATATGTTTAACAGCGCTTTTCCTCATCTGTTGTTCAACTTTGACAAAGTGTGTGTGTGTGTGTGTGGTTTTTGTTTTTTTGTTTACTTTGCTGCTTTCTCCTCCTCTTACTTCTACTTTCTTCCAACTTTTCTCATTTCTTTTTTACTTTTCATTTGTTTTTGTGGGCGCGATCTCAGATCGAGTGATCTGCGGAGAGAATCTGCAGATAGATCTCCCTCCCGTCGCGTCCTCTCGTATCGTTAGTTGTGTTATATAATGTACAGTTGTTCTCTCTTTAGTTTAGTTTTAAAACATACAACTAAATACGCGCTAAACACTAATTAAACTGTATTTACATTTCATATACTTGTTTAGAGTCTAAATAATTTAAATATTTTACAATTGTGTGTGTGTGTTTGTTGTGTTGTGTTTTGTTTTTCTTTCTCATTTAATATTTTCCTTTCGTGTGTGTTTGTTGTTTGTTTATCATTACTAATCGACGATCCATAGATCGATCGTCGCTTGTCGTCATCGTCACATAATTTACAAGGGTACAGGGTACTATATAGGTTATTGTATCATCATATTTAGTGTGGTGTTTGTGTGTTTTGGGATAGTTAAAGGTAGTTAAATATGGAGACAGTGGGACGCCGCCGCCGCCGGGTGGAGTGCCCGACATTCTACAAAGTTTCGCAAGATTTGAAATCATTTAGGTTTTAGTTTAGAGTGTTTTCGTGGCAGTGTTGTTGTTGTTGCTTCTTTTTATATATTTAAACAAGAAATAAAGATAAACTAACAGAAAACAAGGCTTGGAAAGTTCAAAAATATAAGAACGCAGCTCTGTTGCAGAGCGAAAGGTCCCGACACGAGGCGAGACGTGCTTTGTTTTTAAAGTATTTGGCTTACAATATTCGATTATAATTAAATATACGCGTCTAGGATAAATGTATAATGTAATAATGCATAATGTATACGTGTTGTATGTATGTATGTATAATCGTAGGAAAAAGCCTCTGGGCGCATCGCTAAACCTATATAATTGTGCTTGGAACAACAGCAGGGATCTCTGATCGGATCTGGCCGCGACTCGGGCAGTTCGTTTGGGTCTATGTCACGTCGGCGAAGGACAGGCATTGCATGGAGCCAAGGAACCGCCGATTCGAGGCGGAAGTTAAACGGCAAAGATTGTGAGGGTATTGGGGGAAACTTTGTAGAATGTGGAGCAGCAGCTGCGGCGGCGGCGGTGGTAACTATAACTTTCCGCCGAATTGGTTGAATCAAAACTTAAACTTTTGTGTTTACAGAGGGTCCTTGGATATTCATATTATGTATGGGATAGTAGTATGCATAGTACAGTTAAACAGTTATTATGTTGGTAGGCTTTCCTTTGTGTTTTCATTTTCTTCTTAACATTTTTCGTTTCAATTTGTTTTCGTTTTGTGTGTGTGTTTTACGTGTGTTTTTCCTTCATTTTTAAATTAAGCAAAAATAAAACTTTCTTTCTTGAGATCAAACTTAACGATACTTTGCAAGCTTCTTGTTAATTAATTGGGTTTTCTTCTAAATTAGGAAATGTTAAATAATATTCAATTTCAAAATGTGCGGGTAACTGAAGGTAATTCCTTTGAGTCTCTCCCTCGCGAGGAGGTCCTAGCCTTTCTTTACGTTTAGATGTGTCCTGCCTTCTCTCTTGCATTTACTTTTTCATATTCAATAAAGTTTGCACGTGTGTGTCTGCTTCTTTAAGTTCTTTTAGTGTGTTTGCTTTGCTTTGCTTTTGTTTTAAACTTTTGCTTGTTTAATCGCTATTTTAAAAATTACTTAAAATACTAGAAGAGCGTAACTTGTTTTTCTTTCTATCGATCTTTCTGGTTTCACTTGTAGTTTCCGTGAGTTGAGTCAAAATCTGGTTGTGGTGTCGCATCCGTTTGGGGTTCGTTTTCATCCGGTTTGTAATCTGTGACTTACACAGTGGCAATGACTATCAGGAGGTGGGCCAACTCGGCCACACGATTCTTGAGATCAGGCGCGGCGCGCTCCAGATTCTCGTTGGCGAAATCGCAGGCCGGGAAGATGTGCACCACGTAGGCCGCCTGCTCGCTGCCCGGTATCGGGATGTTCACAATGCCGGCGGCCATTTTCTGTTGCAGATAGGTGATGAATCCGGTTTGAAGGTTTCTCGAGTGCTGCAGCACATCCGCATGATCCCTGCCACAGGGCAAGGCCAATAGCATGCAGTGTTCCTTGTCCACCTGATGGAGAGCCATTTTAGTAAATTCGTTTAGCTTGCCAATCCCATCTGGGTTTGCTTTACATACCTGCATCTTTTTGGCCACTCCCTCCAGCTGTGTCTGCTCCAGTCGCATCCTTTGGGCAATCCTCAGCAGCGGCGTGTTGGTCTCCGTCAAGCTAGGCAGCGATGCTCGCGCCACATTCGGATTTCCGTGCACAAAGTGCATCTGGACGGCTGCCTGGTCGGTTTTCAGGGCCAACAGCCCCTGCCACATCACCGGATAGCGCTGCAGTAGCGTTACCAGCGAGTCGCCCGGCGGTGGAGCCATTGCTGGCGGTGCCTGCTGTTGGGCGGCTAGCTCCATGCCAGCGTGAAGGACAGGTGGCATTTGCTCCTGCTGTTGCTTGACTGGAAGGGATAAATAGATATTCGTTAGCTTGATCCTCTTGGAGATAAGGTGGTGATGATGACACTTACCGACAGCTGCTATCATGGACATGCGCTCCATCTCGCGCTCCTCGAGCGTCATTTCCATCGCCTGCTTGCTTCCCGGGTGCAGGACTTCGCGTCCGATAAACGGACTGCCGGCGGAGACATTGGGCATGGGTGTTGGCACCACCACGCTAATGGAGGCGGCCGGTCTATGGGCCGGTGGTGGCTCCAGCTGAATGCCACCGCTCTCGTAGTACCCGCCACGCGAGGCAATGTCGCTGAAATGAGCCGGCGGAATGCGGGCATTATGCACGTAAACCTGCGCCATTTGCGGTGAGTCTGGGGGAGATTTTACATAAAATTTAATAAAGATTTTTAAGGGATTATCAAGAGCTTCGATATTACCAGCTGCTGCGCGATCTTGGGGACTCTGCAGGCTGTGCGGCACTGCTATGGCTCGTGGCGGACCACTGCTAGGTCGTCGCAGCTCTAACGGCGGACTGCTGCTATTCATCTTGTCATCATACTCGCCGCTGCGCATCATGTGATGCTGGTAGAGCATGAAATCCCTGGCCACTCCGCGATACGTTGAGTCATTCTAAAGGGAAGGAAATGGAAAGCAATTCAGGATTAGCCATATTTTATTACATCTTCTCCGATTTAATGTGAAGTCTAGAGGGAATCTCGATTGGGTTACGCTACTTGAAAGCTCCGCAAGTAAAACTTGTGCATTACCGGTGTTATGGGCGATGCCTGCTGATGGGCTGGCGGCGGACTCTGGGTGCGCCGTCCACTGACATAGGCGCCCAGGTCATGCTGCATCCACAAGTTAAGCAATGTTAAATGGTAAATATATTGAGAGTTATGGGTTAATAGGGGGATTATGGATTTTAAATGGTTTCAAAAGCACAAATTAGAACCTAAACCAACTGAATACTGAAAAAACTTCACAGAAATAATTAAGACACTCACCAGGCTGGCATCGAAGGGCGGCACTCCGGCCATTCCAGGCGGCAGAACCAGAGGCGATACCCGCGGCTGGCCCTGTGGACTGATGTTTGGTATAGCTGTGCGTAGAACTGCAGAGTTAACCTGCTGCTGGGCCGACTTCAGCACGGCAGCGGATACGGGCGGTGGACTGCCCACGCTGCCAGGCAGCATCTGTGACGCCTGCAGGCTGTGTACCACGGGATTGGGTTTTCCAGGCAGCGGTGGCGACGGTGTCAGCTGGTGCTGCTGCGCCTGCAGGTGTGCCGGTGGCTTTTGCTGCAATAGCATCGCCGGATGGGTGGGCAGGATCATGCCATGAGGCGGCATGGTGCCCTTCTGCTGGTTCGGTGGCTTGTACATCGCCTGCTGCTGCTGTTGTTGCTGTACGGATGCGGCGGCATTGGGTGGCAAGACATTGGACGCATAGCCAAAGGTGGGCTTGCCCATCTGCAAATGAACTCCGGATCCGGATGAGGTGGGCGGCATCTGTTGCTGCTGTGGTTGCGGCACCACCGAGGCCTTGGAGCTGACTACGTGCAGTATTTGTGGCGGTGCTGCCGCCGCCTGCTTGATCACTAGCGTTTGTTGTTGCTGCTGTGGCGTGACCGAAGCTCCGGGTCCCAGCTGCTGTCCAGGTATCCTGGGCGAGTGTGGTGAGTGAGCCGTTGGTGGTGGCGGCACATTGACCAGCAAATGCTGCTGCTGCTGCTGCTGTTGTTGCTGCTGTTGCATGTGACGGGCAATGATCTGGGGCTGCAGAAGCTGTTGATTTCCCACGGCATCCGTGAGCAGCAAGTGGCTGCCCAGTGGCAGCTGCTGTTGGTGCTGTGGATGAGCTGCTCCTGCTCCTCCCGGCTGCTTTGTGGGTGTCATCTGCTGCTGTTGTTGCTGCTGCTGCTGCAGATTCTTTTCTCTGTTCAGGACGTGCGCCTTCAGAGGCTGCGGTGGTCGCACATTGCTGTGCTGGGCATGCTGCAACACGGTTGGCAGGGGATTCTGCTGCAGAATTATGGGCTGTTTTGGCGGAGCAGTCATCTGTTGTGGTGGCTGCTGTTGTTGGATCACCAGTGGATTGGGGCTTCCCTTCATCAACACGCTCACCGGCTTATTGAGCAAGGCGGCTGCTGCCGCGGCCTCAAGTTGCACGGATTTGCTCAGAGCTGTAATGGGAGCCGTGGCCGGTGGAGCAATCACCGTGGCGCTGATCTGCTGCTGCGGTGCCAGGGGCTGCGGCTGCTGCTGCTGCTGCTGCTGGTGATGATGATGATGTGGCTGTTGCAGGTGCTGCTGCTGCTGCTGTTGGTGTTGCTGCTGCGTGGTAGGCGGCGCCTCATTGGAAGGAGCAGCTGCTGTAGCTGCCGGCAGATTGCCCTCCTTACCCTGTGGCATTCCTGCGGTGATGACACCCGTGACGGGATCCACGAGAGCCTTGCTTACCGCATCCGCTGCCCCGCCAGTGATCTTCTGGGTAGCCGGGGCCGCTGTCTGGTGCATCGGCAGGCCACCGCTGGGTATGGACGAGTTGTTAATGGCCTGATACGATTCAATCTCGGCCGCTGCAATTGCCTTCTTCTTCGGATGCTGCGGCATTGTGGATTTCACGGGCGGCATGACCGGTGCAACGGGATGGGAGACGGAGACGGGTACAACAACGGGTGCTGGACTGGGATTGGTAACTGGAGCAGGAGGAGGAGGTAGAACTGGGGGTTCCACCACTTCCTTGCTGTCCAACTGCGGCATATGGGGCTGTACTGGCACTGACACTGGCTCGGGTGCCGGCGGCGGCAACAGAATCGAGGTGGGAGCAGCCGGACTGGGATTGGAGGCCATCGAGTCCTCCATCATCATGCTCGGTGGCGGCTCGCAAATGGTCTTCCTGTCTTTGGAGCGCCTCGGGCGACCCACGGCATTGGGTGTGGCCGTGGTGTGGACTGCATCCGCCTTCTTGGCCTGAGCATTTCTGCCCGAGCGACGTGGCGGTGTCTGGGCGCCCTTCGGCAACTGCTGCTGCTGCATGGAACCCGCTCCTGTGGGTGTGTTGGTATTCCTTACCACATCTTCGATGATGTCGTCCACGGTGCTGCGATCCTCCTTCTCCTGCAGGCGTCGCGACTTGCGCGTGTTGCTGGACTCGGAATTGTCGCCGGCATTGGGATCCATCACCTCCTGCTGGGGCTGTGCCGGCTGCTGTTGCTGCTGCTGCTGGGCCTGATCCATTTCACTGCTGTTGTTCTTGATCGAGGGCTGCGTCTTGTTGATGGTAAGGATGAGACGTGGTCGTTGATCCTCGGCGGGCGGTCCAGCAGTAGCGTTAGCCTTTGCCTTGGGCTCTTCGCCGGCGTCCTCGTGGAACTCGTAGATATCCTGATTGGAGCCAGGAACAGGAACAGGGTTTTGAGCCTGGGCTTGAGCCTGAGCCTGTGTCAGGGCCTGATTCCTGGCCTTCTTCTCGGCGGCTGTGAGCACAGGAGTGGGCGGCGTTGGAATGGGTGCTGCTACTGGAGCAGCGGCTTGCTGAGGTGGTGCTTGCGCTGTGGCTGCCGCCATTTCCATGGCCTTTCGCTGCAAATCCAGCTGCTGCTGCTGCAGTTGTTGTTGTTGCAAAAGTAGGTTCCTCGGCGGGCGGCCCTTTCTGCCTCGCGTCACCGGAGCAGTGACTGGCTTCCTCAGCCCTCTGGTCTGCACTCCATTGTCGCCTGGCTGCAGCACCAGACCCGAATCAGCGCCCGGAACTCCAGCTCCGACGGGGTTTAAGGGAATACCTCCCAGCTTCTTTGCTCCTCTCGGCTGGCGTCCGCGCTTCGCGGTGCCTCCCCTGCCTGGCGGTCTGCCCACAGTCGGCGTGGCTGGCTTCACAGGCGGCAATTGCCGGGTCTCCGTCTCGTCCTCGGTGTCGTGATCGTTGGACGAGCTGTTTACATTCACCACGGCAGGTGGTGTTGGTAACGGAGTCTCCTGAGGAAGCTCCACTGGATGTTGCGGATTGGCAATGGCAACCGGAACGGGGGCAACTCCGGCTTGCATCTCCAGAGGCCGCTTCTCATCTTTGTTGGCCAGCGGAGGATCCAGTTTCTTGATCACCGTGTCTATATGCACCTCCTTGGCTGACCAGTAGTCGCTGTCCACTTCCTTGGAGTCCTGCTCGATGAGCTCATCCTGCTTCGGCTGCGAAATCTTGATCACATTCTCCTCCGTCAGCAGGGAAGTGGCCGCTCCCGTCTTGGGGGAGATCACTGCCGAACTGGTCGTCGGAGTTGGTGTGCGGATCACCGAGACGCTCTCTGAGGTCTTGAGCTGGCCGGCCATAGCCATGGGCGATGGCGGTTCCACTGGGACAGGCGGAGCTCCAGGACTCTCCTTGCTCGGCTGGCCGGGCGGCGGATAGTGGATGGCATTTGCTGTGATTTGCGGCGGTGCCTGCGGGGCAGCAACCTGGCTCGGTGGCGGCGCTACAATGTGTTGTTGGACTATCAACTTGGGTGCACTCTGGATCACATTCAGAGGAGATGGATGAGGCGAAGACTGTTGCTGCTGCGGATGGTGTGATGGTGACTGCTGCAGCAACTGCTGTGCCTGCGGATTCACTCTGGTCAAGATCGCAGGCTGAGGAGGACCCTGGGTAGCCGGCTTGCACGGCGGACTGTGTTGCATATGTGGCTGTGGCTGCGTTGGCACTCCACGGGGATGCTGTTGCTGCTGCTGCGAATGGTGTTGCTGCTGCGCATACATCTGTGGTGGTGGCGGCGCCAAGTGTGAGGCTCCTCCCTGGGGCGATGGCTGTTGCTGGGGGGCATGGATCTGCTGCTGTAGCTTTTGAATGTGCAACTGTTGCTGCTGCTGCTGCTGCTGTGCCTGGTGCTGCTGGTTTAACTGTTGCTGCTGGGCCTGGTGTTGCTGGTTCAGTTGCTGATGCGCCTGGTGCTGCTGCTGGGACAGATGTTGCTGTTGCGCCTGATGTTGCTGGTTTAATTGATGTTGCTGCTGCTGTGCCTGGTGGTGCTGTTGCTGGTGCAACTGATGCTGCGTCATCTGAGGCGACTGCTGGCCATGCAGTTGTTGCTGCATGTGCTGTTGCTGCTGCCGCTGCATCATCTGCTGATGCATAAACTGCTGAACATGTTGTTGGTGTTGCTTCTGGGTCATCATCTGCGGTGAATGCTGCTGCTGTTGCTGCTGTTGCGCCTGGTGATGTGGCTGCTGCTGCTGGGCATTCACGTGCAGGGCCTTGTGCGGCGGCAGACTGCCCAGAGGCGGCGAGCTGGCCACCTGCGATTGCGTGGCCTGCTGTGGCTGCACTGTGACCACTTTGCTAATGATCGTCGGATGATGGGGCACTGCCATTGGCGGCATCTTCTGCAAGGGAATGGGCATCAACTGTGGCGATGTCTGCAGCTCTATCACGGACTTGGGTGAGGGCATCTGTTGGGGCTGCGGTTGCTGGCTCCTGGGCTGGTAGCTATTGGGCTTGCTGGTGGTCGGTGAGCTGTTCGTGGCCACCACTCGAGCTGTGGGACTGGCCAAGGGACTTATGCTGCCCTGCGGACTAGTCATCAGTGCATGTTGCGGCTGCGGCATCTGTGGATTAGCCACAGGACGCCCCACGGGGCTTAGTTGACCAACAACACCGCGACTTTGGACTCCACCAGCTGGACGACCGGGTGACAGGAGCGGACTGTGCGGCGACGGCGCCCTTATGCCCACCATAAAGGCACCCGGCTGCTGCTGTGCATGCTGGTGCGGCGATAAAACCATCTGGGGCACCACAAAGTGAGGCGCTTGCTCCGGTATGGATATTGTTGGTGGCTGCATAATGAGCGACTGCGTCCGCAGTGGCGTTGACGGTGCCTGCTGCTGCTGCTGCAGCTGCTGCTTTGGTGTCGATGCCTGGGGCATAATATTCTGGCTACTGGGAGTAGTTGTCGGACTGCCAAAGGAAATCGAAGCTGAAGCAGAGGCGGAGGCTGTCGCGGAAGCCGTGCTGGAGTTGGAGCAGTTACTCATTACATTGGAGAGATCCAGATTGATGACTGGCGGTGGATTGCCAGACGGATGAATATGTGGAGGCGCGGGCAACACCGTCTGCACGGGCTGCACCAGTGGCTGTTGCAGTTTGCTGATGGTCGGTGGCTCTATCTTGGCCGGAGAAGAGGTGGCTGTCGGTTTCGGCTGCGGCTCCAGGGAGGGCAGTTTGGTAATCACCGACACCGTCTCCTGGCTTGCCTTGGGCTTGGCTTCCACCAAGGGAGTGTCCTTTAGAGGTGCTTCCCGGGTGGCTGAGCTGGACTTCTCGGGCGAAGAGGAGGAGCTTTGGGCTGTTTCGTCAATCTTCAGACTCGGTCCACTGCTATCCGCCTCATCGGGATTCTCCTCGGTGTCCGTATCGATCTGCAGATCTCGCTCCGACTGCGGCGTGTCCGCCTTGATGTCCATCATGTCCTCGTGCCTCAGGCTCTGCACCGCCTTGTTAATCTCCTCGGGATCCAGCAAGACTCGTGTAGCAGGCGCAGGCTCACGCTCTGGCGCCGGCTCTGGTGAGGATTCCGGTTCGGCTTCGGGCTCAGGCTCTGGCTCCAGTTCAGGCTCTTCCAGAATGCAGGCTACCGGCTCCACAGCCGACTCGATGGCCTTGGCCGCCAGGGCGGCCTCCTCATCGGGCTCTGCGACCACTAGAGCTGGCGTCTCCACATCACTCACCGAGTTCATCTCGTCCATGCCATCCAGGGAGTAGTCTGCCGTTGAGGAAGTGCCAAAGCTTTCGCCCAACAGCGCGGACACGGCACTCTCGGTCTCCTCCTGTGAAATAGTTACCCGCGACTTGCTCTCCTCCATCTTGTCCTGCGGCTTAATCGCACTCGGAGGCGATGCCACCGGTATCTTGGGCTCATCTCCCATATTATCCAGCAGCGACGATGCCGAGTTGAATTCCGCTGAGATGGATTGCACGGCCGATTCGCTGATTCTGTCATCCAGCTGACCATCGAAGCCCGGTATGAAGATCTCCTTCTTCTTCTGGCCCTGACCTGCAGCACTGTTTGTGGGCGATGTTTCCGCTCCAGCGGCTGCACTGGCTGCCGCCGCCGATGTCGAAGACGTGGGCGTGGTGGCCAGCGCCGAAGAGGAACTGACGCCAGCACCAGTGCTCACCGGAGTCTCGGCGGACTGGGTGGAGAGCATGGAGCTGCTGTTGGTAATTGTGGGCGTCTTGGGTATGGGACTGATCAGGCGTGGCTTCTCGCGTGACGGCGTGGTGAGGCTGTCACTGCCCCGACTTGTGGGCGTTGTGGGTTTCGCCGGCAGCTTCTGCGTGGGCAGCAACACATCCTCGTCGTCGTCATCGCCAAGCAGACAAGGCAAGCTGGGCGATGGTTTGCAAATAGGCGGCGACGATGGACGCTTCGATTCCATCTGCTCCTCCGCATGCTTGCTGGCGGCCTGCACATTGACCGTGAGCTTGCCGGGAGTGGGTGGCGCAGAGGTTGGTATACAGGGCTGGGGAGGCGGTGCCACAAGGGGCAGGGTTTCGCGACGATGCTGCTGCTTCTCCTCCTTGGAGCGCTTCTTTTTCTTCTTCTTGTCCTTGCTCTTGTGCTGCTCCTGCTGCTGTTGCTCCGGCTTGCTGCTGCCGCTGCTGCCCTGCTTGATCATGTCCATCGAATTGTTGTCCTCGTTGTCGGAGAATCGGAACACATCCGCCATATCGGATCTGTAAGTGTTGGCCGTCGATGGCGTGGCCTCCTCCTCGGGCATCAACTTGCTGTCAAAGTCATTCATCAGCTGTGCCTCCAGAGCACGGCCTGCCTCGTCCATGTCCACGCTGTTGTCGTCCTCAACCTTGGCATCTTGGATCTTCGAGGATTGCTGCTGCTGGTGCTGCTGATGCGCTTGTTGCTGCTGCTGCTGCTGCTGTTCTCGCTGCGACTTCTCGCGACGCTTCTTCTCGCGCTTCTCCTTGCGATGCCGTTCCCGGTCCGCATGCGAAGACGAGCTGCTGCTGCCGCCCGTCGTCTGGCGACTCCTCTCCTGCTGCTGCTGGATCTGTGCCGGCTGCTCCTCCTCCTGCACGGGCAGTTGGTTGCTTGACTCCAGATTTTTACAGGGCGTAGCTGGTTCCTGCTTGTAGGTTTGCAGAGCTGCCGAGACGATGGGACCCGTGGTGGAGACACATGTGGCCTGTGTCGTCATTTCCTTGTTGTTCTCGCCCTGCTCATCCGTAAACTGGGACTCATCCTCGTCGGAAATGATGCCAAAAATAAACTCCATCTTGTCTTCGCCCCGCTTTGACGGAGGCTGAGCCGCCAACGAGGGTGCCGACGTGGGTGTGGCGGGCATGGGCGAGGCCGTTGGCAGGACGGATCCTGAATTGTACAGCCTGTTGGTTGAGGAGGTATCCAAACTCTTTGATTTCTTTGACTTCTTCAGCCGATGACGCTCCTCCTTGGAGAGTTTCTCGGAGCTAATCACCTCATTGGTGGCCATCGGTGGATTGGGAGTGGTAATGGTGGTCACGCTGCCAGCAGTGCTGTTGCTCTCCGTGAGATTCCTCAGCTTCTCGCGCTTCTTCTCCTTTCGCTCCTTGTGCTTCCGCCTTTCGCTGGCCGAGATGTCGAGCGGCAGGGCTGGCACAGTCTCAGTTTTCAGGTCATCAAAGCTATCCAACTTGGGCTTGAAGTCGCCGACGGCGGAGGTGGAATGCATGTCGAAAATGGAGGGCGTTGAGGGCGCTGTGACCAGTAGAGGCGATGTCTCCACAGTGGACGAGGATTTTAGGCGCTTCTTGCTCTTCTTGTGCTTCTTTCGGGTCTCCGGGGAGTAGTCCTTGCTGAGCTTGCCCGAATCGGAGTAGGCGTAGCCGCCGGCCGAGGAATTGTAGAAGTCGCCAAACTCCTTCTTGATCTCTCGCTCGGTCTTGAGCTTGCGCTCTTCCATCGACGAGTTGGAATCATGGCGGGACTTGAACTTCTGCTCGCTGTCCGACAGCTGCTCTTGCTTGATTTCCTGGGGAGCGGCAGCAGGAACTGCTGCTGCTGCTACTGCCGGCGACGGCTCCTGCTTGATCATCATGTCGGGAGCGGGCTGGGACTGTGACTCAGAATCGGAGGCAATGCGGGTGGAGTGCGAATTGCGCTTCCCGAGGTGGCTGTGTTTAAGCACATTCCTTCTAATCTCATCCTCGGAGCTGTCGTCGTCTCCATCGCATAATCTTCGCAAATTCTGCTGCATCTGCCGCACAAGGTTGGCATCTGGCATTGAGCCCGCATCTGGCTGCTGTTCCTGGTGCTGCTGATGCTCCTGGTCAGCCTCCTGGTCGGCATCCGAGTCGGAGAAGATACGCCGTGGCTGACGTCTCTCATCATCGTCGTCATCATCATCGCTGCTCGATAGGCCAGGATAACGTCCATGGAAGCTGCTGCTGCCGCTGTTGCGATGGTGCCGATCCTCAAATTCGGTGTCGGAGTCGCCGTCATAGCTGGTGGAGCGCTTCTTCTTGGCCCGAGACTGCTTCAGCTGCGAGAACTTGGCCTTGATCTTCTTCTCCTCGGCCTGGCGTTGCATATTCTTGCAGCTCCGGGCCTTGACCTTGTCGTACATGGACACATTGGGGCAATCGTCGGGAATGTCGAAGATCGAGTGCTTCTTGGAGGCATCGTCCGTGTCGTCCGAGTCCGCTGAGCTCAGCATCATTAACTTGTTGCGCAGCGACTTTGACGAAGAGTGGTGGCCCTCGTCGGATCCCCGCGAGGATTTCCTCTCCACACTTCGCCGGTGATGGTGATGGTGGTGGGGCTTGCCGCTCGAAGTGTTGGTTGCCGCCGAGCTGAGCTCGCCCGCTGAGCCACTGCCAGCCGCCGATATTCTTCTGTGCGGATTATGCTGCTGCTGCTGCTGCTGCTGCTGCTGTTGGGAGTGCGTGGAATGCTGCTCTTCGTCCGTATTTGTAGACTCCGCCACCGAGTGTCGTTTCTTCTCGCGATGGTGATGGTGATCCCGCTTGCTCTTGTGCCTGGAGGATGAGCTGCTGCCGCCGTGATGGTGACTACTGGAGTGCTCCCGCTCCCGCTGCTCCTTCTCCCTTTTCGGCTGCTCCTCTTCGCTGGTATTCAAGTGCTGCTTGGCCTGCGCAACGGAATCAACGGTCTCCAGGGAGGGATTCGTTTCGAGGGAACTGACGCTGCTCTTCTGGTGGTGCTTGTCTCGGCGATGGTGCTTAGATGAGGACGATGAACTGCCTCCGCTGCCGTGCGACTTGGAGTTGTGTTGGGAACTGTTGCTCGTCTTCTCCTCCTTGGAGCCTGTGCTTTTGTGCTCCTTGGAGTCGCGACGATCGTTCAGCCTTTGGTTACTGTTCGGGATTGCGGCGTTCTGCGAGTTCTCCATGCGGATGCGCTTCACATAATCCTCGTGATGATTCTGATGGCTGGGTCCACCGCCGCCGCCGCCGCCGCCGCCACTGTGATTGCTATCCTGCGAACTGAGGCGTCGCTTGTGGAGGCGCACTGGCGAATTTCTGGACGATTTACGCGAGCGATCCTTGGCGGAGTTGTCGGATGGCGTTAGGGGAGTAGCACTAGCAGGAGTAGCCGGAGCAGAGGCATCCACGGCATTCTCCTTGTTGTGCTGACAGTCGCCGGCGGAGGCTGTTGAGGGCGGAACGGTATTGTTGTGGGAATAGAAGCTGGCGGCCTCGGAGCTGGCCTCCGATTTGCTTTTGTGGTACGAAGAGAGCTCCCGCATGCGGGCCAGGCGACCCTCTTGCTCGGCCTCCTGGGCGCGGCGCGATTGTTCCTTTTCGCGCTGCTCCCTCTCCCGCTGCTCCTTCTCTCGGAGAAGTTCCTTTTCCCTTTGCTCCTTTTCCCGCTGCTCCTTTTCGCGTAGCTCCTTCTCTCGCAGTTCCTTTTCTCGCAGCTCCTTTTCTCGCTGTTCCTTCTCTCGCAACTCCTTTTCACGCTGCTCTTTCTCTCGGATTTCCTTTTCCCTCTGCTCCTTCTCGCGCAGCTCACGCTCCTCGCGTTCCTTTTCTTGACGCTCCTCGAGGGCTTTTCTCTCACGCTCGCGCTCCTTTTCCCGTTCGCGCTCCTTCTCCTCTTTGGCCTTGCGCTCCTCCCGCTCCTTCTCCTCCTGGGCAGCCTTGCAGCGCTCCTTTTCCTCGCGTTCGTGCTGCTTGCGGAGCTCTTTCTCGCGCTTCTCCTTCTCCTGGCGCTCCTTCTTCTCGCGCTCTTTCTCCGCCTTCTCCGATGACTCCTCTTGGTCGGTGGAATCATCTTCGATGCGGGGAGTGGCCGTCTTGGAGGATTGGGAGTTGGCCGAGTTCTTGCGCTTATCGGAGGAGGAGGAGGATGAGCTCTTCTCGGACTTGTTCTTGCTCTTCTTCTCGCCGCCATCCGAACGATTGTTGTGCTTGCCGTGGGACTTATCCAAGCTGCTGCTGCTGCTGCTGCTCTTCTTGGAACTGGAACTTGAGGCTTGACTGGCTGCTGCACTCTTCTTTGGCTGCTCCTCCTCTGTGGAGTTCTGCGGCTGCGTCGGTGGCTTTTGTACATGTGTGGCTGCTGATGCGGCTGCTGAGGAACTGTTACCGTTGGACGAAGATGAAGATGATGTGGTTGCTGTGGATGCTGATGAGCTGCCGCTGCTGGACACAGTGCCAACGTTGGTGCTCCCTGGTACTGAGGCCGACTTCTGGAGCTGCACTCTGGCTGGCGACTGCGGTGGCGGAGCTTCGGGTACGCTTAAGCTTTTGGTCAGGTTGCTGCCAGAAGGAGTTGCTGCCTGTCTGAATGACGACGCCGGCTGCTTTCCCATCTCCGGGGGAGGTGGTGGTGCTGGCTGCACTGCTGGCGGTGGAGCAGCTGTGTTGGGCAATGGCGGGTGACTGGGAAACGGATATTGCAGGCCCTTGGTGGGACCCGACGGTGACGGTGAGGCGGATGAGGTAGCATTGCTCGCTCCACTCGCTGACGCCGCTGCTGCTCCCGCCGCCGTTGGCGTTGGCTTGGCTAGCTGTGCCAGGGCAGAAGCAGCCGAGGCTGCAGCCGGTCCACCCACCGAGGGCGATGGCGACGGGCTGTTATAGGGCGACATCGAAGCCTGGGGCGAGTTCATCGGCGACAAACTGCTCAGCCTTTGAAGCAATCCGCCCGTCTTGCTGCCCGCCGACGAGTTGGCAACCAATCCTCCGCTGCTGCTGCTGCTACAGTTCCCGATAATGGGCGTCGTCTTGGTGGCCGCCAGGTTGGGCAATGCCGGTGAGGTGTTCCCGCTGCAAAGGCCCCGCGACACACCCGATCCCAGTGAAGATCCAACGAGCAGGTTGGCAGAAGAACCCGAGCCCAAGGCAAAGTCCGAGCTGGCGGGATCGTACCACTGGTTCTTCTTCAGCCGCTGAAAGTCATCGTCGAAGATGCTCTTCTTGGCCAGCACTGACTTCACAATATCCGAGGGTTGCAGCTCGTCAATATCTAGGAATTTGTGACGGGAATTGCTGGTGGTGCTGGACGCTGTGCCACTGGAACTGTTGCTGTTGCCGGACCCAGAGCCCGAGCCCGATGAGCTCGTTTGGTGTGAGTTCAACGCGCCGCTGCCACCGCCCAGATTCATGTGCATGGACAGCTGCCAGGAGGGCGTGGATGCGCTGGAGGGCGTGTGACCGGAGTGGCCGTGCTCCCTGCTGCTGCTGCTGCCTCCGCCCGACCATCGCTCGTAGTTCTCCTCAAAGTTGCGCAGTCGTTCGTCTAGCGAGGGACTTCCGCCGGCATTGTGACCCTGCGGCACATCCGAATCACTCGAGTTGGAGCTGAGTGAGCGCGGACGTGCCGGACTGGCCATCAGGCCCGAGTTGGAGGATGATCCTGGCTGCTGTTGCACCGACTGCTGCTGTTGCTGGTGGTGATGGTGATGCTGGTGGTGATGATGTTGGTGGTGCGAGGAGGAGGAGGAGGAGGACGAACGCCAATAGCGCTGAAGCGAGGGGCTGGGCAGGAATGCAGATCCCGAGCCGGAGCCCACGCCCTGGCTGGCGTTTAGACTAGAGTTGCTGAGGGAGCATGCAGCGGCTGAGGAGGCTGACGCTCCCAGTCCACTCAATCCTCCACTGGAGGAGCCTTGCTGCTGCTGCTGCTGCTGGTAACTGCTTCCACTGCCACTGCCTCGGGACTGCTGCTGCTGGAAGAAGATCACTCCGAACTTGGGCAGGGGCAGCCACATCACCTCGCGCACTCGCTCGCGCGCCCTCTCTCTGGGAGGCGGCAGGCGGCGCGGTTCTGTGGGCAGCACTTCGGGTCGCTCATCGCACAGCGGCGTCCCGGGACGAGATCCATCCGCACTCTCGCCTCCGCTGGCCTCGTGAGAGTGATGGGAATGTAGCTGGTGGCCCCTGCCCCGGGAGGCATGATGGTGGAAGTCATCCGTGGCCGTGAGACTGCCTATTCCGACCAGGCCAGATCCACCGCCAACCGAATTACTGCCGGTAGACGATGATGTTGCCGACGTGCTGCTGCTGGGCTGCTGCATCGTGGTTGTCACACGTCTCCGCTTCGCCGCCAGCGAGGCGTTCATCAGATGGTGCTGTTGATCCATGCTGCTGGCGCCCACCAGACCGTGTCGAAAGGCCGACGAGCTGGAGAGGGCCGTCAGAGCTCCCACATCAATCGAGGGACGCCGGCAGCTTATCATCATCGATGGCGGACCACCGGCCAGTGGTTGATGGCCGGGGAACTTCATGCCGGGCGATCCACTCGTCGTTGCCGTTGGCGTTATCATCGTATCGGAGACCCGCCGGATTTCGCTCTTGCGGTTGAGGGGATCGTGTATCACATCACAGTTGGAGGAGGAGGACAGGGAGAGGGGGCTCGGCTTGCCGATATTGCCGTGCTCGCCGCCAGCGGACGACTCCCCGCTGGCATTGGAATGATGGTGGAGGTGGTGGTAATCCATTTTGATGCGCTTACGCGGACTGACCACGGCCTCATCACCACTGGACGGGCATTCCTCGAGTTGTTCTGGCATATGGAAACGTTGATTGTGCACCGAGTGCAAATCTTTGGTTGTCTTAACACAACGCCTCCGGCTTAGAGATGCCGCTGTCACATCGAGCACATCGCCACCCAAACTATTGACAGCGGGACCCAAGCGAGCGATCACTGGTGAATCGGAGCGGATTTCCTCATCCTGCGACGGATTGCCAGCACTGCTGTTGTACTCCTCGGAGTTGCGAAACCGCGCACGAGCTCCGCCCACATCGTTGAAGTCAAAGTCGATGGTATGTCGGGCATTTCTGGCCATCCGCATCCGTTGTGCCAGAGCAGCCGACATTGAACTGGCCGAGGAACCAACCACCGAGGGCAGCGACGTTGCCGAGGGCAATCCCACACCGGAGGCACCGCTCACAACAGCGGAGGCCAAGCTCGGAGCTGGCATCGCGCTGCTGGCAGAGCTACTGCTATTGGATGTGCTGCTACCGCCGATGTTGCTTTGGTTGGTTGTACTGCTGCCTCCACTGCTGGGTCCACCCGGTGTGTTACTCGGCGAGCAGCCATCATTGGAGTTGTTCTGGTGGCGGCTAAAGGATGACGCCCGCGATCGAGACTGTGATGAGGAGGAGGATGACTCGTAGCGACCGAAGCGCGAAGAAGAACCTGTTTGAAAAATCCAAGGATTAGTTTAAAAAATAAAAGTTGTTTAATGGTAACACCCTCAACTTACTCGCACTCTGTTGTTGTTGTTGCTGTTGCTGCTTCTCCTGTTTATCGTAGAAGGCATCCTGGCATTCCCTCGAGGCAAAGTCCACTTGCAGTTTCCTGCCACGCATGATCGTGCCGCGCATATCCTTGACCGCTGCCTGGGCATTCTGCACTTGATCGTACAGTACCAAAGCCAACTGCCGGTTGCGATCGATGCTGACCTTGGTCACAGTGCCGAACCGCGTGAATTGGGATTGAAGAAACGACTCGGACACCTTCTCACCAACGCCATCGATCCACACACAGTTGGTGGGCATGGATTTGCCAAAGCCGAGCTTGATCCGATTGCTGCCCAGATGCTCGCCGTCCATTTTGCGCATTGCCTTCACCACGGAGACAATGTCCGAATACTGACAGAAGGCATAGGCGTTCAGGCCCTGCTTCTTGATGTCGATCTCGATGATCTCGCCGAAGCCCTCAAAGTGCCCTCGCAGTTCGCCGGCGGTTATGTCCTTTTCGAGGTTGCCAATGAACAGCGTACGCGTCGATTTCGGATGATACTCATCCAGCTCCGCTTCGTACGGCCGGAACTCGTTGTCCTCGACATCATAGCCCTGGTACGGCTCCACCTCGATCTTGCAGCCAAAGAAGTGCTTGTCGTGCGACACCTCCAGGGCCTTTTCGACATCATCGGGCTTCTTGAAGCAGACCAGAGCGTACCGCTCCGAGTTCTGTCCGACCACTTTGACCCACGTCACCTTGCCGTGCTTTTTGTACTCATGGAAGAGACCATCCTTGAGGGATGTGTCCGAGGAACGGGCGGGCAAATTGCGGACACGTATCGCCAGAGGCCGGTTGTCTTCGGAATGCACCACGGGATTGACTGTCAAGCAGGAGGAGGAGCCGCTCGAGCTGCTGCTGCTGCTCGACGATGAACTGGAGCCGCAACCGCCGCCTCCGCCTGTGCTACTGCTGGCGGTGCCAGCATTGCCACTGGGATTTGAAGAGTTGCCTGTCTGCACAGACTGCAGGTTGCGTCCGCCGCGACCCTCCGCCATCATCATCGCACAATTGCCCGTGGACTGGACGGGGCTGGACGCGTGCGAGTGGGACGAGGAGTGCGAGGAGGACGAGGAGCTATGCGAACTGCTGTAGCTGCTTGGCGAGCGCGAATGCGAACGACTGGAGGAGGTGGTGCTGCGTCCATGCAGGTGGTGTCGCGTCCGAATTGGATGCGACGAGGGCATCCCATTGTCCACGGAGGCGGAGGCAGAGGCAGCAGCAGCGGCAGCGGCCAATGCAGCTGCCACATTTAGAATGTCACCGCTGGCTGCTGACCCCGTCGATCCCATCGATCCTGCTCCAGTTGCTCCAGTAGCTGCAGCAGCACCAGATGCTATCGTTGGCATCGTGGGCGTTGCCGTGTTTATTGTATTATTTAAACTATTACTACTAAAACTATTGTTTGTGATTGTACTTGTCGTCGTCATTGGATTAGCTGCTGCTGCTGCACCTCCTCCCAATCCAGCTGCCGCTCCTCCTGGCGATTCCGAACCAGAGCGTGCTCCTGCCGCTGATCCCGATCCAGCTCCCGCTCCCTTGAGTAGCTTATTGAGTTTGCTGCTGTGCAGGAGCATCTTGCGCGTGGAGTCATCCGCAGCACTTCCCGCATACGCCACACTTCGATGCACGGCCGTGGTCTGCGATTGCGATTGCGACTGGATCTGTGTTTGTCCTTGGGCGGGAGATTGGCAGGTTCCTCCACCTCCTCCTACTCCGGCCGCTGGACTGCTGCTGCTGCTGCTGTAGTGCGGGTGTTGAGGATTCTGAAGGTGCGGATGCGGGTGCTGCTGCTGGTGATTGTTGCTCATCATTGCAAAGCCACCGGCTGCCGAGGCGCCGGCATTGCCACTGCCACCAGGACTTTTCAATTGGGCCGTCGTCGTCGTCGTTGCAGCAGCGGCGGCTTCGTACCATGACTGTGGTGGTGCCACCCGCGCGCTCTGCTGATTCTGGTGGATATTGTGGCTGCTGCTCCGGTCGCCTAGCGCCTGCGGTGCTCCAGTTCCAGCTCCAACGCCCCCCGATCCAGATCCTCCAGCTCCAGCTGTGGCTGCTGTCGTCGTCGTCGTGTTGCTGCTGTTGCCGCTGTTGATACCGCCGCCACCGCTATGACCGCTGGCAGAACCATTCCTGTACAGGCGATCTCTATTGCGCGATCTCTCAGAGGATCCTCCTCCTGCTGCTGCCGCCGATGCGGATGCTGCTGCTGCTGCTGCTAGGGAAGCGGATGCCGACGATGGACTCGAGTTGGCGTTGGATGTGGACAAGGAGGCGGAGTTACCTGTCTGATACTGACTGACTAAGCGGCTGCTGGTGCGGTCGTAGTAGTTCCTTTCGTAGCTGTTTGTCGGTGGTTCCTCTGTAGACCTGCAATCGAAACGAAAGAAATAGGTCAGAATATTGCCAATACACAACCAAGAATGTTATTAAATAAACCCTCTTATTTAATAAATCTTACATTTAATCTATAAACAATAGGTATTCCTTGTACTTTTTTTTAAACCACCAAAAAATTAATATTAATTTAAAGGAAAAATTCATAAATTTGTTAACAGATAATAAATAAATTCACGCTTTTAATGATTTTTTAGCTTTATGGTTTAAGTTTCACATTCCATAAAAAAACATAAATTATTATTATGTAATTGAAGTTTCCTCTATTCTTTGAAGAGTTTTTATATTTCCAAATAATTATTTGAAATTATTTAATGTTTTTTTTTTTTTTTAATATTTTCAGGGTTGTCCTCCTTGCAACCAACTACCGTTACTTGGGCAATTTTTGTTTTGCTTTCAAAGTGGAATTTCAGTCTTTTTTGTACCAATTTTCACAGATTTTCCTCTATTATAGCACTAATTTTATACACCTGGATACATAACGCACCTCCGCATAATATTATTTCTCGGTTTTCACTAGGAAAATCGAAGTCGTTTTCAACTTTTCGCGATCGTTTCGACGGCGGCTTCGGTATGTTGTTGTTGTTGTGTTCACAAACCCTGAGGCGGGCGCCCTGCTAATTGCACGTCTCATCGAGGATATTTAGCCCGAATATGTTTGAATTGTATCTCGGCGGAGTTACTTCCGATTTCGCGGTGTGTTTTACAATAAAGTTTCACCCGGCTAAATAAATATAGGCGCCAAATGGTTGGTGCGTCTTCTTCTTATTTTCGCTGCGTCTGTTTACGCGGCAACACACACGCACAGAAAAATAAACTCACTCACACTAAAAACAGACCCAAGGCAAACGCACACACACAAACGGCAACATGAGGCACAAACACAGGGGCAGAAAAAGCCGGGACCGGGATTGGGACCGGGAGAGCCACGTTCTTTTGCTTTTGTTGCTTTATTCAAGAAAGCCAAGAACCGGTTTGTTATTCGCGTATAAGATATTTAATTCGTATTTATCTTTTCTTTTTTGCACGGCACTCGTTCACGTTCTTTGTCGTCGTTTCGCTTATTTTACTCCATCGTCTTCTTTCATAGGGTTGTTAAATATTTCAAATATCGATATTTGCAGTGATATTTTAAATTTAATTTTTGTAATAAAAAATATTATCGATACGATATTTTTTAAATATTTCACATCCCTACTTGTTTCACCGATTAAGTTTTGTGACGATATTCGCGTGCAGCGCTGCCACATTGTGTGGGCCTCAAGTAACGTAATTCAAACCGTATACGTTTGTTGCCGCGCCATGACGTAGGCAGCTTACGTAGTGCTGCGTAGAATAAGTGGCATGTAGATTGCATGTAGAATTTTATTTTTGTTTGATTGTTTTTGTTGTTATTATTATTGTTATATTTCGGAATCAATATATTATTTCAGTTGTTATTATATTTAATATTTTATTAAAGATTTTATGGAAAGAGTTTGCAGCTGAATATTTACTAGAAAATATTATTTTTATTTTATTTTAAATTTTGTTTTGATTTTATTTTAAAAGTTTATAATTTTATTATTAATTTTTCTCTTATTCCATTTGTGATTTTCTTTTTTTAAGACTAAGAAAAATGAAATAAATATAACATAAATCTTCAACGATCTTAAACAAATTCTTTAAATAATAATGCCAATAATTTGATAATTTATAGAAATGTGAATTGTACTATTTAAACAAATAAACACACAATTAAATTATTTTTAGGTCAGATGCTATTCAATTTAGACTTATTCATTAAGTTTAAATTAAACCCACTAATAGTTTCTATGATTTAAAAAAAATATCTTTAATAAATATTTAACGAATTTAATTACATACCAAAATAACATAATTTATAAAATTTTAAAATATATATTGAGTGTCCTGAGCAGGATGTATTTCCTAATAAATTTCCAGTTCGACTGTTTCGATCGAAACTATAGTTTATATACGATTTCCTTATGGGTCACAACGCACAAACAGCCAAATGTTGATTTCACCTGGTCTTCTGTGAGAGCAAGCGGGATGGATATGGGAAATGGAACCAGGTAGAAATAAGTAGAAGTTCTACCTGAGTTCCTGGAGTTCCAAAAAAAAAAAACAATACAATGCCATTAAAGACGCAGAAAGCAACCCCTGGATAAATTAACGCGCAAAAGGCTCAGGAAACAAGGGTTCAGCTCGACATACATACATATATATTATATATAAATATATTTATATCTACAATAAATTTATATTTCGCCGTTTCCCGAGGGAAAGAAAAGCAGGCGCGACCTTAGCTAAATGTTTATTCCTTTTTCTGTTGCTTCCATTGTTGAGGCCATCGCACAATTTAGCTTGTGAGATCCCTAAAGTATTACGTTTTATTTATTATTATGTTTATAATTTAACCTATATTCAAGGTAAATAATAAGTTGACTTAGTAACTAAAAATTATATATTTTCCGTATTTTCAAATTAAAAAATTACTAAAAAAAACAACAAATAAAAAACTTCTATTGCAGGGAAATTCCCTAAAAAAAAGTAAATACCTCGAAATCCATCACAATCACACTTTATATAATAATTATAACATATATGAGTTCATCGGAATAGCTGTTTCGGAGAAGGTTTCCCACAGATTGTCTTACAATTGAGGCTTACGAACGCGTTCAATGGCACAGCGAAGAAATTCTAGTAAAACCTCTGAGGCGAGAACGAATAATTATTATTATGCGTCGCGACGATCGATGGGATCCGATCGGATCGTATGGTATTTGATGTGTGCTAATCTCTGCTCTGCAGATAAGCAGCGACCTCGTCCCCTATTCCGCCCCTTTTGGGAACTGTGATCTGGACTCGAGGGATGTCATATGGAATATAGCAAGTAAGGCGATGGAAATAATACCCAGAGGGTTGTTTATCCACAGAATTATCGGGCGCATATTAAACTGTAACTGTTTCTTGGAATTTAATCTATTTGGGAATTTTTTTAATTTCCTGTTTTCGTAAAGTAACTGTTTTTTTTTTTTTTAATTTTTAAATTTTTGGTATAAAGAAATATTTGTATTTTCCAAAAAGTAGCTTAAACCTTTCTGCAGAAAATCTATGTTAAAGAAATGTGGAAGATTTTCTTAAGTTTTACTGCATTTAACAACAATTACACAACAAATTTCCTCTTCAACTAAAATTTTCTTTAAATTTTCTTAAGACAAATCTAAAACCTTTTGCAAACCCAAACCATATAGTTTCCATTTAAGCCCCTCTCTCAGCCAGAATGAATTTAAATTAAATTCCTGTTCCGAAACCCGTACATAATCCAAAACCTCATTGTTATCTCATAATGCCAGAAGTCCATAGACAATAGCTGGTAGTAAAGGTAATGGCAATTTCAGCGACAGCGCCTGCCTCCATATAATGCCCAATTTGATGAATTGAAGCCATATCCTAGTTTAGTCTGATCCCCGCCCTTTCCAAGGATCACAGAGCCGCTGCTGCTGCTGATTTTGCTCCTGGAACCAAGACTTTTTAAAGCCGCATTAAGCGCTTTAAGCACAGCAGCAGCACTTAAAATATGGCCATATAGAACAACGCAGCCAGCCAGCAATTCACCACATATGCACATGTGTGTGTGTGAGTATATAGCCTGGATCTGGATCTGAATCGGAAGGTGGGGGCTTATGTATATGTAATATATATGGATGAGCTGCTGCAGTCGGCAGCTCTCTGCTCAGGTCACAGCTTTCGACGGGCAGAGCAGAGGCAGCGACTGCAGCAGAGGACATGGCAGACCAAGTGGCATCTCCATCTCCTTGAAGCCCCCAGTGGGTGGCACTTAAGCGTTGCACAGGGGGCACTCCTGTACATTTACTTTAGTTCAGATTTCTTAGGAAAAATTATAAAAGATTTTACAAGACTTTAATAAATTAAAAAACAATAATTAATGTTTAAATTTTGAGAAGTTTGTATGGCAAAATTAATTAAAAAGTTAGCAAGAGATTTTTAAGCAATGAATTCGACCAAATTCTTTCAAATTCTTGATAAAATTATCAAGTTTTATGATTAGAAATATTAGATAAATATTTTTTTCTGGGTATACAAGGCTCCTTTGCTCACAAAAATGATTCAAAACGCTAAGAATTGTATTTAGATTAAAGTTTCTCATAAATTAAAGTAATTTTTTAAATATGTATTTATTTAAACGAATTCCATGAAGTCCGTATGATGTAGATTCTATCAATAAAAACCTTAAATCATCAAGAAAGTGGAAACAAATTTCGAATAAATATGAAGGGCAAGAAAGAAAGGATATGTTTTCAAAGAAATAGGCAACAAGAGGCTATAAATATTTTTAATAGTTTGTTAAACAACTTAAAATTGCACAAAAATCTTAATTAAAAAATTATTACTGATTTTTAGATTCATTTTTCAATTAAATATCTCCCAAAAATTATCCTCTAAATATGTCAAAAGCCAATGACCACTGTATGTAACACCGTAGTATCTAGGTGTATTTCTGGACTCTGGTTTGGGTGAAATGCAATCCGCAGAGGGTGCCCGGAGGCGGAAGGGAGCGAGGAGCCACAACATATATTGCCTGGCATGCGCAGTTGAGGCCATTGGAAAAATCAATTCAGCTAAAAGTGCGCCCAGTTCAGGGTATTGCAGGGCCAACGCCAGTAACAACAACAACCAAAACAACACGTTTACTGGGCAACACATTTGTTGCGCCCCCAGGAACCGAGGGATGTGGCAGTCCAAGTAACGTTGGTGGCACCCAGATAACCACCCATTGAACCAAAAGGTGGGCGGTATACGTTTTGGGGCGGACATTTTTGGGCGTCTGTAAATTGCATTACTGCCATGTTATGATGTGAGTGTATGTGTTTTGGCCCGCTTATGTAATACATGGCCAAGAAGCGGTCGCAGTAAATGGCTAAATGCTAGCTCTGTGCACAGAAAACAAAATAACAATGACAGTTAATGGCACTCAATGTATATTATTATTAGACTAGTTAACGGGAAAACTTAATCACATTTTTGGCACATAATTAATACGCAGGAGTTTGTGTTTATTAATAGAGGCAATTATAGGTAATAACAATAAATAATTTGTTTAAATATTCAACTAAAGTTCTTTGGGAGAAAGATAAGTATTAAAAAATAATAGTAAATGCATTGCTTGTACTCAAAAGCTAAGGATTTTTAGTTTACTTTATGAACTGCATAATAAAAATTATTTAAAAAAATATATTTTAGGATTTTAACTTTATAATTAAACCAAAAATACTTAATAATTCTTTTTAGGATTTATACTTTTCATCTGTTTAATATTTGCCTTGAATTTCTACCTAAAATTTTACAGAAATTCCTTTGAAATTCCTACCAAATTCCTTTACTTCACTTATTTTATATATAAGGACCTCCATTTCCTTTACTTCAGTTATTTTTTATATAAGGACCTCTATTTCCCTTGCAGTGTATCCTCGACTGGACCCAGTGAGTGTCTCCGTAGCCGCAAGTCGCCCCGTCTTTTGTCCTGACAAAAGTTTCTCACCGAACGTCCTTGTTTGAGGTTATTTCTGTGTATATTTGGCTGGGAATATATACTATATATACACAAAGAGAGAGAGAGGCATGTACATATATAGCCAACAGGATATACAGTACACACACACACACACATACAATATCCTCTTTCTGTGAAAATCCTTTTTTAGCCTTTCATTCAATCATTGCTGGGCGGCGGCTCCCGTCCCACTTCTCCATTTCTCCACTGACTGCAGTCAAAGTAATTTGAGCTCGAGAGCATTCCCTGGCTGCGTCGTCTCCTCCAGGGCGTGAAATTTATCAACATCAGGGAGCTGCTGGCAGCAGCAGGAACAGGAGCCGAGTCAGAAGATACAGCTAGCCCCTGTGGAGCCTGGGCAAAAGTTGAAGGACACGGGAATGACAGGACACAGGACGTAAACACGGCATTCTGGCAAAGGAATTAGATAAAACTTTTAACAAAAGAGACAGGCCACCACCGAAGAGAGCCCAACCCATAACGAAAAGTCTACATTTTCGGCCAAAAAGGTTCTTAAACTTTTGCTGGAAACGCTCCAGGTTGGGTTGCTAAATGGCTAAAATTGTTGGAAGTTTTTTCAAAATGTCTGATTTGGGGATACGGATACAGGATAAGCGAGCGAACTCATTAAAAGAAAGATTAAAGAAAGCCTCAAGTGATATGCAAAAGATTTTGCAATATAAAATACATTTTGAAGAGGGAATAATGTCAGCTAAATATATTTATGTTGGTTTGCCTTTTGGTAAATATTTAAATAAAACTAAATGGGTTTAAAGAAAGCTTTAAAAACACTAATTTATCCTTGATAATATGTAGTAATTCTCAAACTCTTCTCAACCCAGATTAAACAATTTATTTAGCATTTTAACTATTATTTATTTATAAAGTTTTCCCCATATGCTAATTCCCGCTTTAGTTTCCTGCCATATAATGTTTTTCCCTTACTCTGATTCATTTATTTGCCAAAACATTTATTCTCCAGAGTCGCCCAGACTGCCATAAACATTTATTTCAGCACAACTAAAAAATAAAAGGAAGTAGCATTTTCCACTTCTCATTTCAAATCTCGCCAAAGCATTTGCTTTAACCGCATAAATTTAATTCTTTATGGTCGGTCGTCTCCCTCTCGAGGGAATCTGCACTTAAATTTGTTTCATTATTGTGCTCGCAATTTACTTTATATATTTTACATAACATATTACGATGTGCATTTAAAGCAGTGCGAATGACACGATATTTGCTTGTTGCGAGTGGCACGTTGCATGCAGCGCGTTGCAATGTTGCAGCCAGGCGGTGGCTGTGGCAGAGGCTTTAAAATTATATAAGCTTTTCTAGGGAGAGACACGCCCCCAAGTGGGCCTCCGAGTGGGTGGTGCGCGCCCATGGCTCGGATGCGGCTGCGGAATGCCAAGTGGAAAATGCCTAAAGGATGTATCACAAATGGTGGGAAAATGACTCTGGTATAAGGTCTTAAATTGTGCAATATTTTATGTAATGTTTATAATATTCTATGTAATTTTTAACACATAAATAATTATTTAAATAATAATTTATACTATTAGCAAAGAAGTATTTATGGGATTTTTAGCGTTTATCTCATAAATGCAGAAGATCTCATTTATTAATTAATATATCCTTATTTGCAGTGCGGCTTGCATTAAATATTTAATTTAAATTATTTAAAAAAAAGCTAATTTATAAAGAAAAGTAGATGTTTCTATTTAATTTTTAACATTTATCCTAGCAGTTGAGTTAACAAAATAAATTCCAAAGAACACCTTTATCATTTCATATTATATTACACTTTTTTCATTTTTAAATCGCTTTAATTTTGAAATTAAATTCTTTCTGAATTTAAAATTAATTTATTCCATAATTCTATAATTTTTCTTGCTGTGTTTCTGCGTATTGCAGTCAACGCATCTCCTGCAAACGTGGCTTATTATTAACTTCAGCTGGCGACCTCAATTAAAGTGCTGTCCTGCGAATGTGCTCCTGCAGGTATATACATACATACATATATATACATATAACCCCATACATACATATATACATATATAGATATGTGTGGCCTGCGACAAAGTCAGAGGGCAAAGTTGAATAAAAGTTGAAGCTTTACGAAGAAGGAAAAACCCCATGGGGGTAAAGGGAAATGGCAATGGAAATGGAACTGGTGGTGGGGGCAAATGACGCAGCGATGCTTTCCCAGGCCAAAGTGACGCAACCGGAAGCGGCAGCAACAAAAAAAAAAGGAAACAGGGGGAGGCCAGCAGAAGAAGAACCAGAAAAGGACGTAGTCTCTCTTCCCCGAAAGAGCGAGTGCGGAGAACTTTCCCAGGCCGGCTCCAAGTATTGAATGAAAAACTTATGCAAGACGATGGCTAAAAACAGAGAACAGACCGAACACACCGAGGGGCAAAGGAAAATCAGGAAAAATCTAGGGGAAGAGGAGCTGCCGAAGAGAGACGCTTGCAATCCTTCACAGCGCCTGCGCGCTCTAAATTCCTGTACATTATGTAAAATACAAATCGCTGCGGGATACCTTACATACGCAAAATTCATATACACTCGAGTATATATATACATGACAGCTTGGCACAGGACATGGCTTGTCTTTCATATCCTGGCTGCCACCCACAGCCGCAGGGCCACATAAAAACAACAACAGAACCGAAGAACTACAAAATACAACGAGCGAAAAAAAAAGGAAAACACAACAAACATAACATAACATAAACTGCAGGACTGAAATAAAGGGAAACAAAAAGAAAATAACTAAAAATGTGCAATTGAAGCTTTGCTTGGGAAACCCTATATTTCTCCCATTTCCCCCTTTTACTATATAACCTAAACCTTTGAGAGGCTGCTCCTGCTGCTGCTCCTGCTCCTGGCTGGGCTGGGCTGGCCGGGCTGTATGGATGGTATTGTCTGAAAACGAGGTCGTGGAAATGGAAAATGAAAGCAGTTCGAGGAGAGTGTCTCCTTTGGGCGACGCCATGTTGGTTTTTAACAGGAAGTCCCTGCCTGCCTGCCAGCCTGCCTGTCCTCCTGTCACTGCTCTCTTGGCCCCATGCAGCTCTCTACATATCTCTGTGCACTTACTCTAATGCCGGCAAAGATATATAAACTGTCATCATTTGTTGTTTGTTTTCAACTGCATTTGGCTGGCATTCTTTTCCTAATTTTTCTTTAGTTTTTCCTATATTTTTCTTGTATTCCTTTTGTATTTCCCTCTGTTTTCCTGCTGCTAATGAAGCTTTAGCTGCAGAATCCTGGAATTTGCATCATTTGTTGCAATAACAACAATGTTATCTCCCTTGGGAGTGGCTTTAAAATACAGTTATACACAAAACAATGCCAACAGCAGCAGCAGCAGCTGAAGGCAGCAGAGCGAAACAGGACAAAAACCATTTTCATTGCCTACTTTTCAGAGCGTGTGCAAATTATCACCTGCACTCAAAGGAAAAGGAAGAAAAGCAGCTCTTTTGGTTTTAAACTTAAATTTTAAATTGAGATATAAGTTTAATGAATAATATTTCGATATTTTATAAATTAAAATAGACCAAGAACTGGTTAAAAACAAGCATCAAGCAGGAAAAGGGAGGTTTATTCAGGGGAAGAGTAGATGTAATTCATTGTTTTATATTATATCATAAAAAGATAATATATATCATAAATAAAACTATAGAAATATTTTTAATTATTAAACAAAATTATTCTTCAATATATAATTTAAATAATATTTAAATTAATTAGCAAATGTAAGTAAAATCTATTTAAACTTTTAAAAACTCAATTCAGAAAAACCTAAATATTTTATATTATACATTAAGTGTCTTAAACCATATTTTAATATAAAATAAATAAATAAAAATAAATATATAAAATATATTTCCAACAGAACTGAGACCTTAACTTAAGAAGTACTTAAACTTTTATCTAATTTCCCCTTTGTTTCATTTAACTCCCAATTTAGCTGCATTTACTGAAATTCTAAATATTCGTGCCTGCTAAATTATTTTCGCTTGCATGACTCGAGCAATTTTCATCTTAATTGGCCATTAAGTCTCCAATTGGTTGTAATTGCATTTAATTTCTGTCTGTGTAAAACGGAACTTTTAAAGGAGATAAGATGCAGCAAGCTGCAGCAGGGACAAAGGATTGATGCTGCTGCTTCTGCTGGTGTTATTTGTTGCAGCAATTTCCGGCACTCTCCCCCCCCATGAGAGATGGAGAGAGAGTAATGCAAAGTAATTAAATAACAAGAAATATATGCATGTATTCTACACATTGCTCATGGAAATAAGTCGAGCTTAATGGAAATGGATGGTATAAACGTAGAGATGCGAAATTGTTTCTGGCTGCATAATTTACTTACTCGCAGAATTTGCAAATGGCATTAATGCATACGAAATTTTGTGAAGGATAACTATAAAGCCAAAGGATGGATTAAGCAGATAAAAATATGGAAATGGCAATAAAAAAATGTAGAAAATATTATTTAAGGGTTTCCTTTAGCCATAAATATATGAAAATGTACTTTAGGCAATAAAAAAATGCAGAAAATATTATTTAAGGGTTTCCTTTAGCCTTGATTTATCTTAACTAAGAATTTATACAAATTAAATACTTTGAAAGGGAAGGGAAGGGAGTTCTTAAATATATAAATATAATGAAAAACCCACAAATTAAATTTCTAAAAATGTTATTAACCGAATTTAATTACAAATAAATCCTTATCATGTTGCTCTTTGAATTATTTGTGCTAATTAATCTTATTTGTGCGGTTTCCCAATTAAATTTGCCAGCCTTAATCCATTTTGCCACGAGTCGTCCTGAGTCCTCGGTCCGCCCGAGTGAATAATTCGCATTTGCTGTGCCAATTAGCATCATTTAAATGAGCTTAAATGCAAACACACATACACAGGATAGAGAGAGGATGCGACTTTCATTTAGTCTCCTCTTAAATCCAATTAAATCCTGGCTCCAATCTGACCGCGTGGCACGCTTAATCCCATCCACATTCGTCTATATATATATATGTATATTCCGCATTTAGTTCTACCATTTGGCGTCCTGGTTAGAGCCCTAATTTGTTTTGCAGCATTTAAAATGAATTCAATTTGGTTAAGGGCGAAATGGGATCTGATGGCGGCTGAAACATGGAGCTAACTTTGTTTGCCAGACCCAATCAAGTGAAAACAGGCGACACTGCAATGTAATTACGCACAGAGAGATGCAGCAGATACATGCACACGCAGATACGCAGATACACAGACTCGCAGATACACAACTGTGCTCGGATACAGACTGGGGAAGAGGGAAATATACACATAATCACCTCTTTCGCTGGCGCTGACAATTTAATTAGAATTGATTTTCCGATCAATATTTTCCAGGGAAATTCACAGTTGCAGTTGTTGGCGCGCCCCTGTATCTTTATATATATCTGTCGCTCTTTCGGGTTATATAACTCATGTGTATATGGATTGGTTAGAAGAGAGGCGCCTCCGCCCTGAGATATACACATTCATCAGTGTGTGAAATTTAATTGCATGTCCTCCTCTTCGTCCCTCTCTACCCTTCATTTGCAACTGGAATTTAATGAGCAATTTATTCTTCGCAGGGAAATACGAATTGTATCTATATATCATGGCTCTCCCTCTGCTGGTTCCTTTTTTTGGCCCAGCAAAAACCGCAGCGGCAATGAAGCATTTCCACATGAAGATTGATTATGGCTCAAGTTTTCCCTCAATTTCCGTTTTTATTTTTATACCAACAGCAGCAGCAGCAACAGCACTCAGTGCTCCTTTCTTTTAATGCATTTTGCAATTTATTTCAATGCATCGAAAAGGATTCAGCGGGCAGAGGACACGCCCTAAATGAAAAAGGAGCCCTAGGATGCCGATGCAGCCAGCCACAGCCACAGTCCTGGCATCCTTGTAATGGCAGGGCGATAAATAAAAAGGGGTATTGCCCCAGGAGACTGGGCTTCCACAAGGGGGTGTCTTCTGGGGGTCCTGAACCCGATACCAGTCATGGGAGAGCCAGACTCTAAGGCAAAATGAATCGCTGAAGCTTTCCCTTACATCCCCTCCAGATTTTCCTTCTGGCTATCATCTGGCAGAGCCATCTCGATTCCATTCTCCTCCAGCGCCACCGAGTTTACTGCGGCAAATGGATTCTCGAAATGCAATCATTATTAATGATGAGCCCGGGATATTGTGGGTTAGATGGATATTTGAGAAGCCAGGCTTTTGGCCAAGGCAAGGCAGCTGCGAAAAGTACACAAGTGCTGGGAGAGTGAGCTAAGTATCTCAGTGAGTTATCACAGACAACACTTGGTTGAATTTCAAGGATTTAATTTAATTTAAATGGAAATAAAGTGTTTATTCTAGGGTAATTGATACAGAATTGACAGAAGTTAAAAATAAAGTCCAAAATACCACTTAATAATTGTAATAAAAAATTTAATATCATGATAAAAACCCATTAAAGTAGATCCACAAATAAATGCATAATTTATTTTTATATTTCACATTTAGTGGCCATTTCAAGAAAGCCACTTGTCATAGCTTTTTCATTTCCACATAACTATAACAGTTCAGAATGTCATTACTTTTTAAATATAAACCGAATGTGCAATAATTTTCTCTTGACTTTAAAAATGTTTATTTAATTTCTCCCATTTCCCAAGACTTCTCTCTTTATTTATAGGCAACTTTACTTTATTCTCTTTTCACATTTAAAGCTAGTTACCATTTCCTTGATGTAGATGAAGACTTTTAGAGTGATTTCTCTCCAGCTAACCGCAGAGTGTTCAATTGCAGTTCAAACAAGTTGGATGAAAATTTGCAATTTGAAAAGGGCCAAGAGGAGGATGTAAGCCTGGGGGTGAGGCAACAATTACTCTGCTTGGCCCGCAACATTGCGGTCATCTTGTTAGGCCTCATTCTCATTTCAAATCTCCGAGGCTGCCAGCAATTGTGGTCAGCATCTGGATGAAGCTGCAAAACTTGGCCAAAACCATAAAACAGCATAGAAAACTCATGCATTTCATGCATTTTTCAAACAACTCTAAACCTTCTCTTGGCCCTCAAAGGCTTCTCTTAGCCCACCCTTAGTGTTTATGTATTTATGGGGCCATCATAAAAGTTGGTAAAATGCAGTTTAATGGCCCATCGAAACTCAGTAACACCGCAAAAGGGCGTGGCATTTTTATGGCATATACATTTTTATATATATAAAAATATATATATATATATATATGTTCCCTCTTAGTTTAATTGAATTTTTACCAATTTGTATAACGCCCTTTGCGTACATATTCATTTTAATTGGAAAGCTAAAACAAATAACAAATAAATCGAAACCGAAACCACCGAAAGCCACCACTGGGGCGTATGCGCAATGTTACGCATACGCAACGTTGGCCCTTACTGGCTATATACAGAGATATATGTACACACATAGATACAGGCATCGTTATAAATATATGTATGGCTTGGTGTATAAATTGGCACAGGCAACTGTCCATTCACATGTCCATTTTGAGGCATAATTTAAACTGACATTTTGCGCGCAAAAACAAAAATAAGACTTTTCCAATTTTTGTCCCCCCCTTCTGCCATCATATTGGCAAAGGCAAAAGGGAAACTAATCAATGGCTAAATGCACCAAGAGAATTTTTAAATAGTTTAGGAATATTTTTCAGGGACCAAATGAATTTTTAGATGGAATAATAAATGAGTTTTCCGAGGAAATATTTGAAACTTATTATTTGATTATTAAATTATTAAAATTAGATTTTATCAGCACAAACATTACATATTAATGGACCTTTCCCTGGTCCTAAAATATTTAATTGCCATTTGTGTGGCATTAAATTTTGAAAATATATTTTGCAACCCTTGTAAATAATTTATTGGGTCAACTTTAGGTTCATTAATATTTCTTTCAGTGCCCCCAGTGACATTTTCAGGTTAATGCAATTTTCAATTTTCAAATGCAGCCGCATTTGAGTTGTTAAATTTTTAATGCAACGCTTATTGCAGTCGCAGTTATTACGGATTGTCTGTGCTGCTGCTGCTATTTTCCGTTGGGCATTTTAATTAGGCGCCAGAGCTTTGTCTATTTTCCTCCCTTTTTTTTCATATTTTCCCCGGTTTCCTCTTAATTTTTTTTCATAACAAAGTAGATACAATTGCATAACTGGGCCCTCACACAACCGCCCACCTGTGTTTTAGTTGATTTTTCTTATGCTTTATTTTTCATTTTATTTTATTTATTTGTTTCTTCTATTTTTTTTTTAGCGGCTGCTTGTGAAATATTTGCTTGGTTTTGGTGTGGTTGAAAGGGGGGCGTGGCAACGCCCCCACACATGCAAGAAAATAATACAAATTTGTGCACTTTTTGGCTCGCCGCCTGTCAATTATTCAAATATTTCGCGCAAAGCTTCACTGCCTCATTCATTCACTCATTCATTCATGCAGTCCCTCCTTCATTCAGTCACTAGTTTCCTCATGGTTTTCTGTGTTTAGCAAACTGCAACCAAATTTGCATACGCATTTGTTTTTCGCCTCTGGTTTTTAGTTTGCAGTTTGGAGCTGCCGCTGCTGCCGGGGTGAAATTTAATGCATTTTTCGGTGGGCGCAGTTTGCAGTTGCATTGCGTAAAGCCTTAACTGGGTTAAGAGTCAGAGAGCTACCAACTACAACATACTACCACTACCATCAAACAGAGTCTTGTGCCCATCCATCTGTTTTTCCTTTACACATTTCTATCTCCTAACTTGGGGCCACCATCTCGGCCAAGTTGACAGCGGCTGTCAGACAAGAGACAGACTTCAAAAAGTTGATTTTTTTTTTTTTGGAGGAGTTGTGGCTATAAAGTTGGTTGGAAAAATAATAGAAACAAGCCGTAGGAAAGGTGGGCATTGAACGTAAATTGAATTTCGGCTTCAAGCCCACGCAACTCAATGAGTTTGAAAAGGTCCAAAGTCCATTTCCCAAGAGCTTCCACTGATTTCGGTTGGCAGATAGGAAAATTACTTCAGACTTGTCAAGATATAGTAGAGAGGGTGGAGATTTAGAAAATCAATGGGAAATCATTAAAACATTATAGAAAACTCATTAATTTATATTAGTAAAGTGATATATAATATATTATACAAAAAAACACTTAACTTGTTTCTTTTTAAAACCAGAATGGTTTCTCTTACTTTTTTCCCATTTGTTTAAACTTAAAATGATTTCTCTTAGTTTAGAATTCTAAAAATCGTAATTACTTAACTGAAGCCTAAGAAACAAAGTCATTTATCCAAATACAAAAGTTTGTGTCACTAATTAAACTCGAAATACTTCAGACTGTTTCAAAAAGTAAACTAATTAAAGGCCATATTGTTATAGCAGGAAAGCCCCCACCTTAAAAGTTTTCTTTGCTTCTTGTTTTTCAAAAAAAATCTTGAGTAATTATTTTACAAATTAAAAGGATATCCACCCCAGCAGTGACGCAGAACACCCGGAATATATAGAGAACTTGCACTTTAATTACGCTTGGTGTAATAAAAACATATGGCACTCCAATCCACTCCCTCTTCGGCCGATTTTCCATCATCTTCTTAATTCCAGCCGAAAAACTGCAGCTGCCAGGGGTGGAGGCGGTGAAATTTCATAATGCAAACACAAAGCGTTGGCTGCGCGATGTCATTTCGCCCCATCGATTGGGTAAGAGCCTTCTGAGTGAATTCCCTCTTTCCACAAGCGTAGACACTGGCTCCAAGCCCCTGGGCTAGGGTCACGTAACTAACGCCCAATGCTAATAAGCTGGGCGTGGCTCTTGGCCCAAAGGAGCTTAGGGGGCGCCTTTGCTTCGTTAGCTGTCAAAATGCTTGGCATACCAGCAAGAGCTGTGGCGAAAAGGATGAGGCACAGTGAGGCTTCTAAAATGGGGGAACCCCTTAAAAATAATATATTTAACCAAGCTTGCTGCTCAAGCTCATAGTTTAAACTGTCTGAAATAGAAATAAAACCAAATATAAACTCAAAGATCCTTATAGCGAGCAATCACTGTACGAAAAGTCTGGCAGAAAGGGATTAGGGAGCCCACAGGTTGAGGGGTTATGGCCTAAACCGCCTGGCAATCCAACAAGACATAGCAAATTGGCTTACAACCATCAAGTTGGTCATAGAATCTCCTCTGCTGAGGAGCCTCGGTATCGAAGACGAGGTGCCATTATTAGAACCCCCCCCCCCCCCCCCCCCATACCTGTGTCTTTCTTGATTGGCCCCGGACACCTGCCCCCCGAGAGTTGGGATGGATAACAAGGTGCCGGCAATTGCTCAGGTGCGCTTACATCCCGTGGCTGACCAATGAGGCGTATGATTAATGTCCACCCTTCGAACACAAGGAATATTCAAACTTTTGTCAGCTGAAAAGGCAGTTTACGCTTAGTTAGAGTTGCCACGAAAAAAATAAAAACTCGTTAGAATCAAGTTTAATTTGAGATTTGATTGGGAAATTTTCTTCAAGAAATGATGTACTTTAACTTGAATAAATATTAATTACTTCTAGAAGATAGCCAGAATTTTATTGAATTAATTACTCAATCTCCTTAAACTGAATCATCTTAGAGAAATCTTCCCTTTATTTATTTCCGTTTTCTAAACCTTAATTACCTCACAACTTGAGCAATTTGCTTTAGGTTTTACATAAACGATTATTTAATAATTACTGCATTCTCTGGTTAGTTAGTTCTAACCAGTTTTTGTTTGTCTTTTGTTTTTGTTTTTCGCTCGCACAACTTACATCACAAAAATGCAATTAAAATTTGCAAAATTCTAAAGCCGCTTACGTTACGTTTTGTATCTTTTTTTTCTGCCACGTATCTTCGTTTGTTTAAGCTGTCTTTGTTTGCCTTTATTGTTGTTAGCAAATTCACATCTACATAGCTTTAGTTAATACTTTTTTGCACGTTCTGTTTGATTATCTTGTTGAGAATTTGTGACGGCATGTAAAACCATTTTTTCCCTTGTGTTTATGCGTTTTTAAAACTGATTTATTAATTAGGTAATACCTTTGTTTGCTTGCTTTTATGTTTTTTTAAATTTAATTTATGAATAAATGGGAGAAAGAGAAAGAGAGAGATTCAGGCTTAACCTTTTGCCTCTTGAGTTTACTGTTAGGCATAAATTTTCATAATCAAAAACTTCGGGTTCAAGTTGAAACTCCAAAAAAAAAGTCTATTGACCCAACTGAAAACGGTTTTTATTTTTTGTCATAGTTTATTTTTTTATTTCTGTAGCCTCGAGGCAAGACAACAACCTGAAGACTTCGAAAAAACAGAAACCTTGAAACAGCTCTATTACTTTTTTTTTACTTTTTGTTAATTTATTTAAACTGTGAGGTATATACAGACTTATGTATCTACAAAATCCGATATTGTTTGCTCAGATTTATTGACACTTTAGCTCTTTTTTTTGGGTTTGGTCAGGCATTATTATTATTTTTCGTATTTAATTTCCTTGTTAGAACCGGTTTTTTGGAAATCTATTAAAACCCTAAGTGGGTCAGCCATCATCGTGCGTTATTCAAAATTGTATCTGTCCACAAATACTATTCCGTCTTCGCCAGAGATAGAGATACTTTTTATGGACACATCTCGGAGTGGGTCTGTCATCAGCTGATCGCGTCAAGTGCAATCAGCAGCGGCGAAGAGAAGCCCCGGGACAAAGCAAAGCCCCCGGAATTGAGCTCAATTAGAGGCAATTGGCCAAAGCTCTCTGAATCTCGAGAAGAGACGGGGCACACCTCGTTGTTACATTGCACCAAGTTGACCACAAGTACCCTCTATCAAGGGTATAGCTTCTATGGTTTAAGCAACTCACAAAAGAAATGCTTTTAAATTCATTTTAGTTATGGCTTTATTTAATACGATTTATATATAGCTGGATTTCCATTTAAATTAATATGTTTAACACGTGAGACAATGTTGATGATGGCTGTAAATATTCAAATTTCTGGCCAGAAAAAGAAATGTTTATGTTTAAATATATTTATTTAAATGTGCCACAAGGTTTATTGGTATATTAGGCTAAGAAAATGGTTTTAAATGTATCTGAATTAAGGTGATTCGTATTGAGATTTCTTTATAGTATAAATAATAAAAAAATAATTATAATTAGTCTTTCATTGAATTAAAAGAACTTCCCATATAATATAAATAAATATGAATATGTAGGCCTCTTTTTCAACCTAAATTGATAAGTTTATAAGCCATTAAGCATTAAAATTAATTTTTCCTGTATTTAGAACATATATTTCTCCATATAAAATTTTTCTCCATTTAAAAATAATTTTTAAATCCACCAAATTATCATTAACTTCACTTCAAAGCCTCCCAAAATATGACTCAAACCCGTGACAATAATTAGTAAACAATTTCCGGCCATCAATGACACCATATTGTGCTCAGAAAAAAAAAAACAAGAACCCCCTGAAAACCCCACACAAATTAATATTCTCATTGACTATTTCAATATTTGAGTTTAATTTCTTTCGAGTACCAGCGATAATTTCTTAACGTTTTTGTCTAGCCTCCTCCTAACCACGTGTGTTTATTTGTTTGTTTCCACAGAAATTCGTTGGCATTATTTATTGTATCGTATTTGATATAAACATACATACATAGCTTGACTAATACCTAACACCACACATAAAAAAAAAATAAGAAGAAACACTATAAATACGGCTAGTCGGAAAGGTCAACTTGATTAGCTAGTCTCTGGCGGGCCTTGCTGACCAACTGACCGATCGACAGATATACTATATTTATGATATATAGGGGACTTACATCACTATCATCGTCACTCAATGGCTGCCTCAATAATCCAGGACTTGAGGCAGGCAGTGTCGCTTCAAGGATACGCACCTGCAAATAAATAAACAAGAAAACACACACAAATTAGAATTAAATACGAAAATTAATGGTAAACATTTGACATTCTCTAAAGATCGGCAAATGGCATTTGCATATGAAAGAAGCACATTATTAGAGCCTTTTATATATATGTTTTTTTTTGTAGATTTGTGTACCTCAACGGAAACGGGAACACCTTTTGTCTCTATTTACACACAAAGTGCAAAAGTTCAAAAGCGTTAAATACGCTGCCAAGAAAATGGCAAAAACAGACAGATAAAAATAAATTATATGTATTTGCTTGTCATTATTTTTAGGAAAACAAAACGAAAGAGAGGGAGAAGAGAGAAGCCAGAGGAACACACAGGGAAGAAAAGAAAACAAATTAGTGAAAATACCAATTGTTGAAGGAAAACCGCCGTCAAAAGGTCGGAAACAGATATACTACTTGAAAAAAAAATCATTGAGCAAAACGTTTTGTAATTTGCAAGGTAAATTAAGTAAATTAAGGTTTTGGGTTAAGATTTTTGTGGGAACTTTTGGGGGTTTTAATAAAGTTTAAGGAATATTTTTAAGCACTTCCTTGATCTAATATTTAAATGTTTGCATTATTAATAAAAAGTTGAATAAGAATTTATTATCGTGGATTTTATTTTTTATTTTATTTAAAGTATAAAATTCTCTTTAAAATATTTTCTATTTTTTTTTAATATTTAATATATAAAAATACGAATTTTTTTATATGTTTTGTGGATGGCAGAAAATATAATTTAATTAATAAATAAATAAATATTATAAAATTGCAATAAAACCATATACTGTTTGATATAATGAATCCAATATAATTAAATGGAATTATTTTTATATTTAGGTGTTTTTTCTATATTCTTGTAAATATTGTCTGACTAAGTTTTTAGTATTTAAATTAATAATAAAGGAAAACATATCTTTACATTAAAAAACTCATTTTCAAACGTATCTTTAAAGTTTGATTAATGATCATTTGGAAAATGTATTTAGTATTTAGTAAAGTATATATATATATCTTCAATTGAACAGTCTTGATTAATGATGCCTTTGACATCTCTATTTTCTTATAGAAAATGTAAAAAATAATCGAAACAGCAGCTTCCTGTCAATAATTGTGTATCAAGAAATAAATCAAAGCATATAGATCCATAATATCACGTGATTCGCTTAATAGATGGATGAGTTTCCCATTTGGCATTTTCTATTTTTGGTTTACAGCAGGATTTTCCTCATTATTTTCCTTCGTATTTCTTAGACAGGCCCTTTGGCTTTCATCTTTTCTGGAAAATGACTAAAGATTGAAAGTTCCTTTGGGTATGTGTTTGTATCTATGTATTTTCAGACAGATTTATTTGTGTTTTGGTCGCAGACAGAAGAAACTTTAATGATGATGATGCGGCTTTTTCTGCTTATTTTTTGCAAATGCCAAAAATAACAAGAGAGAGAAACTGAGAAGCCGGGGAAATATAATATAGGAAAGAGGGAAGACTATGATGTATTATATATTATTGTATATATACTCTGCATGATGGTCTGTTATTATATAAATAAAGTGAAGCCGGGGCGATATGTTTGCCAGACGTTGGGATTTTTTGTACTTCAATAGTCCCCCGATTTGCCCTGACTTCCCTCAGCTTTCATTATTTATCTGTGGCAACTTTTGCTGCTATTTCTCCGCTCGCTGTAATCTTTTCTTCATGCGCTTTAATTTGTTTTCTTTTCTCGTCTTTTATTTATTTTTTTTCTTCGCGCTTCCATTTCTTGTTATTTGCCAAAAGTTTATTGATCTCTTGCTGACATTGGAGAGCAGCCACCGCCGTCGCCACAAACAAATGCAAAGCACACAAAAGAGACGGCTACAGGCGGCCAGAAAGAGAGAGCAGAGGGTCTTATAAAAAAATAAGAGAGGGAAAAAATAAATAAAACATAAAAACTTTTCCATGTGTGAAACCTGGGAACGCTGCACACAAATCAAAACCCACAGAATTCCTTTCCAACTTTTTGTTGTATAAAAAAATAAACAGAATGAAAACCAAAATCGTGTCAAATATTCCAAGGGCAGAGGAATGCTAAAAATACCCAAAAAAAAAAAAGAACAAAATATATAATAATTGTTTAAAAAAGAAACAACATTTTCACGCAATCAACCCAAGAGGAGGCCTGTGAAAGATTGCATATGGCATAAGAACGCACTGAAGGAGGGGATAAACAAAAGACGGCATTAAAATAGCCAATTTCAGTCAAATTGGAAAATTTATGGCCGGGGTAAACAAAAGGAAAAAAGAAAAGGCTATATAAAAAATGGAACAGCTTTGCGGTCAGCTGTTGTTGTCTGTTTATGAAATGAAAATGAAAATTTTAAGCGATTCGAAAGCAATAACAAAAGGTATGCAGAAAGGTGGGAAATATTTTGAGGCGAAAAATATGGGAAATTAAACAAGTGGGAAAGCCACTGTCGCGAGGGACTAACATTGCAAAAATTTATAAAAAAGAAACTTCTATTAAACATTACAGAAGGTAAAATGTCTCTATAAACATGTTGCAGAAATAAAAAGCAAAATGTGTCCAGGAACATGTTGCGTTGTGCAACATTAAAATAAAGAAAAATTTTGATAGGAACATGTTGTCTTATAACTCCCTTTTGTCTTTTTCAGATTTTCCTAAAACTGTGACACTTGTAAAATATTTCCCTTGGTTTTCTCTCTATTTTCCCCAACCAAAACTTCATTTCGTGAATTTGGTCAAGTGGGGGAAGCGACAGAACCGCTAGTTGACCCACAAATCAGGTTAAGCATATTTTTACTTCCAGCTGGCAACTGAAAAACCAACAATCGGCATCCTTTTGGAGGAACCCCCGCTCCCCCCTATAACAATAACAGTTCACAAACAAACTGGTCAGGCCAGCAAAACAAACAAAGAAGTTGAGAAACAAATAAACAGACACAGAACCCACGGCGACAAAATGCAAATGAATCTGGGGAAAAAGCTACAGAAGGGAAAAGGGGAAAGGGGCCAGGAGGCCTTGCCAAATTGGGGAGAAATCATAAAAGAAATATACCAAAAATTTACCACAAACATATCAAAAACAAAATTTTTAAGTGCACGCAGACGGAAAAAGAGAGCGGCTACGGCCACCCGCCCAGCAAAGCCAACGAAATAAAATACAAAATCAAAAACAACAACCTAAAGAAAAAGAAACTTCCACTTTGAGCCCCGCAAAAAGTCATTGACACGAAAAAATACAGAAGTTGAGCGGCAGCAGCAGCAGCAGCGATCCGGCGAAGAAACAAAAATTAACCTTAAAGATGCAAGAGAGTTCAAAACTTTAAACTCTGAGGTCTCTTCCCGGGTCTCTCTTTTGAATTTGCAATACTAGCTTTTTAATGGTTTTTGCAAAAATTATTTGCCAATGTTTTTGACTTTTTTTTTTTGCTTTAATTTGTTTTTTGTGGTAATTTTTCGAGACACCTAACCTTTTGTTTGATTGCAAATTTCACTTCTTTTTGGCGAATGAAAGTATCTTTTGGTGGCTTTGAATTTTAATAATTTTTGGTAAACATTTTAGGATCTGTGGGGTTATATTTTAGAAGCAGTTGTATTTATTTATTATTTCTAATACATATTTATTATTATTGTGAGTAAGTCAGCAAAGATTTTGTTTCAGAAATACTTAGATGTTATATTTTTTTTATACAATTTCTACATAAATATAAACCTATATTTGTAGTTTTTTATTTCCTTGAACTGCTACCAAATTCCCCTTTAAGTATGTTTTTTTTATCAAGAGTTACATCTCCTTAAATTCTGCATAACTTATCCGAAACTAAATTAGCATTTTTTCTACCCATTTTTACCAACTCCTCGACGCTGCTCCTTTTAACCGCCTTTGCATGCAATTCACAACTCACAGAGCCACATGAAAAGTGCCACAAAAAATGGTTAAATTCTCAACTATGCGCATATATTTTCTTTAGTTTCGTTGAACTCTTTTTTTTTCATTGACTTTATTTTTTTAAGTTACGCCCCTTGCACGAAATGCTCAGCAAACGCCCACCTGCAAGGCCTGGTCTAAAGCGTTTGTTCGTTTTTTATTTGCCTGTTTTTTATTTATTTTTTTTTTTTTTTTGCGACAACTTTACCGTTTGGCGGTGCCATTGCAGTTGCCGTTGACAAAATTACGGTTTATTTTGGCACAACGAGAGAAACTTGCAGAAGGCCGCCAGAGAAAAAAAAACAGGAGCACGTTTGTGTACATGAACATACAATTGGTGGAGACTGTAGCTAAGTTTATACAGCTTTAAACATTTTTTTTAAGATAAAAAACTAATATTTATTAATTTACAAGAGTGATTTAAGTCGAGGTATACATTTTCTACATAATTTTGAGTTACATTTTACCCTAAAAAGTATAGATTTTGTGGTGAAAATGTTATTTAAAAATGTTAAAAAATACAATTGTTTAAATTTTATTTATGATTCAAATAATTGTTTATAAAATTATTATGTTTGTTTTTCCTATTAAAAAATAATTCATTATAATAATAATTTTATTTATTTATTTTATTTCAAAACGTATATTGCATATTTTATTTTTTGTTTTTATCCTAGCAAATCCAAGTTTTTAGTAGTTACTACTTTAGTTTATCGGTTAATCTTTTTGGTTTTGGTGTTTGCTTATGCAATTTACACAATTTTCATTTGTGTGTTGCGAGTGTGAGCCAAGTCGCGTGCAGGTAACAACCACAACTAAAACCTACAACCTTAAACTGCAACATAATACACTTAAATTTCAACTAAAACAAGCTAAAATGTTTATTAATTTAAATAAAGAATAATACACAAAAATTCGTATTTTTTAAATATATAATTTGTTTGTGTATATTTATTGAAGTGGAGACTTCTTTATATGAAGAACCAATAATCTTATTTCTTATTTGCAAATTAATTTTAAAAATTAATAATTTTTAAATATATTTAATTTATTATTTACTTAATTATTTCTTTTCTTATTTATTTCATTATTTATTTGATTTTTTTCTTCATTATTTCTTTTCTTATTTATTTTATTATTTATTTCTTTATTTATATTACTATTTATTTTATTATTTATTTTAATATTTATTTGCACTTTCCCCATTTTCTCTGTGTAAGCATGTACGTTTTTCTAGACTTATGCATGTGTGTGCAGTGTATTGGTGAAATTGGGTTTAGTGTTCAATTCCAACACCCACGTTCTAGTTTGGGTTTGTTGGCCCCACAAACTGAACAAAATAAAAAAACTAAAAAGAAGCCGGCAACAGCTTTTCGTGGCTGCAATTTTCGTTGCAGTTGCTGCTGCTGCTGTTCTTGTTTGCAGCAATTTTCAGCTGCCGCCACAACAAAACGAGACCCAAGCCAAATGCAATCATGTTTAATTATGCATTCCACATTTGATTTGCTGTTGACTTTGTTGTTTACCTAGTTGTTATTGTTGTTCCTCCTTTGTTGTCAAAGCTTTCCGTTACGAAAAAAAAACTAATAATAAAAGACAACGCCCCCAAAAAAACAAAAAAAAAAAAAAAAAACATCAAACAAACAGCAGCAGCAGACAAACAATAAATGATTTTTCATTTTTGATATTTTGTGGAAACACATAATTGATTGATAAACCAATTTTCCATGCCACTTCCCTTCCATCTTCTGACTTCCTCAATTATTGCCTTCTTTGTTCAGAAATATATATATAGAAAATAATCTAGCAGCATTTTTTCAAAGGGACCCACGTTCCCCCCTCAGAAATTAACATAAAAATGTTGCACAGATTAGTTTCATAGATAAAATTGGAAAAGAGAAGCCGGAAAATCAAGGAAGGGGGGGAAACAGGAGGTGGTTACGCCTAGATGGGCTCAGAAATGCATTTAATTATGGAAATTGCCTTGAGGGAAAAAAGGGATAGAGGGTCTCTCGGCTTCGAGGATGCGTGGGGGCTTGGAGACACTTGAGAAAGCAATTTACATTGTCTTTCCAGCAAAGGGTAAGGGCCTTTGTCAATTTGCATATTAAAACTATTGCAAAAGGGTTCTTCTATTGATAGTTTATTAACTTTAAGGAGAATACTTCATTAAATAATTAGATTTAGTTACAATTTCCATTGAGAAATTAATAAATAGTTCATAGAAATTAGTACAATAATTAACAGAACATGTTTTCCCATTAAAAAATCCATTTAATTTATAATAAAAATACAAGTTTTGAATGATTTTAAAGTTCAATTTTAATCTCTAAACCATAAATAATTTCCCATAAATTGCTGCTATTTAAAATCTATTTTAGAACTGGTTTCAATTAACATTAAGCTCAACCTCTCTGATTTAAACTCAATTGCATTTAAAACTATTATAAGTGAACATTATTAATCAGAAGGAAAAAATCCTAACAAGCTCATAGCTTTTTTTAATGGCAGTAATAATCATAAAACATCGACAGCTTTTCTTGTAACAAATTAATAAAAAATTAATTAAAGTTTCTATATCAAAACTTGCATCTTCCGATTGAAGACTGGTTTTGCTTTACTGTGCTTCTTTAATTTCCACCATTTGATTGTTATTGAAATTTTGGTTGAGCGAACAATTAGTTCAATGCTCAAAACTCGGCATTAAGAGGCAACATCAACATCATCATCGCCTTGGGATGGCCGTCATAACAATTTGTTTTTAATGCCACAATGATGATTATTGCTCTTTGATTGTTATTAGTGTGCAAATAAAATATTTGCAACACATCGAGTGCGTTGCACTCGTCGTCGCCGCATTTTGGTGGCACGCTTGTCTATCGAGGCGATACTGGAAAAAAGGGGGCGTGGTGGCAGCCGCATCCCACATACCACCACAACAGCCTGGGAGAAAGCCACTGCGCAGATACTGATGCAGATCTGAATCTGAATGCAGATACAAGGTGGCAATTACTACGACGATTTGCTGCAACTGCAATTTCGATTCATCCAAAATTGCATAGGGTTTGTCGTCAGTCGTCAGTCGTCAGTCCCTGGGATCACAGTGATCAACAAAAGTCACTGAACCTGACAATGGGAGTATATGGAGCAGGCCTTAATTCTTCTTTTTTATATTTTATAGCCAAATATTTAATGTGCTTAATATTTTGAAGATAATATACGAAGGTTTTGATATTTTGAGTCGCAATATTTGAAACTGTTGATATTTTTGGGATAAATATTTGATGTTTTGATATTTTGTTGAAAGAAATATTCTACTTTGTTGATTTTCTGATACAAAATATTTGATGTTGGTGATATTTTATAGCGAAATATATTTTTCGGAATTAATTTTGCTTATATATATTTGATGTTACTAATATTTTATAGCGAAATATATTTTTTTATATTAAATTTTCTATTGTCAAAAAAAGATTGTCTTTTAAAATTTATATTACCTCAGAAAAAAATGATAGATTATAATATTATATTATTTTAAATCAATATATATAAACAATATTACAGAAAAACTTTTTATTTATATTTTTTACCCTATTAAAATTTTAAAAATAAATTAAAGCAAATCCTTTATAAAAACTCCAACCAAACTGAACTCTTAAAATTCAACTTAGCCAAGAGAGAAAAATTAATGCATTCGAAAGATAAACACTTATACCACTCAACCTAAAATTGAACCATCAATTTCCAGCCATGCAACGAGGTCCTGCCACCGAAAATGACCTCATCAGCGGCCACCTCAGCATCCATCATCAGGCTAAAAGAGGGGTGGAAGCAAAGGGGAAACCTGCTGTAAAACAGTTGGCCAAGACAGGAATTGGCAAATGATTTGGCCGGCAAAGATTTATGTGAGAAGCGAAATGAAATGAATGAAGGAAGCACACATAACACACACACACTGCAGTCAACCTTTTGCTTAATTTTTCCTCTTTTTTTCAAGAGAGACATACGGAGAGGGAATAAATAAATTGAATAAGTCACCAGTTGTGGCCAGTAGTACTCGGAGGAGGAGGAGGTTGGAGTAGCAACCGGTTCCTACTCCTTGAAAATGCAATCAGTGCAGCAGGTGGCCAGCTCAAGAAATGACAGTCCAAGAACACGCGATCCGAAATCTGTCCAAAGAGTGGGACAATGCTTAATGGCAGCCCACTCCAGCCCCGTCTGACTCTGTTTCTGTTTATGTTTCTGTTTCTGGATCTTGGATCTGGTGTGTCTACGAGAGATCCGGTTATGCAAATGCCAGTGGAATATCATGAATACCATTCCCAGTGCAGTGTGGCGCATCTCCCAAAGAAATGCCACAGAAAACATCCTTTTTTTTTTTTTTGTTTGTCTCTCATTATCTCTGTTGAGCAATTAAGTTTGATTAAGGAAAAATATGTGAAGGGCACATTTTTATGAGTTGAAAATGAAGATCTAGAAACAGAGAAAATTAATTAAACAACTTTAAATATAAAGAAGGTTTCGAGGAGTTAAAAAGACTGTAAAAAAATTTATTTAAATATAAACTTGTACTTAAAACGAAATAAAATCATTTTTGAGACATAAAAGTAAAAGAAAATATACATATTTCCTTCTTAATCATTAACAAACCCTTCAAATTTAACAAATTAAGAATAATATGGCACAAATTAAACTCATAGCTAGACAATTAATTTTTTTGTTGAGAGGAAGAAGGGAATTCTTAAGTGTTTTTGGCTCATTTCAAGTGGCTATCTGCCATAAAAGGGTCGCTCCAGCAGCACATCCTCTCGATGATCAGCAACTAAGTGGATCAGGCAGGAGGGAAAAAGGCATAAATTATGCAGCAGCCACAGTCTCCGGCCACTTGAAAGGTAGGTAGAAAAGCCTTGGAATAAAAAATTTAAAAATAAAACCAAAAGAGAGCTCATCAAGATAAGTCGTCTGCAGGGATAAGGAAATGTAGACTTCGGTTCCAGGGGAATCTCTTTGTTCCTCTTCTCTCTTTTTTTCGAGTGGCCCAAAAATCATAAACAATTTCAAGGTTACGCGATTTTTGAGGCAGCCTCCTCTCCTTCAGTAAACAATAATAACTATTGAAAGAGTCTATGCCGAAAACAATTCCTTAAGCCAGAAGATCGTGAAAAACACACTTTAATGACTTATGGCTCATATGCGTACGTCTGTGTGCCTGAGAAACACAAACAACATAAAATGTCGCCACTTAAGCTTTAAACTGGTTTACATCGCCAGACGAGAAGAGGTACGCTTCGCTCTGGCAAGGCGAAAACAAAAACATAACTCAGTTGATACCCCTTTTCCGGAGACCAAAGACTAAACTGTTTATAAGTTTTAAGTGGAGAACTAGAAATCGAGTTTAAATGTAAATTTTTTGGGTTTTTTTTTGGGGGTTGTGCATCTCAAAAAATCTAGTTTTTTCAATGTGCATCTAATGAGGATGATCTTGGGAAAAGAGCTTCTTAGACCAATGAAAGCTTTAACCATAAATGTAAAATTGGTAGAGATTAAAGAGTTTTCTATGTTTCATTTAAGGGTGAGGAGATCTATTAGATACAGAAGCCTAGTTTTAGAATTTTAAATGCAAACACAGGTTTTTTTTTAGGATATAGAAAATATGCATTAATTTACTGATTTTTTTTGTACAGCTTTATTCTCTTTTTTTTTAATATTTCAAAAACCTTTTTAAATAATAATTAAAAGGTCTTAAGAATGTTTTTTTTATATATATATACGGAAATTGGTTTTAAATATTTTAAAAAGTGTTTTTAATTATAATAAAGACTCGCAATAATTCCCAGAAGAATATATAACAAATAGTGGGCAATATATTATATTTGTTTTTAGTTTTAAGTATTTTAAGAGTCAGTTTTAAATGATAATAATTTCCTCAAATATATTTAAAATAATTAAATAAATGTTTCCTATTATTTTGTGTTTTTATTATAAGTAAATTAAATCAGACTCATTTCTTGCTTTTTTAGTACTCAAATAAAGCCTGCAAAATATGTTAAACCTATTAAGTAATAACCCCCTAAATATCTACTAAACATTTAAAATTGTATTCCAATTGTTGTCTAATATACTTTAGTTTTTTTTAGCATAAAAACCCATCGCACCTCGTCCAGACGAATGAACGCATTTTGTTTTATTTTGCCTTTTTTTCTGCAGTATTATTATTATTTTATCTTTTATTTTTCTCGTTCATCGCACAGTGAGTTGGCAGCACCTACGTGCTACGAGTGAGCCGCCAACCGGTTTCGAGACCCAAAGGTAACTTGAATAACATTTCAGCTCGCTGCCTCGTCGTTTCTTTATATTTCTTTTTTTTCTGTCTGTGTGTTTCTTTTGCTTTTTCTTAACGCACAACAGGTACATTTGTTATTGTTGTTACTGTAGGCAGAGAACTGGCTGGGGATATACATATATACGTGCATATATATATATGGTATATACTGTGGGGGTCTGCTGTTTATATGGAGATTTCCTCTGTCTGTTCTTCTGTCATTCTTTCCGCTTGTGTGTTTGCCTTGGTCTTTTGTGGCTCCTCCAAATATATATATAAATCTGTGGAAATATATATATATTTATATACATATATAAATGGGAATATATACATATATGTATATATGTATATGAACGGCTTTGTATGGTTAGCATAACCAAAGAACTTGGCTCAAAAGCGTTCAGCAAATGCTTTGTCATGTGTTTGTTCATCGCCAACAGAGAGAGAACAGAGGCTTATATAGTTTATATATGTATATATTTATATGGCCATTATGATTTGTATATACATATATGGACTGTTTGCCATGCTGATTGAGCCTTTTATGAGCAGATTTCAGCCAAAGTCTAGAAAAGGAAAGGCGCCAAAAAGGAAAATTCTGTCTTTCAGCTCTTCAAGTCTTTGCATTATATTTCCCTTTAACTAATTAAAGCTCTACTAAAGTTGATTTATTTGCCATATTTAATGGCAAATTATATTCAATTTTGTGAAATTATTTATTTACATTTATAATTTCGCTGGGCAGCAAATTAACAATACAAAATTCGGTGCTAGGCACGACTCAGAACCTAAAGAAAAAAAAAAGATAAATAAACAAAACAAAACAACAAAAAAAAACTAAGATAGAACCCGAAATAGAATGGACCGAAAAATATAACTTTTAATGAACAACCAAAGAAGCACAAAAAAAGGCAAAGTAAAAATCCCCGAAAACCAAAAAGATTAATTGAGGCAATCACTAGGATATACCCAAAGAGTATCTCAGGGGTTAAGTTTGCTTTCACTTGGAACTAAAAGATACTTTAGCTCTTTGTTAGCTATACCCAAAGCCAAATCCAAATTAATTAAAAAAGAAAAAATATCTTAAAATCGCTACATTTGAAATAACTATTAATTTCCAAGCCTTTTGTTTTATTTATACTTTTCAATATATTCTCAAAAATAAAGTATCTGCAATAGCTTGCCTTGGAGATTTTTTTTTTGTACTAATCAGTTCACACTTGAAGGTCACCGGACAACCTTGACAAAGTTTCCTCCATCGCTTATCAATTTCTGAACACAACAGCCAATAAACTAAAGAATTTGCGAGACAAACTTAACGGGTGGTCGTGATATAATATAAATATATTTCCCTCTAAAAGGGTTTTTTGCTATTATTTTTTGTAAAACATTATTTTTTCCTATTTTTTGCCATTGCGCACCATTTAAATATTTGCCTTTGCAAACATTCCGCAGTGCTTTCCCCTATTCCCCACGGTATTTTTCTGGACTTTTGTATGAGGCAACGTTACTCACATGTCCAATTTTCCTTATCAGCCATTTGCCTTATCTAATCGCCGCAGGGGAAACGCATTTTATTCATCAACAATAATGTATATGCAGACCTAAAATATACACGTAGGCTTTTACGAGCTTGAGTATTCATTTAGTAAATATATAATGGGTTTTTTTTTTTAATCATTAAAGTCAATTTGGGAAGGGTATTTTGGATGGATATTAAATTGGGTTAGATCTTTATTGAAAATCTAAGGTAATCCTTTTTAAAATTTTATCAGAATTGGTTATAAATTTCCAATTTATATTTTTTTAATAGATATATTTTTCTATAAAAAAAAATAAAGATTGTTATGAATACTTTTAAGTGCAATCCGAAAGATAAATATTCAAAGAAAAAAATACTGATTGTGTTTTAACATCACATTTACTTTTTTGATTATAAACTTTCAGGTATATTTCGCTTATTATTATTATTATTCAATATAATTTATATTATTTATTAAAATATTCTTTAAAAATTTACTTTACCCTTCTAAAACGCCCTGTATTTTTATATAACTCACAAAAACGAACGCATTTAACGTGGTAATCTATCAAAATGTGCACATGTTTCCAGTAGTGGGAGTAAGTAAGTTTTTTCAGATAGCAAAGGAGGGAAAAATGGTTCAATTTGGAATGCTTTTGTTGTGGTCCCCTTGCACAGATAAGATAAACTTATGCTCTCAACGACAATCGGCTCACATTCGGCCCACTCAACACCTGTGGTGAATTAAATACATAACAACAAAAAATCTAAAAAAAAATCCCCAAAAAAAAGTGCCTAAAGAGGGAGAGAAATAATATTATTTATCATGCAGTGAAACGTATCACTTAGTCATATTACTGGGCTGTTATCAAAGAACGCTTATCTTGGCTAGATTTTGTATCTTTATCAGAATGGCACACATAGCACACACATTGTATTTGGTTATACTGTTCACTCTGGGCAGACAATTTACGAGCTATGAGCCAACGTACGGGCCAAGTTGAGATAAGTTAACTCAGCAATTAGACAGGAACAATGGCAGGCAGTGTGAGAGATAACAGCTAAAAAGGCCTAGAAAATATGTAGAAGGGAACGGGCCTAAATATATAGTATCAAAAGTGCTGATAAACCACATAGCACATGAGTTATTTTTCGATTTTTGCCATATGTGTGTGTGGTGGCATGGTGCGAATTATGATTAAAATTGAGTCAAGAAATATTATGGGGAAGGTCAAGTCGCAGGTAAAGATACCTTTTCAATGAATGAATATCTATGGGGTGGAATTTTTTTATAATAAAAATAGAAGAAGAATTATCTAAAGAATTTATGTATATATTTATTAAAAATTTCTAATTTGAACTTTACCTTAATATTTTCCCATTATAAATATACCTTAAAATTACTTATATTTAGAGTGTAAAATATAAACTCTATAACACCTGAATACACCTTATATCACTAAGAAATTTTCCCTATTTTTGGCTTAAATACCTCTCCAGAATATAACTCATTTTATGGCATCAACAATGCATTCCCTGGCCCCTATCTCTCTTGCCAATCAATAAACCCAAACGAAACCCCATAACGAACGAATTATACAGCCTCAAAATCCATTCAGCAATTGACGTCAAAGAAAAATCGCTAAAATATCAAAACAAAAAGCAATACTGGAATAGGATTCATTGTATCGTATGGAAATTAATGCATATACGGCGTATAATCACAAACACCAATGCCCCCAAAGGAAAATCCATATAATTTTCACACACACACACACACATACACCATGTGTGTTTATATGGAACCCTGATTTATATAGAATCAATAAAAGCATTTTAGCTGCGCACATGGCACGGCATGGAGCAAATTTTTTGGTTTAGTTTGGAAAAGCCCAGAAAATCTATAGGGGGATATCGGTGAGGAAACAGAAAACCATACCTCCCACAAAATTTGGGTTAATGAGTATTTGAATAATTGAACCATTTTGGCTTCTATATCAATATGTAAAGGAACCTCTCGATCGGGCCAAAATCAACCAAAAGATCTTATCTATAGACGGGCGGTTTAAGCCAAAATAAGCACACAAATGCTATAGATACACTATCTGCAAAGCGTTCGAATGCTAAAACAAAAGCTAAAATGCACAGCTGGAAAATGGAATAGGAAAAATAAACGAAAAATAGCCGCAAAAATATCAGGTGATTTTTGTAAAGTAAACTTTGTTCGATTTCCCTTGTAAATTGTATACTAATTTCTTCACTTTTTTTGTAAATATAAATTAGTCTGTGTCAAGTTATACCACAGCCAAACATATTTTGCTATTTATAATCCCATTTAAGACCAAAACATGCCACACATTAATGTCTCTGTTCAAAAGAAGAAACAAATCAACAAAAAAAATCTTTAAAATCCCTTTTTGGCATCGACCATAAAAATGCGAGCCAAAACGAAAAAATAAAAAAAATATAAATATATAAAAGCAAAGTCATAAACAAAATTTGAAAAGCATATTTCCCTCCTTGACTGCATTTTGGCAATTTTTTTGTTCGCTTTTATTTTTTGAGAATCAACAAATGCGTTTTGGCTTTGAGGAGCTTAGGGAGGCAAGAAGGGAGCAAGTTAGAGCTCACGAAACTAGCAAGAAAATTATTGAAAAATTCATTTGGCCCCTGAAAAACTAGCGCACACACACAATAAGCATTTACACAGATATACATATTTACCAATTGTAATAATTCATGTTCATAATTTTTGGCTGCATTACGACACATACCTGCAAGAAAAAAGTTAAATAAAAGATTAGATTACTTGAATGAGCCAGAAAGAGATATTTATATGATATATAAATATAGTTAAATATTAATATAATATTTTAAAAGAATAAAATTTCCTATTAAAAGCTTAATAAAAAAGGAAAAAATATTTTAAGTTAAAATTAAATTAGTAAAAAATCTTTAACGTTAAAATAAATGTAGATATACGCCTGAAAAAATCTGATGACAAGGCAAAATTAAATTAATATTGAAATATACGAAATTTTAAATATCGAAAAATAGCCTAAAATATTGCAATTTAATTATTTTAGATGGGCTTTATCATTAAAAAGCTTTAAATTCTTTACCTAGTTTTGGTATATTGATATTTTCCACCCTTCCTAATCAGAAATAACTTTATTTTGTCTCATAAAAATTTGCATATAAGCCAACGTCTTTATTAATTTATTAAAAATCCTTAAAACAAGAATTCTTATCTCCACAAGGCTACCTCCTATTCCTTAAAAGATGTCCTTGTCGCATGGAAATTATTATTCTGTTGAATTCAATTAGCTTCTATTCAAGTAGCCTTTTGTGGCAAGCAAAAAAAAAAACAAGAAATTTACGAATAACAAAAGCCTTTTTGTTTAGTTCTTGAATTATGGCAGCCGCAAAGGATTGGCTTGCCTGGGCTATCTTCACGCCACATTTGACAAAAATACTTGAAGGAGACCTAGGGCTCAACCTCCCTATATTTCTGTGTTGTCTGCCGGCTGCTGCTGCTGCTTGTGCTTCTTCTGAATGGCTAAGCATTGTCTCCTCGGTTCATATATTATGTAAAGATACGCGATACGAGGCTCTATATATATCCCACAAAATACTATATAAACACGACGAGTTAAGGGCAAGCCTTTCAAGCGAAGGCAAACCGCAAGAAAGCAGCAAAGAGGCAAAAAAAAAGGGCAAGGTTGGTCTCATTTGCAAAAAAAAAAATATCATGTTACACAAGAGGCAGGATGAACTAATAAACCATGAGGGATACAGGGATATATCATGTGTTATATGCCCAGACATTAAGTATACGCCGTGGTGAGACCGAGAGAGAGGGAGAGAGAGCTGAAAAACAATTAAGCGACCTCATTTGCAGCACACAAACCACGACGACAATGTGGAGACATTTAGAGGCAGTTGCACAGCCACTTTGACTGACTGACAGCTGCACTTAAAGAGCAGAAGAAAAACGAGGAAAACAACGGGCAAAAGATCCGAGCTGAGTATCTCAAGAGTTGAAGCTGGGAAAAAAAAACAAACCCCCAGCAGCAGCAGCAGCAGCAACAGAAATCGCAGAAGACGAAGCAGAAAACGTTGACAGTTCACGAACCCAACTCTAGACTAGAGAGCCTCAAAAGCTGAGCTCATTCTTCAGAGCACCGAGATACAGATACAAAGATACGCCAGCTGCGCGCGGCTACAACAGCAAATAGCAATAATAATAATGAAAACTAGTTGCAACTAGTGCAACATCCAAACGAGTTTCACTGCACTTCAAGAGTTGAAGCTGTATCTGTAGCTGGAGTGGGTGTTCTTCGTTCTCTTCTGGCTGTGTGGGTGAATTCTTTGCCTTTTTTTTGCAAATTTTTTTGTAGATATTTTGAAGGAGAAACTTTAACCGGAGCTTGGGGGCGAGTGTGAGAATTCAGACAACTTGAAAATCTTAGATCTAAAGGCATACACAGCTGCTCTTAAAACGGGCAGAAAAAACTACTACATTTCGTATGAATTAAAGCTGTGTTAAGTTTCTAAAGATTCACTAAGCTTTAATTATATTTTAAAATACATTTTAAGAAATATATATATTATAAATCCTTCCTTTTTTTCTTAACTTCCCATTGCTTTTCTTTTTGTGTACTTTGTTTTTCCGTATCTGATGGATACACTTCTGCCAGCCACCCGCATCTTTTGGCCATTGATGGATGTGCCTGATGTGTTGTGGCAGCTTTATGGTTTTCCCTGATTATACCAAACGATTAACTGCCACTCGGATTAAAACGAAATATCCCGCAAGCCGAAAATTCAAATAAATAAAATATACAGATACATAAAGAAGGCTCAGCCTCAGCCTCATAACCATAAATCTGCGACATTTTCCGGGAGAAGGAAAAAGGCGAAACGAGTTTGCTGCTTGGCAAAATACTTTGTGGATGAACATTAATTAATGAAAATCATAATAATGGCAATTAAAATGCTTTCAATGAATTAAAATTGTAAGTTAATATCCAGGCACGAGCATGTGAATGTATTTAAATGCTAAAGATTTAATTAAATGATATAGTTACTTTCATTATTTTTTAATTTAATATTGATAGCGAGATATTTATGGTTAGTTAAGATAATTGTTGTGCCGATGACATATTTTCTTTAAATACATATTTTGTAAATAAATATTAAACAGGGAAAAAATATTTGTATTTCATTTGCAAGTACATAATTCGTTCTGAAATTATATTAACAAAAAAAAATACCTTTACTTTATTTAATGAACAGCAAGTCTTCCTGAATGCTTTTCTGTAAAATTACATAACAACCTCAAATCCCGGCTTATTAATTATCCCCCATTAATTCAATGTTTTTGCCATAAACCATTGTTAATACTTTCATCACATCTTTAGCGTTTTGACAAACCCAAATATGGCACATCTATTGATACATTCGATAAACAATAAATGCTACGCGTTTCAGACATCAGAAACTCATCAGAATTCAGCACGGAATTAACTCAACTCTGACAGACAGACAAGTGGCATAGAAATAATTTAGAAAAATTCAATCATCTTGACAAATATCTGTCAAATTATACAATTTTTATTTTGAACGGTTTGTTGAACATTAATCACAAAATATCTAGCAATTTAAAAGCAATTTCATGATTGTATCTATGTAGGAATTAATTTGAATATATATATTATATTGAGCAATTTGAGTTATTGAGAGGTGATCCAATGATAGAGGGTTGAGTTTGCAAAAAGAGCTGTGGGTGTTTATTGCGGGTCTCGGTGTCTAGACAGCCGTAAAATAGATACAAATATGAAAATTGTATTTCAATGTGCATGGCGTAAAATATGCAAAAAAAAAAAAGCAAGCAAACAAATCACCAGCACACATAGGTATATATATATATATATCTAGATATAGTGGCTATATTGGTTTAGGGTATCTGAGGGGGGTTTTGGCGGACTGACTGAAGCTAAAGCGAAGACGACAATTTCCGGGTGTCTAAATCGGTCGTTCTCAGTCCCGTCACAGTCGCTTGAAGTTGAGTGAAATGACGTGTAACGGGTTTTAGCAGAAGCCATTATATAGAATGCCCTTAGTCCCTATAGCCATCAGGGTAGATCTGGCCACTATATAACATAGAGGCCAGATGGTCTTTAGTTGGTAAGAAAATGTAGTTAAATGGCAGTAAAGTTTTATTAATTTTGATTTGGTTTCTATATAATTTTTATTAAATATTTACTCAACTTTAGGGGATATTAATTTTATAAAATTAGGTAGTTTTTGTCTTTATTTTTATATTAAAACCTAAAGGAATATATTAATAACAATTTTATAATACTATTCATTGTATTATTGATTTTATTGCAATATCTGGAATAATACAGATAATACATATCCAAAGAATTTTAATTAATATCATATTTCATATATGATATATTATTTTGTATCATTATTATTTTTTTTAAGAATTATTGTTTGCAGAAATAATTATTGTTTAATTTTAAAACCCCTAAATATCTTGCGTAAAATGTAATTATTAATAAACGAGAAAATAATATTCATAAATAAATAACAGACTTTTTTAAGCACAGAAAAAAACATTAAAATACATACTTCCTTTTCAAGCGTGTCTTTAGGTTCATTTGAAATAATAAAAAATATATTTTTTGCTTATAAAAGAGTATCTTAAAGTTCTTTTACCAGTTCTAGATACTTTTTTAGTGTATATTTTCTGCATAGCTTTTACATATTTCACCCTCGGCAGATAAAACAGACATTTGACTGCAGTTTTTGGGGTCAGTTTTTCCGCTGTTTTTCGACTCGCCTCTATCTAAGATTCTAGATAAACATCTGTTGCACTTCAAGGAGAAGCTAAAGTCAGACCCTGCCTGGCAGTAGTTGCTGGCAATTAACAAAATAAAAAAAAATCAAATGTGAAATTTAATGCTACGAAATGGGATCTGCATAACTTAACATAAATCAAACGGTGAAGGGCCCAGGAAAGGGGTTGCGAGTAAAAATGTATCTTTTAGGGTGAGAGCAAGTGAGAAGGCGCAGCAACAAACCGTTTCATTCATTGAATTCAGTTCCAGAAAACTACAACAAAAACATAACAAACAGAAGAGGGAAAAAAGCATTTTTGCATTCGAGTATAATGCCACAGCTGCCGGTCTGGCTGTTCCCAATCCCCGCCTCTTCCCTCTGCAGTTACCACTACATTTTTTTTTTTTCTCTCCTGCTCATAATTTCCCCCTGCGCGGATTTCCGCTGGGCATATTTTGAATGTCAAAGTTATTTGTTATATGGCGCTGCATAATAATCAGGGGCAGGAAAAAATATACATATATATAAAAATAAAAGGGTTCTTTGACTGCATCCTGGGCAGAACAAGTTCGGAGTTGTTGTTCTACGCTTTTTAGCATTTGCACAACAAAGAGGCGGCTCAAGGTCCAAAGACCTCTAAAAAAATATATATACAAAAATATAGAAAATGGAAAACAGAATCTAGGAATGCAGAAAGAGCTTTGTCTTTGTCAACGCCAAAGTTTACACACTGCAGGAAGCCGCAGAGTCTTGCATTCATATTCATATGCTTGGTGTATCTCTTCTTTCGCTGGACAATTTCTGCCATTATTATCTTTGCCAGTAGCGCTTGGCTTCTTCTTTGTTCTAGCCCCCAGACAGACTGAAATATATATATATATATACATATAAGATATAACGACAAACTGGCGGCTGGATATATATTTAGAGGGGCTGAGCATGAAAGCGAAAGCCGCTTCAATGAGACACACATGTGTGTTCTTTTGCCAGCACACTGAAAATGCAATTGAACTTTGGTCTGAGGGCAACAAAAACAAACAAAGAAAAATAAAAAAAAAGGTAAAGAAAATAATTCTAAATTTCAGGAAAAAACAAAGGGAAATCCCTCTTAGGAAGGAAAATAAAAATTCCTCTTAGAAAAGGAAGTGCGCAATTATTGCAGCTGAAAGGGAATTTATATAAAGAAGTGCAGAAAAAATATACCATAAGTTATATTTACCCAAAAACTCCACAAAATATTAATATTTTTTATAAATTATCAATATTTTTTATATATGAACCAACAAATTACTGAGTTAAAATTTTGTAATATGTTTTAAGACTTTTTTTAAAGTTAATAAAACAAATTATTTAAGAAAATGTCCATTAATAAATGTTGTAAGAGGCTGTTTTCTAAATTAATATTTTAAAAAATATTTAAAATAAAGGCACTAGAAACATATAGCAAAATATGTATGTTGTAGTGTTAAAAACTAGAAATAAAAACTAGCAAAAATCATTTTGAAACGCCCATTAAGAGCGAACAGTCAAGTCCGAGTCTTGTCTGACAGTTTGCAATCTCCACATCCACACATCCACAGCCCAAGTCCATTTCCATTTCCACTCTCAAAAGCCTGGCACGGATTGCCTAACAAGTGCAAAATATTTTGGCATTTTGCAGGTTGTGCTGGGTGTCAGTCGCGTGACGTGTGCTTTTTTATTTTTCTTGACTGCAGATGGAGTTATCTATCTAACCGAGAGCTAACCGGGGCCTGGGGAAAGGCAATGACCTCCCGCCGCCGCCTCAATTCGCTTGAAATGCAATGAAAGACGGCCCTCTCATTGGCCAAAGAACCGAAAGGAAGGAAACCAAACCGAACCGAACCGAACCAAGCCAAGTCAGTCATGCGGGTCGCAAGCAAACGCCCTCTCACAAAACTAATCAAAAACAATTAGCAGGGGAGCGCTAGAAGAACTACAGTTGGAACACGTCTACCAAGAGCTTTCTAACAAGACTTGATAAATGCCATATAGCAACCCTTTATAATCATTTTCCCTTAGCCTCTCTTTTATATAGATTTTATATATAATTCTATTATTATTTTCTATATAATGTTCCTAATTTATTAAACCAAGAACCCACAAGGGAGTGCCTTTTGTAGGGGCACGTGAGGCGACTCTGAAATCCATAAAATACAGGGAATTTTTTTTTTGGGCGATTGATAGCTGACTTCAACAAATAAATTCGATAATTGCGGGATTTTTTATTAATATTATTATTGTTATAGCTCACGAGGTACTGGTTGCTGTCTATAAATAATTAGCCAACTGATTTATATCGCAGCGGAAGTTGGACGAAAGGGAGGAGAATCTGCCAGCCATTGTCATTTTCAGATAAAAGTCTAAATGATGGGTGAATTGGGGGTTTGGGGGGGAAGGTAGGAAAAATCAAAGTAATTTACAGAATAATTACTGGAAATTATTGTCAATTATTGCAATTGCAATGACGAAAAAAAAAACCCACCGAATTGTGGGTGAGTTTCGGTTTATTTATCATTCTCATTGGCGCACGGGGCGTATGCGTGATGTTGTTCTTGTGGTTAATTCAATTCTCGCTTTATGTATCTCACTTTATTGTGCGAATAAGTACATAACAATTAACACACACAAACAGTGTATATAAAATTCTACATATATGACGTTCCATTCAAAAAAAAAAAAAAAGTTCACGTAACAATTTAATAATCATTTCCCTGCCTTTTGTATTGCATTTTTTTCCACTTGTCAGCTGTTTTGTCGTCTGCGGGAATCGCTCTTTTTGATGTAAAATACATTTTTAATTATTAATTATTATTTTAATTGCTTTGCTAATTGGAAAACAAAAAAAAATTAAAAATAAAAGCCAAGCAAATGAAACATGCAAATTGCATAAAGCGATAAATATACAATATATGGAAAAAGTGTAATAAAGAGAGGAAAGTGGGGTTTCCCCCCAGAAAAAAAAAGAAAGGCAAACGAAAGCACCACGCCCATTAAATATGTAATATACGAAATGGGAATTGCCAACCCCACAGACTGTCTGTTATATTTGTTTAAAAAGTTTGGTTTTATGCAATTCAAAATTTGGGGAGATTGGTTTTTGGGTGAATAAATTGGAAATTATATTTACTTTAAATTACTTTCGTAATCCAATCAATATTTAGGGGGTTTTTTCAAAAGAATTCATGTTATAAATAATATTTGTAATTTAAAATGTGGATTATATGGCTCTCTGATTTTTTGTTCCCTTTACAATTCCCTTCTAATTATTTCCCATAATTAATTGAATGCCAACTTCACTTACTTTGCCAATTTATTTCCCATCTCCCTTAATTCCCCTCAAAAGGAAAAAATACAACAAATTCCCTTTTAAACCAAAGTAAATTCCCAATTTAAGACGAGGGCTCTCGACTTGACAAATAGCAAATTTGGGCAATTGCCCCAAAACGCTTTGATCTCGAGGCTCCCTCTCTGTAGTGCGATTTTTATGTGGAAGAGGGGGGAACCCGAGTACGAATCTTTTGTTCCCAAAGGCGGAAACTCCCCGGAGGAGATGGAGGGGATACAGGATGAGATGTATCTCAAGATGTTAACTGAGTCTATTTATTTATTTATCTGTTGTGGGGTTTTCAGTGGGGGGCTGGACTTTTAAGCACTTGCTTCCTGCACACGCGGTTTGAAAACGAGCCAGAAATCCCAAATTTATTTTATTAGGCCTTCTAATGCCCTTACAGAGAGGGGGTCTTTAAACTTATTTATATAAAGGCTAAAGCTGGATAAACTCTTTGCCTTTATTTGCAACATATGTATCTCAAAAATGTAGCTATTTCCCAATGTTTTTATATAAACTAAAAGAGTATCTAAAAACGTCGGCTTCCCGATCTAAACTTCCTTTCTTCTTTTTCATTTTTTTTTTTTTATTTTGTTCTTTTTTCTCTTTATTTTTTCCTTTATTTTTTTTGCTGACCAAGCATGGACTTTGAATTAAACATGTATGTGTGTGTGGCGTTTCGAGCAAGTTGCGTGTGTGGTGTTGTATCTGTGTGTATGACTCATTTGCAATTAAACGACAAAGAGAGCAGCGCTGCCACTCTCTGCAGCGCCAGCGGTAGAGCAAGCGAGACAGGTAGAGCGACGCAGCAGAGCAAGCGAGTAAGCGAATTTCAAGTGCCGCAAAAAAATGCCAGCATAAAAATAAAGCAATTTCTGCAAAAGAAGAAGCACAAGACGACGACGACGGCAAGCAAGAAGAAGAAGAAAACCTACAAAAGCAGCGACCACAAAAGCTGCAACACACACACATAAACAATCGAGGCAGCAGCGATGCTGACGCTGACTTCGACGGCGACAGCAACTGATGTTTACACAACGTGCGGTATATTTGCAAGATACAAAAACAACCACAAGCGACTTGCTTGTATTTTTTCTTCGTTCTCTCTTTTTCACGTTTTTCTTTTCGACTCTAATTGAAAACAACCAAAAGGCAAGATGTGTGCGTGTGTGCGTTTAGGAAAAAAAAAAAAAAAAACAAGAAAAACAAGCACAACGACGAGCGTCTACAGCTGGCTCTCTGCTGCCAGCTCTGCTGCTGCCTCTGCTTTGGTATATTATTGTATCTGTTAGATGCGAAATTGCAAACGAAAAAGCGACGACGAAGGCAACGTTGCCGCTTTTCACTCGCTCAGCTCAGCACAAATTTTTTTCGCTTTGCGTTTCGCTCCTGTGTGTATGTGTGTGCGTGCGAATGTCGCTTTGTAGCCATAGTTTCTTTAGTATGAATGCTGTGTATCTGTATCTTTGCAGCCCGCTGCCTGTATCTTTTTCTGTTCTGTTCTGCCTTCCTTTTTTTATAGTTTTAATAATTTTTTGTTGTTGTAGCTCCAAGTCGAAGCCATACGTTGAAAATTGCTGCAACAATGTCGCTTAATTTTCAGTTTGCTGCAGCTTCAGGCCTCTGATCGCTGAGCGTTATTATTATTATGTATGCACCTGATCTCCTCTCGGGCCTTTTATAATGGGTCTTTCGGTGGAAAATGAAAAAAGGAAAAAGGAAAACCGGTTAGCAACGTCACCCGAGCCCCATCATCATCATCACCATAATCGTAATCCCAAGTCCAGGTCCACATTCACGTTCGGTTCTAAAGTCCCAACTGGTTATCAATAACAAAAACTAAAACGGCCAAAGAAACTACTACTACAAATATAAAAAAAAAATAAAAAAAACAGGTAGCAGAATATCAAAAAATATAAAGAAAACTCTTTTCCAGAATAATCATCTTCTTTCTCTGCTTTCTTTATACGTAAAGCAACCACAGATGAGGCTGGTTCTTAACTATACTTTTTAGATACATTTATTATATTACCTATTATCCTTTAGATGCTTTACTTTAAAGCCAGATGATGCCTTGAAAAACTTTTTAAATATTCAAGTTACTTTATTTTGGAATAGGATTGAGTTTAATGATTTATTATTTATTCCCTTTATATATTTGTTAATATCTAGCAAATGAGGCCACAAATAGATTATAAACAAATTGTATTATAATTTTTTAAAGCAAATATTAAAAATATGTGAATATATATGAATTTATCTATTAAATATTTACCTAAATTCAAAGAAATACCTAATTATAAGCATTGAAATAATAAGGATAAAATTTCATTATTATTTATTTATTTATTATTATTATATATTATTTATATTATTTATTTATTTATTTACCTATGTGAGTTTTAATTATTTTAGATTAATTTTAATATTTTAAACTCTTAAAAACTAAAATATATAAATATAAACATTAATATTCCATTAAAAGCCACCTTTTTATACATATATTTTTTTATAAACAGCTTTAAATCATTTTTAATCATTTTGTGTTTATAATGAATTTTTATAATGAATTAATTTACTCATCTTTTGTCATGTTTTCTTTTCATATTTTATATGTTTTTTATTTAGTTAATTTACCAATTAGAAAATCTTTCTTTGGTAGCTTTTAAGAGATTCTCCTTACTAAAAAAATAATAACAAATATAAAAGAAAATTTATGTTTTTCCTATTATTAGTAATAAATAAAAATAGTACCATTCCCAATCAGAAGACCCACAACACCTTCAGATACTTGATTCTTTTTTCTGTAAATCACAAGATTTTTCCACTTGCTTCCTTCTCCGCATGATTCTTGGCATTATTATAACCATATTCTTCTGAGCTGCTTTTTTTCTTTTCTTTCTTTTTTGAATAATAATCGATTTCTTGCTCTGAGCCCCTTCTTTGTCTTTCTTCGGTTTCTTCGCCTGCTCACAAACACATCCAAACAATTGCCCCTTGATGATAATCTTTTGTGTGTCTGTCTGTCCGGTTCTTTAGCACCTTTTGTCACCGTGTGTTGGGAGCAGCGTTGCCGCTCTTCACACCAACCAACCACATCACTCCTCTACCTCAGAGATACATCAAACCCCTACCTCAGAGATACATCTTCTACAGCTCAGAGAGCTCACAGCTCACAGGGCAGGGCAGGGCTGGGGCAGGGGCTGGGCTCAGAGGGCTCAGCTCATGTGTGAAATTATTTGGGAATTTTCTAATTTCCCATACAAAAGCTGAGTTATCGCATCGTCGACAGACACGACGACGTCCTCCTCCATTCCCTTACTTAGCATGGTGATATCTCTATACTCCTCCTATTGCATGGCATTTATTTCGTTTTCCTCTTTTTTTTTGGCATTTTGTTATTATTTTTTTGTTTTGTTTTTGGCATTACGACACTGTACAAAAACAAAAAAAAAACATAACAATGAAATGTGCATTGCCAGGCATATAAAAAAAGTGCAAAACAATAGCTATAACACGGAGCAGCGCGGAATATGTTTGGCCATATGAAAAATAATTGCACAACTTGCCTGAACCGCCAATAATATGACCCCCATTCCCAGTACCCAAGTCCCCACGAAGTCCCCAGTTCCAGCTCCCCCCGATTCCGCCTTTATTTCTATGGATTTGGCGTTCCTGAACGTACTGAAAATATATATATACAAAAAATAAACACTAGACGATATGCAATATGAAAAGGGGCTATAAAATGCTGTTTAGGCATTCGAAGAAAATATTTTCTAATAAAGAAAAAATTAATTAAACTAATACTTAAGAAAAAGTATTTAAAAACTAATACTTTTAAGAAAAACTTATTATTTAAAAACTAATACATTTAAGAAAAAATATATTTTGTTGAGAGCTTGAAAGATTGATATACATTTATATTTTGGGTTTTTTTTTTGCAAAGATTATTTTACTGATCAGATTTCTGGGAAATTAGTTTTGAAACGAAATAAATACACAGAAAATATTTAAAGATAAGGTTTTTAGTTGAATAAAATACTCAGAAAAAATATTTCCTGGAAGCAATATATATATATTTTTTAATAGTATAATTTAATGATTTAATGATTTCTGTTTAGTCATTGATTTATTTAATATTTATAACTAATAAAACTTAATTTTTTTTTCAAAGAAAGCTTTCCGAGTTTATTAAAAAAAATATTCCCCAAATGATTCACTAGAAAATATGGCTCGCCATGTGCTTCATAATAATTATAATAAGCAATTTTCAATTTTCAGATAAAAATACAAAGTCAGTGAAATAAATTATACAGCCCAACCCGGATCTTATCGGCAGCAAAATAAAAAAAAATAATAAAAAAAACAAAAAACAACCAGTAAATAGTATATATACTAAGAATAATAACAATAATGCCAAAACAACTGTGTGTGAGAGAGTGGTTATGGTTATAGAGTTCTGTTTTTGTTTCTGGATCGGGTTCTGTTCCTGGCAGCCATCCGTTGTTGGGATATATATGTACATATATGTATATAGACACACATAGATGGATGGATGAGTAACCCGAGTAACACCCGACCCCCCGCACGGTAAAAATAACAAAAAACAAAAAAAAAACACGCCACTAGCAATGACTAAACATTTGAATAATTATCAAGTACAAAGGTACAAATGGTATGGTAATTATTGGGAATAGAAACAAAAATTAAATTGCATTCGGAAACACGTGTTTATATGTAGATTTTACAACTTTATAATAAATATAAATACCATAAGAAGTGCTGTAATTTTGCCCTAAAAAAGCCTCTATAAACATTTCCCATTGCCTCACTGAGTTTATCACTATTTATTTGTTAACAAGATTTTCAAAAATAGACTAGACAAATGAGAAACAGTCGGAAAATAAAGTAAATGTATCTCTGTGGCAATTACAGGTTTCGTAGGACGCTCGCTGCTGCCTCTATCTAATCTACTTTTTTGGCTTTGCTCACCTCTCGGAAAATACAGAGAGCCTCAATGCCAAAAAAAAAAAACACAAAAAAAAACTATAAAAATCGAGAGCAGAATTCTCGTTCAACAAAAACAAAAAAATAATAATAAAACAGCATTAACAAGAGAAACAAATATATAAATGTAACATGACATTGAAACGAGTCAAAAGCACTACACACACTCATCTAGGTTGTGTGTATAAAATGTGATATAGATCATTATTATTATTATTATTGTTGTTGTTGTTGTTGTTGTTGTTTGTCGCTGCCTTGCTTGCCATCTCGTGTTAAAAAGCGAAACACGAAATTCAATTTAATAAAGTGATCCAAGTTGACATCGGAGTGTTCCGTGGGGTCAGGGGAATTATCGTCCCAGATGTTGGGCCATTATTAAAACTAAAACTAAAATTATTGCCAAATGCTTACAATCGACGGATCAAGGATTTTATCAGGGGGGAGAGGGGAGGTGTAAATATTTTCGTTTTTTTTTTAAGGAATATTAAACACCTATAAAAGATCATTAAAATTATTTTTCTTTAACTTAATCCAAAAAATAAATAAATTGAGAGAGAAATTATTTAGACGATTTTTACAAATAAATATCAAAAATTAAATAAATTTTAAAATTGATTTATTTAATACACAAAATATTTGATATAAATTCTTGTGTGACCAAAATAAATCTTAAGAATGAACATCATTTATAAAACCTAATAAGAAATCTCTAGAAAAAAAATATTCATTCTAGGTTTTTATTATAAAATGAATCTTAAGAATGAACACCAATTATGAAACCTAGTAAGAAATTTCAAGAAAAAAATATTCATTCTATGTTTTTTTTATTATCTGAAACTCATTTTAAATTATTGGAATTTTTTTTAATTAAGTATTTATTTGTATTATTTATTTCTTGTATTTATTTAAGTTTGTATACTGTATTTTTTTCTTTCTTTTTATTATTAATTTTTGGTTTTCCTTTCTATGTAAAGGGTTTATTTAATATAAAAATCAATTAAACAATTAAACTATGGCTAAGATAAAAAAAAAATGTATAAAAAAGCCATATAATTTTATTAAATATTAAAAAGTTGCTAATTATTATTATCTCTTTATTCTGGCATAAATTCAAATTTAAAAAACCTTCAAATATTCATAAAAAAATAACATAAAAATACCCCCAAAACAGCTCATCATCACTAAGAGAACTTGAAAGATTTGCACCTGAACATGTAAAACGCACCTCAAGGTGAGAGACCACTGAAAACCAAATAGAAAAACAAAAAACCAAAAACAACGCCCTAGAAAAAGTTCAAAAAAAACAACAATGCTTGCCTGCTGCCTCTCTCTTAATAATGCTGCGAATGTTATGAGATAATTCAGCTAGAAATAAACAAAACGCAGAGTGCAAAGTACTTGGCCAAAATAGTTTATAACAAAAACCAAAAACCCATAGATAAAGTGCGTAATTCAAGCTTGCAGCTGAAACTATAAATTATTTCGGGCCGTTTGTCTGGTTTTTGGGGTCTGGCTTGTGTTGTTGCTGGCTTACTTCTTGGCTTTTCGGTTCATTGTCAATGTCAGAGGCAACACAAAACAACAACGCATCTGGTTTTGAACCGCGTCGATTCAACAATTTGTGTTGGTAATTACCGCAAAAAAAAAAAAACTATTAAATGCTAGAGAGGTTTGCCCGCTGCTGTTGTCTGACATTGATGCGGGTTTAATGCACCAGCAGCAGCAGCAGCATAACATGTGTTGGTCTAGTCTTGGCTTTGGAAAAAGCATTTCGTGCCTAATGAAGCAATTAAAACATTTGACTTTTGCACTACAACAACAACAGCAACACAAATAAACAATAAAAAATAGAGAAAGGAAGGAAGGGGACCCAAAACTTGTTTGACTCACAAACAAAAAAAAAATACACACACACAAAAAAAAACAGGCATAAGAACAAAACAAAAAAAATACTTAGATAGGTTCGTTTCGGGGCGCTTAAATTATAAGAAAAAATATTACGTAATAGAAAAGGGAGATGGTAGAAAGAGGTAGCCGAGGCAGAAGAGAGTATCTTCTAGGCACAGCAGCCATTGCCACATGTCCGAACTATCTCTTGCCGCCTCTTTCCCTTGATGCTTCTTGCCTTTTTTTTTCTATTCTCTATTCTCGACTCTTGATTCTTTGCGTTCGCTGCTGCTGCTGTTTTGTACACGTAGCAAAAGGCAAAAAAACAGAAAGGTGGGATCCACTCAGGTAAAAGATACTTGGGCTTGTGAGTAGAAAAGCCAAGACACGACGACAAGTCAAGGTAAAAGAGTTACGCATTCTTTTTTTTTAACTTTCAGGCAGCTATTAGGCTTTGTATCTCAGGGATTGTCGCGCTGCCAGTCAGCTTGGCATCCCCACACACTTGATGATAAGAACGGCCTCGTGTGGGCAGCAGTAAGCAGCAGCAGCTGCAGATACAAGTAGCCTACGCTGGCATCTAACAGATACAAAAATCTCTAGCTCATCGCATTTACCAGGTTGTTGGTATTTTTTTTGTCTAGCTCCAAAACTAAAACTCTGAAATGGGCAATCGCGTTGACCAAGACATTTTGGCAGGCACCCACACACGCATCCATTGGATTGGCTTAGCTGAGATGCCAGAACAATCTTTAGGCAAGTCTTAAAAAAATGTATTTTAAATAAAGAATGATTTTCTTTTTTTTTTTGTTTTCTAAAAATTTTACATATTATAAAAGTTTTCCTAGGAAACCAAAATTACTTTTAAGCCAAGTTCAGCAAGGATAATATTAGTTTTGATTTCTAAATATTATCTATAAAATGCTTAAAGTTTAAGTTTTTTTGTGTAAAATTGATTTGAGTTTTAAATATAATATTTTTTATATTTTTTTTTTAATTAAAAAAACAAAATTATGTTAATGTATTGGCTTATTAATTCTAGATATTTTGTATACTTAAAAAAATAATGTTCTATCTCAAACCCTTTCAGAAAATGTTTATGGAAAATTTCTTTGATTAGAAAACAAAAATAAACCTATGGGCTTTTGGAAAATTCTAGAATTTAGGTGCAGTTTCCTTGAGTTCAAATAGTTTAAAATATTTTTAGTAGTATATTTTGGAGTTTTTATGCTTCTTTAGGTAAATACAAAAAATAGAATAATATAAAATATTATAAATTTTTATAAACCATCAAAAAACCTCTCAAATATCCAAAAGATACAATTGTAACTATAAGAAATATATTCCTAAAACAGCTAAAAAAAACGTACCTTTTTAATTTCTGATTATTGTTATTATTAATGTTGTTGTTATTATTATTGTTAATATTGTTGCTGCTATCCACAACGAACTGTTGTTGTTGTTGCTGTTGAAGGTGTTGTTGTTGGAGGTTCGGCGGCGTCGTCGTCGTAGTTTCGGCTAATTTTCCAAAACAAATGTTGCGGCTACTGTCGCGTACCATGTTTCGACAACGGAACACTCACAGCACAGAATCCACATCGATTTAGGATTAGCATTGCGCGATCGCAAACGAATGCCACGTATTATTATTTAGCGCCTGTAGGAGGGTGGGGCACCCTTTTTCTTTTTATTGAACATTACGCACATTATATACATATACATATATCTTTTTGGATAGTTTGACTTTGTTTCAGATACTTTTATTTGATTTTATATATTTCAGATTTCTTCTGCTTCATTTGCTTCACTTTTTGCACTAGATTTTTGGGGGAGAAAAGGGAAAATTTTATTTTAATTTTATTTAATTAAATTTATTTATGGATATTTCTGATTTTAAGCCAAGATTTTGTTAGCTTTTTCTGGCACTTTAACACTTATTTACACACTTTACACCATTTATGGGTATTTAATAGGAACAAGGGACTTTTCTTTTAATAATTTAAATTAAAAGATACATTTATATCTTTTGCTTTTTGACATTTTACACTTTTATTTACACATTTTTAAGCTTGATTTCTCCTCTCGATTCGAGTGTGCTCTTTGTTATCGTTGTCACTTATGCCAATTTGCCTTAATTTAGCAACTAAAAATATGTTTTCTCATTTAATTCAACTAGATTTAATTTTTTTCAATTTAAATTTATTGAGAGATCTATCTTCAGGCTCGCCAATTTAAGCTGCAGATACAGATACAAAGATACTTTATCTTGTATAGGGCCATTTCCTCCCCGCTGCTGCCAACAGCAAAAAAACAACAACTACAATGCGAGAAGGTGGAAAATGCGAGCAGCGACGTCGACAGCACGTTATTATAATCCCCCCGCGCTCAGCTCGCCCGCTGCCACTGCCCACAGCTCGCTGCTTGCGCTGCCTTTCCACCCCCTGGAAGAAGGTGGAAGGGGGAAATAAAGGGGATGGGGATGAGGACGGGGACTACTGGACTGGACTGGAGGTACAGCATGTTAAAATTCCATGCATTAAAGCAGCATGGAAACTACAAGAACAACAAACGCACACAAACGCTCGCAACCGCTGCAAAGCGGCAACAGCGCGCTGAGCTCGGACTCCGTCCCGCTCGCTCTCCCATGCGCCTCAGCTGAAAATCGGCAACGTTGCCTCCTGTGTGTTTGCTTATAATTGACGTTTGCACTGCCAGCCGTCTGACGTGGTTGTCAGAGCGAGATAGCCAGCTGTTTTTGCTGCTTCAGCGCACAAAATACATGGGACATGGGCGTTGTATGAGTGTATGTGTGTGTTATGTACAGTGTGTACATAAAGAATTTATAGCTGGTACTTTTTTTTCTACATGGTACATGGAAAACGAGTATCTCTCGGATGTGTGTATATTTATAAATGGTTATGTAGTTTGTATGGGGTGCTAGCAGCAACAGCAGCAGCAGCAGCTTTGGCTTTGGCTTTGTTGTTGCACGTTCTTCCATAAATCGTGTGTAGTTTTGTAGCCTCATCGTATCTAAATCTCCTACGTATTTTCTTTTTTGGGGGCGCAGCAGGAAATCACCCATACATTTTCTCTCTGTGTGCTGTGCCCCACACAGGCTGGTGGCACTGCTCTAACGCACGGGGCATGGGGCCCCAGCCGATCGCGCGAAAGTTTCACCCGCTGCTGGCGGCGCTGTTCGCGCCAGAAGAGCTGCTTTGTTGGGGCCGCAGTGCTGCTTTGTTGGGGCCACAGTGGAGCTTTCAGTCGCTTTGTAGAACTGGTGGGGTGCGGCTCGCAGCAAAAAAGGAAACGGGAATAGCTGAAAAGCTGGGAATTGGAAATAAAGACAGACACACACTAAAGAGAGGGAGACACTGGTCAAATTCGCACAATTTCCACCACCCCGCTGCCGTGGCGAAAGGCGATTAACATTTGAGCAATCATTTTTTTGCAAATTTGCTCTGCAAATGACATTTCTTCGTGTGCATTGCGTTTTTCTGTATCTTCTTAAAAATCAAAAGTCACAAATAACTTGAAAAGCCCTCAAAGGAATTCATATTTTAGTTTTTCTTCTATTTAGAGGCGAAAAACCCCATTAAAGCCAGGCGTTTTTAACTAGAATTCATGAATATTGCCAGCAGCAGCAAAGAAAAAAGAAAACCAGTTTTCGTATGTATTTAGTATGTATTTTTGTTTTTGTAGCTACGTGACCACACACCAATACGAATACATACATAGGCGGCAAGAAGAAGAAGCAGGCCGCTCGACCGCATTAGTCAGAAAGAGAGAGGGGGAGATGGATGGATGCCACCACATGCCGCGCCAACTTTGTAGTTTTTCTCTCTCCCCGAGCTCGCACACAGATACAGTATATGCGCACGCATACCAAACGGGTTAAGTAAGAAAAAAAAAGCAATTTTACTGCATCGCTCTGTCCCACTCGCACGCAGCAGCTGAATCGATTTTTCAAAGCGACACGACAATTTCTCTCCACCACTCTCATCGGTTGTCCTGCTCAAACTCATGCAGCAAGTCGCTTGCGTTCTCTTTTCCTCTGCTGGCCGTTTATTTTGCGTTGTTCGTTTTTGTAGTTTGTGGAGCTCACACAGATACACACACGGACAGGGAGCCATGTATATTCAGGGTTTATATATAGTCGCCATGTTACTTTTTCGTACGTTGGGGGAGCTGTCAGCCTGGATTTTTCGCTACAAATTTCCAACGTCTCTCTTTGCTGCCTCAGTCGGCGTCGCAGTCGTTCGTTATTTTCAGCCCGTTGCACGTCATCCGTTTCGTTGTATTCGTATACCAGACTGCGGATGTGTGCGTGTGCCAGTGTATCTGTGTGTGCTTTGAATTTCTGATGAAATTCTTTGCTTTCGAGTTAATTGCTGCCCGCTGTTGGCAGAGGCGTCGCTGCCGCGGTCGGCGTCACTGCTTTTGGGTCTGCTTCTTCTTCTTCTCCTCAGTTTTTTTTTTTTGTGCCATTTTCTTTGTACTGCCAATTGCTGTCGATCGCCAGCAGAAGACGAGTAAGAAAATAATGGAAGAATTCTTCCCAGCAAACGAAGAATTCTTCGTGAAAATTACACGAATTTTAAGCAAGTTTTTAGCCAGGTTTTGGCCTGCTTTTTTAACCAAATTTTTCAGAAAATATGGTTAAAAAAATTATATATAGATTGTTTTTGGAAAACTTCAGCTGAACTACTTTCAAAATTATTCTGAATCATATTTAACACGAATTTGTATCCCACAAGAAATCTTTATTTTCGTTAAAAATGTATTCAACACTAGTTTTTGGCTTTAAAAAAATTTAGAACCTTGTTTTTTATTTACATCATTTTTTTAGTTGTTAAATTGTTGGCATTTTAGGTAATTTTATATGATTTTTTACTTTCAAAATTTTATTTTATTTTTTTTAAACACTTTTCTTATTAAACACTTCGGTTTTATCACTAGTTTATGTTTTTTTTTTTTGTTATTAATTTTATATTATACATTTTTTATGTGTGTTTATTAGTTGATTTTTACCAGCTTTCCTTTCTTACCATTTGCGTTGTGAGCTGCAAAGAAAATGTGGGAAATACATGTGTTATTTTTTTTTATTGCGTTTCTAATTATTCCGAACTGATAATGCCTGATCTTTCCCTGAATTCATATACATAACTAGAATAGGTCTAAGCTGCTGTTAATGCTAATTCGAGGAAAACCAACTGGAAAATCAAAAGAAAATCGATCCATTTGCATGGGTATTGGATAACTAAACAACGACGAAAATATAGGGTTTCGTATTTTTACAATTTGATACTTTTTTATATAGAAATTCATCTTGAAGACAATATGTCATATTTTAATAAGAAAAAAAAAAGTATTTGAGACGCTGTTTCTTAAAAAAATAAGAATAGGAAGGATTATTGTTAAAAAATAAATATAATAATAATTATTAAATAAAAATAAAAAAATTCGTTTTGTGTAAAACATGTGTAATTATTTTTTTTAATAATTGAATAATAATTTTGTATTTATTTTTTCTTACATTATATCACTAATAATTTTCATATATTTTTTTTATTCCAATAGACTAAGCAACACTTTTGATAGACATTAATTTATTTCTTGGTTTTTATATTCAACAGCTCCATTTGTATAAAAAAAAATATATATTTTATAAGTCTAATATATGTATAATATAAAAAAAAAATTATAATTCTATTAAAATTAAAAATATAATTTTTCAAAATATTTTTCGTCTTTAAAAATAGCTTAAACAACATTTTAGAAAATTGTTATTTATATAAAATAAAGAAAAATATATTAAACAAAAATTGTATTTCCTATCAGCTTTCATTTTCCAGAAAAAAATATCTATCAGATTTTTTCCCGTAGTTTCCCTGCCTGCCTCTGGAAACTTCCCTAGTTTTCTCTTTGGAAATTTGATCAAAAATATACTTACACCATTTGAAGAGGGTTTTCCTGACCGATGATCCTTTCTTCGCTGGCTTTCTTTTAATTATTTTTAAACCGTATTGGACTGTATTCGAAAGTTTCGCATTTTCGCTCGCTTGGATTTTTCAAAAACCTTTCAGAAAATCAAGCAAATTTAGGAGTCGCGTCGCGTTCAAAGTTCTGTGGTTCGAAAAAAGCGATGTAAAAACCGATCCCGAGTCCAAAAATTCAACCGATTTCGTTTACGATTCAATTTGAAAATTGATTAGTTGTTGTTGTTGTGATTTTTTGGTTGCCTAATTCCTTTGCGAATTTCATTCGGCAGGAAAAGCATCACAAAAATCAATTGGAAACAATAAAAAAATTATATTTTTATCATTCTTGTTGGTTGCCTTTGTTTTTATGTTTTTGTTTGTTTTTGCATTTGTATTTATTTTATTTATTGTATTTGATTTTGTGTGATTTTATATTAACTCTTCTCGTGTTGTTGCTGTTGCCGTTGCTGCTGCATCTGCCTTGGTGTTGGTGTAATTAATGCATTTCCACACACAACCTCACTCGCGCCCGCACACACACACACAACAGAGAGATATATCGCTGCACATAGGCGCACACACACAGACGCACTTTTCTGGGTGCGAGGGGCAGAAAGAGGGGAAACTTGCAACACTTTTTTCACAGATAATAATAACAATAATTTTTTTTCTTTCTTTCACTGTGTGTGTTTTGGCGGCGTTTTGTTAAATCGCCCGCCGCCGTTTTTGTTGTTGTTGTTGTTACTGCTGTTTTTTTTTCCGCTCCACAACCGACTTGTTCGTCCGTATTCCGTTTCTCTTCATCCACTTTTTTATTATTTAAATAATTTATTTCTTTTTACAATCACACTTCTGAGAGCACTTGAACTTTCGTGATTCTTAATTTTGTGGATAACTTATTTTAACGAGACATAATGGTGTTTTGGTTTTGTTTTTTTTTTTAACGCCGCTCCGCACACAAGCGCCTTCATCGAGATTTTTCAATTTGGATTTCTCGCTCGCGAACGACGACGGACGGACAAAATAATATAACATCCGTTTTGCCACAATAAATTTTAAAAATCCTGTTTTGCAATTAATCATCCGTCGTGTTGCCCGTAGTTCTTTCAGGAAACCCGGTATGAAAGAAGGTGGCTGTGGAAAATCGGAAAAACGGAAAAACACGTCCGACCCAGGTGAAGATTGAATGACTGACTGACTGAATGAGTGGTGGATGGAAGCATTGAAACAGACTTCGTAAAACCGATAATTGACGAACGAAACCGAAGAAAACGAAGCAAGGAGAGAGAGAGAGCAAAACGAACAAACAAGTAAATATTTTTATTCTGCGACATCTGGGCACCCTAAAGCGCTGAAATATTTTTGATATTTTTCCAGTTGGCCACACTTTCTCCCTCTCTCTCGGAGATAGGGGTTTTTGAGAGAGCAAAAAACTCTGTAATGTTAGATTCCATAAGCAAAACGCTGTAAACTTACATTCTGCTGTATATACAAGTTTTAAGAGCTGGAAAACAACGATATTGGCCACTATCGATGTTTGCGATTAAAACATCGACTATATTCGATTATGGTGAAAAAATCAAAATTCCTAGGCTATAAAAACCGCGAACCCGCGAAACAAATTTGTGAGTCATGTTAGATTCCATGAGCAAAACTCTGTTATGATGGAATGAAGGAACGAACGATTGACTGAATGACTAAAAAGATGAATAACTCCTATACTTGTACATTTTTTGTAGGCATCACATTTTTTAGAAATTCTTCACATTTTTTACGATTTTATGGCGTTCAAATTTCTTAGCTATCTACAGCCGTTTCGCCGTAAAAGAATCGATTCATCGTAAACCATTTAAAAATATTTATATAATTCTAGTTATACAAATCAACTACAACTAAAAATATTTATTTGTATCAATTAAATAAAAAAAGATTAATTCCCAAATCAGGTTTACAAAATAAAAAATTTAAAAAAAAATTGTTTTCCTTTCCGTCACAATTTCAGTTGCAAGCATTTTTTATATTTTTGTTTTGTAAGTACTTATGCAAGTACTAATAAATAGTATATTTAAATAAATACATATAAAAACACTAATTTTATTTCAATCTCATCGACTTCTTTTCAGAAAAAAATCGAATAAAATCAATGCACTGAGAATCGATTTCATAAGAAATTTGGAAATATGGGGCAACAGGAGGTCTACTACATTTAGCAAATTTCAGCACCTTTTTTTTAGATTTTACTTTTACTATACATTGATAGTTTATTTATTTACATTTGACAATTTAAATATAAAGCATGTTTAAGAAATTGTAGTTAAAGCGGAAACTGCAGAATTTTTGTTGTTGTTGTTACTGATCAGTGATAACAATAAATATTACTAAATTGCTAACATAAAGACTAAATGATAATTAAATAAAAGTTATTTAAAATTTATTAATAATATGTTTGTGGAGGAGAGTGGACTGGAGGTATAGCAAAAATTAAATAAAATTTCCTTTTCTTCACAAAACCTTGTTAAAATGACGTATAAGTGCGTATAAGGCCTAAAATAAACCTGAAGGTTATCGTCTGGATCTTCTACCTGGCCGCGCTATATACATCCCCTTCTGCGATGGTTTCTTTAATAGGTTATTTCAATATGTATACGTACTTTTTATGTACATATGTACCTACAGAATGGCTGTCCAAATACTCAGGGGATGATCCGTTTTGTGGACGAAGAAATGAGAACTCGAAACGCAATTCCTAACTCAGTCTTTCTTTAACACTCTGCTGCAACACAGCTGTATAAAAACGGAAGAAAAATGTACAAAATATTCATATATTCTATACTCCTTGTAAGTCTATGTGGATACACGACTGGGGACAATTACAACGATACCCCCATGCAATGCACGGAGTTCGTCATTGCCCATATAATGCCACTCCATGAGCGCATTGATGATCTTAACCGGACCTTCGGTAGCGTAGAAAACGGCATGAAAATGTTCCAAACTATTATGGAAATGCGGATACCAACGCCTATAGAGCTGATGCTAAACCAGAGTCAGGCTGTCTATATCAAGATCCTGGAAAATAAAATTAAGGAAGTCGAGCTAAATATGTATTATATCTTAATTTCTGTAATTTCTTCTATATTATTAAGTATTTTATATTTTATGGTACATATATGTATTTATCAGAGACATACACCTCTTAAAAGTGATAATATTTCCTCTATGCCCCTATATAGTACGGAGTCCCTGCTAAGTTAATGTTTTGGAAAACTACCTTTAAGTATAAAGAAATATATGAGAGAAAATCAAACGAATTTTAATAAAATAAGTTAAAACCGAAATTCTGACAATTAAAAGTTGCAAAATCTTAATATATTTATGAAAATATATTGCGATGAGCTGTGGTGGTTATGGTGGTTGTATGGTTAGTCCTCGGACGCACACGCAACGATCGGTGGCAGCCTACGAAGGATGGGTGAAGAGGAATACGCAAAAAAGGCTCGTGTGCAGGTAACTTATTTTATTTTATTTTTTACTCTAAGACGCTGATCGTTACCCAGCAAACCATTTTAATAGCGGAAGAGTCTTCTTGGCGATTGAAGATTTTCAATTTTGGAGGAGCTATAAAAAAAACGTATTTCTCGTAAATTTATTAACCATATTCAAACCATAAACCAGATTCATGTATGAATTTTATCAAAATACACGGATTGTCCAAATTTAATTGCAAACGTGCCATAAACAGCGGAGAAATAGGATTTTTACTTTATTTATATTATTCTCGGGAACAAAATCGAGCGGCGACTGGTACAGGGTATTCTACAGTCGGGACACCCGACTTGCTATTTTTGCTATTTGAAATTTTTCCCTTGTGCGGGCACTTGTGGTGTGTTCCACATGCGCCGACCTGGTAACACTGTTGTTTTGTTTTCTTTTGGGATCTGACACGAAATCATAAATAATATTTGCATTGTTTTATATATATATGTATAAAGATGAGCAGCCTAAAGTCGGACTTGGACGAATACCTGCTGCTGCAGAGCGACCAGAAGAAGAGCTTTAATGTCAAGTTGCCGCAGCTGAAAGTGCCCAGTCTGGGATTTTTCTCCAAAGGCGCTGAGCCGGAAGTTCAAAATAGCTGGCTGAAGGACACCCAGGACTCCTGTTGCCCCAAATTGGTAATATTCAAATGTACAAGCTGTTGTTTAAAAATAATGGAAGAATCTTTGCTACTTACAGTCCCGCCTGCAGAGAATCGTGGGCTTTGTGGCCTGCCTCGGCATGGGCGGGCTATGCATGACACTTTCCTCATTGTACATTCCCGTCCTGATCCTGAAAGCGAGAAAGTTCGCCCTGCTCTACACTCTGGGCAGCCTGTTCTTCATCCTGAGCTTCTGTTTCCTCTCCGGCTTTGGCGCCTTTCTGCGGCAAATGTTCTCCAAACCGCGCCTATTGACCTCGCTGTCCTACAGCTTCTGTTTGCTGTTGACACTGTACTGCGCCTTGGTGGCCAAGAGCACGGCCTTTACGGTCCTATTTGCGGTGGCCCAGATCATAGCTCTGCTCTTCATGATCCTGGGAATGGTGCCTGGCGGGGCAACGGGTCTCAAGTTCTTTGGCCAGCTCTTCAAGACGAGCGTTTCGGCCTCGACAAGTGCCCTGCCCGTCTGAAAAGGCAATTAAACATAAAACAAAACATCATTCACCACCGCAGGCAGCAGTAGCAGCAGCAACGAATTGTAATTTATTTAAAAACTCATTGATAAATCCAAAATAAAACTTATTTGTGATAATAACGCCTCTCAAAAATTTAAGTTTTCATGTCTTTATTGCTCTAATTATTTATTTCACGCTCTGAGTCATAGGCAAAGCATCGATTGTTGTTATCAGCAAGTTGTTTCTTCTGGGAAATTAAATATAGGGAAAGTTGCCACGTTCCGTGGCTCAAGTTGGTTCCAGTTCGCAGTAAAAGAACATAAAAATGGTAAGACTTGGTATTTAGCGACTTAGATTCATCGCTAAAATAGTTTATTTCGTTTTGTTTTGTTATATTTAATCCTTAAACCGCATCTCGGCTTCATTTTCCGGTCGTCAGTCGTCAATCTCGCCCAGATACAAGGTTTTATCGCTGGAGCCCGATAGTATAAGCGGTTCCTTTGGACTGAAGTCCACATCGTTGACGCTGCCATTGTGACCGGGCAGCTTGTACAATATTCTTCGCGTATTCACATCCCAGATGTAGACATGACGGTCGGCGGAACCCGAGGATATCTTGTCACTGCCCGGCGACCAAGCGCATCGCAACAGATTCTTCTCAAAGTTATGCTGATGTCCCTGGAAGACCTTGACGCACCTTTCGCCAGGCGCATACGGCCGGACATCCCATACTCGCAGCGTATTATCCATGGCATTGGTAAGAACAAAATCACCTTCGGGCGATAGCGACATGCCGGTAATGGTGTCCGAGTGCCCACGGAGATGATGCAGCACCGCCTGCTTTCGTATATCCCAAATCTTTACTTCGTTATCGATGCCGCCGCTTATGACCTGCTCCCCGGTATCGCCAAAGCACACGGATGTCACTTGGTACGGTGATTCGAGGGTGTGGGCGGCATACTTCTTCCTGGCATCCCAAATTTTTATGGTGCGATCATCGCTACCCGAACAGAGCAGCTGCTGGCCACGTCGCGAGCCCTGCACGCTGTTCACAAAGTTGCCGTGACCCTTGAAACGCCTCTGACGCTGCCCCGTGACAATGTCCCAAATGGCCAGGGTCTTGTCCGTGGAGCAGGTGAAAATGTGCGAGCCATCGGGCGTAAAGTGGGCCTCCATCACGGCGCCACTGTGTCCCGACATGGCCATAACGTTCTCGCAGTCATCGTACACCTGCCAGATATCTGAAAAAAATTTATAACTATTGACTATTCATATTAACTTATTATTTTGTTAAATTTCACTCACATATCTGCCTATCAAAGCCGGAGGAGAGCAGTAACTCGCCTTCGGGATGGAATTCTGTGGTGAAAATCTCGCCCTCATGTCCCTCTAGTTGCATGATAGGCGCCTGCAGATTGGAAGTACGTCTCACGCCCTAAAATTAACGTAAAAACAAAAATAAACAATTTTCTTGGAGAAATTTTGCTAATGCTTCTTCTTGCCACCACGCTTACCGACTCCAGGAGCGCTTTGTCCCTATTTGTGTGGGCCACCAGCTCGCTTTTGCTGCGCTTTGACTCCTGGGCAAGTACCACGCTTGTGTTGGGTCGTTTAGTGCCCATTTTTGTACTTAATATGGCAGAAATAGTTAAATAAATTTATTTTTTCAGCCTCACAACAAAACACAACACGCGAGCTGCCAACTTCTTCCACACCGGTACAGCTGCCAATCTGATCAAACTAGACCTGCCAATCTATGTATACTAAAACAGCTGATTGCTATATTGGGTTTTTCAATTTTCTTTATTTTTACACAATTTGCGGCTATACAATATGCAATTACTCGAGAAAATAGGCTCCCCGTCTAATAAGCGTCCACACGAGGGGGCTCTGCAAAGAATTCCGAGCCCTTGCGCTCTCCCTTGAGCCACTGCTTATAGCGCTCGTTTCGCATTGCCTGAAAAGGGATTTTATGGATAAATGCAGCTTGAAATCGATTTGGAGATGTGGGAAAACCTACGTGGAAACGCATCAGTTGCTTCTGCATTCCAACACACTCCTGGAAGTCGGAAATAAGGTCCGCACACTCGCGTTTTCCACGTTCCAGACCATAAGCCTCGAAGCACTCCATCATCTTCATCTCGAATTTACCGCATTTGTCGTAGGTTTGATGGTTGATCAGGCAGCCGGTCAGATCGGTAAGGGGCAGGCGCAGAAAGGGAGTCAGCGACATTGTGCCTAAAACAAGAAAAAAACACATATTTAATTAATTGCAATTTCAGTGCAAGTTTTCTCACTCTAGGCTCTGTGACGTAACAATAAACAACAGCCACAAGCGGTTAACCATGGCTGCACGCGTAGCTAATTTGGGTTTCACAACGCTAAAATATCCTATTAATTCCATGTATGAGGTATTTGTTAAATAACAAACCTTAAATTGCTAGAAATTTGCAATGAAAACAATTATTTTGTGTTTTTATCTGCGCCTCAAAGACCTGTGTTGATCAACGCCTGTTAAGAGCTGACAGCTGACAGTGTCGGTAAACGCGCGAACCGCTTCCACGTTTTGTTTACGAAAATTTTTGGTTTGTGCGACTCGAAGCCATGAAAAACCAGGATTTGGTTGATTATTTAAGGTCCTGTGGCGTGTGCGAGGTCTGCCAGCTCCGCTACTTGAAGGCCAGGGGTTCCGAGTACAAGGATATCAAAGAAACTCTGCGCCGGGTGAGTTTAAACTCGAAGAAAACTGACAGCCTGATAAAAGCTAACTTTCCCCTTTTAAAACTCTCAGTTGGATGTAAAAGTGAATGAAAATGAGGAAAATGTGGGCGATACCGTATCGCCGGAAGAGCAACCTACTAAGAAATCCCGTTTGAGCACCTGTTCCACATGTTTGGGACTATTTTCGGAGGACTTTCAGCGCGAGCTGCTCCAGGGGATTCTTGCCTCTGACTTTGCCAAATACGATTGCCAAAAAATCGTCCTGGCCATTAGTTTGCCCATGGTCCTACAGCTGCGCCAGTTGGCCATGTGGTTTGCACTGCAAAAGAAATTTGGAACCTCCGTTGACGGCACCAATCCGCCGGATGTGCCCATTAAGGAGGCTGTAAAACTGATCCTACATCCGATAATTTGCGAAAAGCTGGCCAAGGAATACGATGCCAACGGGCTAATGATTAACATAGATGTGACACACAGCCTCGAGGCCGGAGAGGTGGAGAAGCTGGTGGGACTGAACCGGGAGGCCTTTCCCGCCAAGGCTGCCCATCAGAAGCGCATCGAAATCTCCCGTGGCTTACTCGAGAAGCAATATCAGCCGGCAAAAGTTAAGGCGGAAACCTTTGAGAAATATTACCAGATACCATGTGCCAGCGTCGAGGAGCCTCTCAAGCTGGTATCCATCGATCTGCAGGGCCCCTTGGTCTGTGTGGCCGGCAGGTACCGCAAGCTCAGCAGGGAATTGTCGCACACGCCGTGGATCTTGAACGGTCAGCGGCTAATGGAGGACAGCATCGAGGAGATCATCATCAGGAATGTGGGACCACACTTTGCAGAGAAATTGGAGAAAATCAACTTCATGTCCAGCGGCAGGGAAGATGTGGATGTTCGGTGCCTGGGCAAGGGAAGACCCTTTGTCTTGGAAATACCAAATGCCATCAGAAGTTCCTTGACTACAGAGCAAGCCTATAAAATGGAGCAAGCTGTGGATAAGTCTGGCAAGGTGTCCATTCTCAACCTACAAGTGGTGGCCAGAGAGGAACTCACCCACATTAAGACTGGCGAGGAGCAAAAGAAGAAATTCTATCGTGCTCTGTGCGCTCTCAAAGAACCAGTTACAGTGGACATTCTGCAGAAACTACAAATCCCCAAGAGCTTTGATATCCAGCAAAAGACGCCCATTCGAGTCCTTCATCGTCGTCCTCTCCACACGCGTCCCCGAACGATCTATAGTGTTAAAGCGAAGGTACACCGAGGGAATCCCCAAGCTCTTGTCATCGACATTGTCACGCAGGCTGGCACGTACATCAAGGAGCTGGTTCACGGGGAATTTGGCAGGACGACGCCCTCCTTTGCCTCCATCATAGGCCAGCCCATTGATATACAGGCCCTGGATGTGGTGGGCATTGATCTGGACTGGCCGCCAGAAGTGGATAACTCGCCGACCGTGGAATAGAGCTTAATGTTTTGCTTGTTAGAAGATAAGACGAAGGTAAGCCTCAGTAGCTTTAAAAATAAATTGTTCTATTTGCTCAACAGTTTAAATTAAAAACAAATTTAAATTAAGTTCTACAAATTTTATGAATGGTACTCTTTGGGCGCCACACACGGAGTTGCGCGAGTTGGCAGCACAGCCTTATCAGCTGTGTAGCCGATAAGAAGAAGAGCGTGCGTGCGCTCAATGAATAAAAAGTAATTTACTTTTTTAGCCTACAAAACGGATAACAATAAACGCGCATCACAAAACAGTGTATTCAAAAACGTGCTATGCTTTGATTAAAAGTAAGATCCATTGAATATCGATTCAAGATTGGAAAATAAGCGCCATTCAAGAAAAGGCACAAGTCTAATTAAGAATGATGAATTAAAGTGTGCCCGAAAAAAAAGTGAAAGTGCATATAGAATTCTCCCGCCCACGCCCCTTCTTCTTCCCCCTACGTTATCATTGCCCTCGCGCCCCAACCCCGTCCCCGGAGTGGTACCAGACCGTCGCAAGCCGGGCTTAACGCCTTTTGTCGTGCTTCTGCCGCCATGCCAAGCTGCGACACGCCCCTCTACATTTCGCCCACTCGCCGTCACCCACGCATCCCGGAAGATGCGTGTAAAAAGCCTTCCCAACCCTCGGGAGTGCGAATTTGACCTTGGCCAGGGTCGAGTCCGTCGGTCGGAGCTGCCACCCAGTCGAACTGGTGCGCATGTGTTGGTGCACACGCAGCATGTTACTAAAAACAACAAATAATCGGCTGCCAATAGCAACACAACAACAAAAATCAACAAAAAATGCATCTTTGCGCTCTCCGACTGTCTCTCGCAATCTTTATCATTAATTCTCGGGTGTTCGCTCTCTTCGGTTAGCGCGGTTGCCTCTGCGAATTTCGAATTTATTTCAACTTCAAAAGCTGAGCGGAAAAGTTCACAGAGCAAAAAAGTGATCATTTGAATAAAAAAACTAGCACTAATCGCGTTATCAGTCGTCAACCAGCCGGCGCCTTAATCGTGTTTTGTCTAATTTGATAACAGAGAGTGAGGGAGAGGAGAGGCCCCAACATAAAATAGTGTGTTTATTGCCCTTATGCTAATTAGCAGTGTTTCATAAGCCACTCGAGAGTTGCGTTTTATTTTCTTTGTTTGGTTTATTGTGAAATACAAAAAAAAAAAAAAAACTATAGTTTATAAATTAAAAGAAGCTCAAGTTGGACAAAATTAGGTTTTTTTGGGAAGATATTAAAAAGTAATGCTTATCATGCATAATATTTTGTGCATTAGCAAAATTCGTATCTTTTACTGACTTGGTAAATAATTTCTGAATTGATCTGTTGGCAAAAACGTTAATGAAATTGATTAAAAAATATTTTAACTATGGAAATAATAATTAAATTAAATAAATAAAAAAATAAGACTTGTAAATATCAACTGATACAATTTTATGTTTGAAATATTTAAACAAAATAATGGAAAAATGTATAATCAAAAAACAAAACTGTCCTTTGAAGCATAAAAAGCAATTTTATATTTAATTTAAAACATTATTTTAAAAATTATTTTAAAAAAATATCCCATTTTCAATTTAAAAACTCCACTTATTAGTAAAGAAAGTTTTAAAGAAAACATTAAATATATTTTACGTCAGAGTTTTAAAACAAATTAAAACTAGATTTGCTTATATGCAACAAAATAGTTTAAACAAAAGCCAGATCGGTTTACCTTCGCTCAAAATATAGTATAAAATAAATAAATATAGTATAAAATTAAACCAATTACCGGGGTATCTCCTAGTCCAGATAAATCAATTAAAATACTCGCAATTGTCTCCATTGCATTCTAATGCTAAACTATTTTCAACACGAGCTCGCCAAATAGCAACGCGATTCTTACGTCATTTGAGCTTAAAAAATTCAACAACCCCTTCTCCTCCTCCTCATTCAATTGCAAAACAATTTTCTGCCCATTTACAGATATAAAAAAAAAGCAAAAGTTCAACGGCTTTCGCCCGAGTAAAAACGCCAAGCCCATAAGCCAAAACAATTAATTAATTTGTTTATTTGGCACATTTAAATTATTGGCCGTCGTCGCGTGTGAACGTACGAACTGAAAAGTCAAATAGCAAACCATCGGAAAAGTATAGACGCCATATAGTAGCGATAACTACCCAAGATCGGCCACAGAATGAACGACCGTGAATTGAGCTGCAGTGCGGGCGGCCAGTTTATGGATCGCGGACGGATGAATCAGAATGGAGTGGTCCAGCCACTGCTAACTGGTGAGTGGATGCACATGGAAAAATCATTAAACTATTTAATTATTATGGGAACATTTTTTCATCACAATTAATATTTATTTTAAATGGAATTTTAAATAAGATTAAAACCCTTTTTGCAAGGTATAGAAAATACATTAATTTATAAAGCTTTTAAAGAATGAAATACTTCAGTTAAATAAGCAAAAAAAGAATTAACATTTGACATATAAACCTTAAAATAATTGTCATAATAATAATCATAAAAATGGTTCAATTTTTATGGTATAATTAAATATTGTAGCCTTTAATAAAATAATAAATATCTATGGAAGAGTTTAATTTTTAAGCTTCTCCTTGATCTTGGTAAAAATGTATACTTAAATAGTTTTGAATATTTATTTTTAATTGTTTTCAAGTACTTCCTTAAAATCAATAAATTTAATAAACTTAATGTTCAAAATATTTAGATTTTCATTGAGTAATTATTTTTGGTTAAACTTAAATTTAATTTTCCAAAGCAAATATAAAGCCGGCTGACATTTTCACTGAGACAATTTGGCGCGCAATGCAATGCTATTTTGGCTTGTATACCTTTCGATATACATATGTACAAATATATATATACATATATGTATATATTGCTTGAATATTTTTAGTCACTGCAGACACGAGCGCAAATAAATAAAATACCCGATCTTTAGGTCTTTGCACTTAGATAAGAATTAGCATTTGATTTGCAGGTTTTGTGTTGTTTTATTATTTTTTTTTTTTTCGTGTGTTGATTGTCTGCCACTTTCAGTTTAGTGGCGTTAATTGCCGCCATCACCAACAGCAGCGGACTTTCCAGGCTATCTTATCTATCACGATTCTGGGTCGTTTTTGCTACTTTTTACAGGGAAGCCTTATTTGAGTTTTATTTGAGGGACCTTTGTTGTTAAAGATCTTAAATTCAAATCATTAAACTGAAGTCAGTTATTATAGATTTACCAAATATTTAATATAATTTCCAATCAAAATACTATTAATTTACTAGATAATTTCGTAAAACTTGCATATACCAAAACTTAACATTTCATATTCACATAGAGCCTGGTTCTTATAGTTAGTTTATGTTAGGCAAACTTGCCTGTAATAATAATGTTTGGCATTAATAAATATTTATATATCTATGCATATTTTTTTGTATTACAGATTTGTATCAGATAACTATGGCCTATGCTTATTGGAAATCCGATAAGACCGACGACACGGCTGTATTCGATCTGTTCTTTCGCAACAATCCATTCCACGGCGAATTTACAATTTTCGCTGGTCTCGAGGAGTGCCTCAAATTCCTGGATAGCTTCCATTATTCCCAAAGCGGTAAGTTTCTATATATTAACTATACCGTTTTGTATTCGTATTTGCTAATCAATGCGATTGGGCTTGTTTCAGATATCGAATACCTAAAGCAAACACTGCCCGAGGGCATTGAGAACGAATTTTTTGAGTACCTTGGCAATCTGACGGCGCGGGATGTCACCTTGTTTGCCATTGATGAGGGCACGGTAGCTTTTCCACGGTGTGTAATTGGTTTTTATCTAAGGATGACTTAAAGTCGTTAAATCTATATATAAAAGAACATTTTCTGACTCCCCCTCTACATATACTTCCCAAAGAAGTTATCGCCTTATGTTTTATATCATTCACAATTATATTTTATTATATATTTATGACTAAATGCTATATTTAGCTACTCACAAAGAAGTAATATTATTTAAACTTTTTTATATTAGCTTTCGTTTGGTTTATGTTTACAATATGTTTGCGTTTTTAATAATTATTAAATTATGACAGAGCTGTTGAAGTGATAAAATACAAATAGAGTTAAAAAAGAATGTTATCTCAAGAAACAACTTTGTTGTGTACGGATTTTAGAAGTAAAGAATATCTCAGTCATTAAAAAATATCAGTCAAGATAAGGTTAAGCTTTCAAATAACGCTTTTTTTTTGCTTATATTTGCAAAGTCTATTCTAATTATGATAACTCTATTTTCAGCGTTCCCATCATTAAGATTGAGGGACCTTTGATCATAGTCCAGCTGCTTGAAACGACTCTTCTCACCTTGGTGAATTATGCCAGGTATGTATAAGCTCTCCTCTATTGTTGTTATCTGGAAATTTCCTAATAGTTCCTTTTCCTCTCCTCAACCCCGTACCAGTTTAATGGCCACGAATGCAGCCCGATATCGCATGGTAGCTGGCAAACATGTCAAACTATTGGAATTTGGATTGCGTCGTGCCCAGGGACCGGATGGCGGTCTATCCGCATCGAAATATTCTTACACAGGTAATAAAAAAACGTGAACTTTCACACGACCCACACTGTGTAATCTCGGCGGCAAAGGAATGAGACTCCTATATAGAGCCGTGACAAGTAAGGTCAAACGTGTGCGATATAAACCTTTTTTTTCGGCATTGCCAAATTGCATGCAGACAGCTCATTATCAATTAAAAATAATTGGGGAATGGGGCACCAGCTTTGGGAAAGTTTATTCAGTCAAAAAGTAACCTTTTTGATGATTTACGGGTGAAAATAAAGGGGTTTATGGATTATGGTTTGTGATTTCAAATGGAGTTAGTCTAGTTTAGTGGGTTTAGTCATAAAAAAGTATTCAAAGAATGATCATGGATACATTTCTTAGAATTAATATAAACACAGAAATCCTTAGGGGTTTAAAGTCTTTAAAAAATGTATCAAAAGTATGTTATGAAATATTTAACAAATAAATTCGTTGTAGATTTGTACGATTTAAGAATTTGTTAAAGATATTAAAATCTTATAAATATCCTTTAGACCTGTGGAGATCTAAAATCGTTTTAAAAATTCACTTTAAACTTTGTGGCTTTGAAATCCTTAAAAAAATGTGTTTAAAGGCACACAATTAAATATATCAGAACTAGGAATAAATATCTAAAGCAAAAAAATCCTTTATTATAAATCAATAAAAATATCTCTGTCCAAAATATAAATAAATATCCAAATATCATAGACTTTGTCATTTCGATCTATGAAATATTAAGAAATATCTCCTCTTACTTTAAGATATGGATTAAAGACCTATAATTTCCACTATCCAATTATGTATTAGTGTTCTATTTCAGTGAACATTTTTGTAGGTCTCTTTTAAAATATAATTAATTTATATGTATTATATCTTTAGATATGAATTTCAAAACCATAACTATTTTCTTGTCTGCTTCCTGAATATGAAAATTTAAAGCCTTAAAGAGCGTAATTAAAATGCTTAATCCTATTTTAATTTCCTAAATATTCCAACTAATTACAGGGTATTTAATAACCCTAATAGCTACCCTTTATTCTCGCAGCTTGATCGTTCGGGGATACAAAGCAACAAAAAAATAAATAACAGGAAAGAAAGTATTTGTAGGTGCTTTTCATATTGTTTTGTGCCTGACTTTTTATGATGTGCATGCATGCAAAGCACGTGTCACTGTCAGGAGCTCACCCTGCCTGCCTGCCTTCCTGCCTGCCTTTCTGGGTGCCTCTGACTGTGATTTCCGATTTCTCCATCGGCTCCTCCTCTTCTCAAGGCCCCACCAAAAAATCTATGAGTAATTCTACGCCTTCACCAAGGCTTCCGTTTCTCCTCCATCGCGACTACTCGTTCTCTCCTCATGCTCGTTCACCCCCGTAGAAGTTCAAGAACTCTTGTTTATGTGTTAAACTAAATGTGCGCCGCCCGAAGGCAGTAAAAAATTCTCAAAGTGGGTGGCACACGCAATGCCGCCCACATAGGAAATATTGGATGGATATTGGAGGGTGTCCATGTATAGGGAAAAGTAAAACCGGTGCCAGGTACCCAACAGAAATCGAGCGAGGGAAAGGAAATACTCCTGCGGAGCCTTTCAATTGGCGCTCACACATCGTAACTTGTTTTTGGCAAGCTCCAACGGCGCTCGACGCTCCAAGTTTTTAATGCGTTCCTGGGATATATCCTTCTATATAGGAGTATCACTCCCCCACCGGAATCGATGGAGGGCTTCGCGTGCGCGGCGTGACTCACGCCGTCGTCCAGTTGGCGTCAAGGTTCCGCTGTCAAGGCTTCATTTTCTATTTTTTTGTTGTTGTTTAAGAAATGAAAGGGGAAGGCTGCAAAAATTGAAATGTTTGAGTCGGAATTTCCGTCACTAATGGCGCAATATGGTGATGTAAGACCATTAAGGTGATATTTAAAACTTTACAACTTTTTACAGCTGTAATTTTATTGAATTTTGAAATGGGGAAAGCCTGCATAATAATATAGAGTAATAATTAGGTCTTTTAGTAAGTTTACAAAGAATAGTCCCATTAATGTAATTAAATTCAATTTATTTATTTGAATTCTTCTTTCCAGGTGGTTTTGATGGCACCTCCAATGTCCTGGCCGGAAAGCTCTTCAACATACCCGTAAAGGGGACCCATGCCCATGCTTATATCACTAGCTTTAGCAGCATTGGCGAGCTCAAGACGCGTCTCATTAAGCACAAGCAGACGGGTGAGTAAAATATACATTTAAATTCAATAAAGAAAAGAGTTTAATATTAAAATTTTCAACAGGCATCATGGAGGATCTATTGGAGCATGCTGTGCGGCATCGGCAGATGTTATCCCATGTGCTGGACGTGTCCACGGAGGAGTCGAGCGAGGGTGAACTGGCGGCAATGGTGTCCTATGCCATTGCCTTCCCCGACGGATTTATGGCTCTTGTCGATACGTACGATGTTAAGAGGTATTTCGCTTCTAGGCAGATTCTCTCGGAACGGTTTTTAGTTATCAGAGTTTACGGTTTCAGTTGATCCTTTTGTTTTTGTGTTGTGTTGTTTTTTCCTCTCTTCCCCTCGTTATTTTTGAATATATTTTGTAAAAGTATTTGAGACTCTCGAGACGTGCACCAGAAATACCCCCCAAAATACAAACAGAAGTAACTACTAAACTACCTTTAACTTGGAAACTTGGAGATATAAATTTCCCTACATTTCTCCCAAGTTGTTTTGTTTAAATTCATGCCATCGTACTTTTTTGTTTATGGTTTCGTTTTCGTTTGAGTAATAATCCAAAGTATTATCCAACAGCCGAGAAACAGAACAGGCCAGCTTAGAACCCAAGCTTATCAATGATATCAAGTCAGATAACAGTCCGCCAAAGCTAAAGCCATCGACAAATGGCCATCAAAATGGTCAGAGTAATGGCAAAATAAATGGACACAAGACCAATGGCCATCAGAATGGTATTATTGTTCAGAGTAAAGATACAAAGATACAAGATACTAAGGCCAACACAGCGGCAGCAGCAGCAGCAGCAACTGCAACAACAGCAAAGACAACAACAGCCACAACAACGTCCAATGGGACGGCATACCTACCAAAATATGTCGAGAAGTCATTCAGGTAAATGTCGTTGATAAATCGTTAAAGCCAATAACGAATAAATGAATACAGAAAATACATTTAATTTAAAGTAATCCGTAATAGGAATCATTCAAATGTATTTCTTTGATTTGAAACGATTTTCTTCTTTTGTTCATTCATTATAAACTAACATTCACATATTTTCCTATGCTAATTTCTGGGCTTTCAATCAGATTTTCCATTATTTTTATATATAATGCTATAACTGCATATTTATGGATTTCCTTGCATGATTTTTCATCGAATACAAAATATAAATAACCAAAATTGTAGCCACTAAATTCCAAAAATTATAACCCATCATATAAATGCATATATATGTGTATATTTAAGCTGATATATGTATATGTATGTGTCCTCTGCTTTGGTGTTTGAAATTAAATTAAAACAAAACATTGGTACTCAAAGTCATGGCAATAATTGGGAAATATTCCTGCGGCAAAAAGACTAAGACAACCCGAACAGGTGAAGTCAATTTATATAATTTATTTCCTTTGCTTTCGCTCTCCTCTCCTGCTTTCTTAAATTGCTTTATTCGATCTTTGTTTTCAATACATTTTCTAATTAAACATTTCTTACTGTGTATCACTTGTTTAAATTACTAAAATTCTCATTTTACATTTTTCATTTAGCAATTTTCCTTATTTCTAACTAAATTTTTTTTATTATGCTTTTCATTTTCTCTTCCTAAATGTGAATGTGTTAAAAAATAAAAAAAAAAAAACATTAATCGAAACCCGAATCAGAATCAGAAACCCATAAATCGAATCGATAAGAAAAAAAAACAAACAAACAAGAATTTACGAACCTAACATAGTAAACAAATGACTTCCGGCACTATTTTGGCAGAGGTATGTAAAACACACGTCTTCCAGTTACAAAAACAATTCGAACAATCAACCAACAACATGATATTATAAACAGCAAAACACTATATCATATGGCATATATACTCACCACCCTCCTCCACTCGAAAGCAACAATTACTGAACAACAACAACAGCAAACAAACCAAAGTTCATGCATAAATGTTAAACCAAACCTATAACTCACACATAACAAGAAGCTGAAAAATATTTATAAAATCAACCAGAGTGCAACGTTAATGAAATTACAACTTAAAATGATTAAAACTTGCCTTTAGTTTATAGTTTTATTAGGAACGTATGACTTAGAAATTACTACAAAGCTTCTAAACTTTTTTAAATTTTAAGAAAATTTAATTCCTTACCATTTCAAATTTAAACAACGAATTAAAATTATTAAAAAGGCCTTTAAAAATTATAAAACTAAAGTAAATTGTTATGCACTTATTTTAAAAAGGTTTAAACATGGTTTTAGGCACTCGAAATTAAAAAAAATAAATATTAAACTCAAAGGAACCATGCACTGGTATCACCCTAACACCTAACCCTGTTCTTATTGTCTTCGTCCCCCCACCAAAAAATTATTTTGTTCACTTTTATTAAACATTTTTTTTCCTTGTTTTGTTAATTCAATCTTTATCCCCTATTTATTCCCCCCCAAAACCCAAAGATATTGAAATGATTTGTTTTTCTTATTAACTAAAGAAGAATTCTGGATTTGTTCTTAGTTTTATGAAACTGTACATAGTTATATACTATATAGAAACGCGTCCGAGAGAGCACACTGCATGGCTTAAAAATAAAAAAAAAAATAAAACGAAAAAAGTTTAACATTTTGTGCTGCTCTCAGTAAAATGAGAATATGAGAGATAATATTCCCAGGCAGATTGTTTTTCGCTAGTGGCACTTGCAAACTCTTAAAGAAAAGAACCAACCTGAGGTTCTTTCGACAAGTTTTTCCTTAGCTCCACTTTTCCACACCACAAAATACATTTGATTTTGTGTAATTCCCGCTTTGAGCTTAGTGGCAACTAAAAGAGATGATTGTATAGCAAAATGAGAGTTATATTATTTGTTGAATTCAATAAAAAGAAAACCAAAAACCAAGCAGCACTTAATGAAGCTTATAACCATTGTGATTATTAATCATTCTTCCCTTGATTTCTTCTCTTTAGGAGCGGTCTTCTCAATTTCAGTGCCGTGGCCTTGGCCCTCAACGATTTGGGCTATCACGCCTTGGGCATTCGGATCGATTCGGGAGATCTGGCATATCTATCCTGCTTGGCTCGGGAAACCTTTGAGAAGGTGGCGGAACGCTTCAAGGTGCCATGGTTCAACAAGCTGACCATTGTGGCTTCAAATGACATCAACGAGGACACCATACTGAGTCTCAACGAGCAGGGACACAAGATCGATTGCTTTGGCATTGGCACTCACTTGGGTAAGTAAAAGAAAATTATTGGAAAATCCCTCTTTGATTAATGATTACCTTTTTCCAGTAACCTGCCAGCGTCAGCCAGCCCTGGGCTGTGTCTACAAGTTGGTGGAGATCAACGGCCAGCCGAGAATCAAACTTAGTCAGGATGTGGAAAAGGTGACAATGCCGGGCAATAAGAATGCCTATCGTTTGTACAGCGCCGATGGCCATGCCCTCATCGATCTGCTGCAAAAGGTCTCAGAGCCTCCGCCAGCTGTGGGTCAGAAGGTGCTGTGCCGTCATCCTTTCCAAGAGTCAAAGCGCGCCTATGTGATACCCTCGCATGTGGAGTCGTTGTACAAGGTGTACTGGAAGGCGGGCAAGATATGCCAGCAGCTGCCGACCCTGGAACAGGTGCGCGAAAAAGTGCAAATCTCGTTGAAGACGCTGAGAAATGATCACAAGCGCACACTCAACCCGACACCCTACAAGGTGACTTCTTATTTATTCAAATATATAGAACTTTTACTAAGTAATAACCTAATTTTCTTCCAGGTTGCCGTCAGCGATAACCTGTACAACTTCATACACGATCTGTGGCTGCAGAATGCTCCCATTGGCGAGCTCTCATGATCTATATAAGGAGGAGATCCTCACGATCGACATATATATATACAAATGATGCGCGATAACATTTCCGAGAAATTTACTTTTTTATCTGGTGTACAATTTTCATTGTTTTTTTTCCCATGGTCCCTCGGAATCGTGGTTCGATTTTTAATTAGTCATTTGCTGGTCAATATGCATCTGTAGAATTTTGCTTCCCTTCTCGGGAAAATGGAGCACAAATTCCCCAAACTTGCGAGTGAATTTCTTAATCTAAAAACAAATTGTGTAGTCAATAGTTTTAATATGTTATACCTTATATTTACCTAATTACTTACTTACTTACTTAATTACTATATAAAACGCACATCATATTCAGGAATGTGTCATGTGCCTTAAAACGAAACGGAAACAGAAACGGAAGCGGAAGCTAAGCAGAAACCTAAGCAGAATACCATGTAACTAAGATCAACCAAAAACACAAAGAATACAAAGAAATCAAGTTGTATTTAAGAATTTTCGTAGTACTTAAGTGTTGAAATGAATGGAAACGTAACGAAAGTTAGAAGTACAAATGCTTTTTAGGACATTTTTGCATGCAAACTAGGGCACACACACACACACATCAAGCACACACCTAATTATATATTAAATTAACCTAACTATACATATTATGATTATGTATCTAACGCAATTCACAATTGTAAATATGTTCAACTTGATAATTGTAAGGCAATTAAGCAATACACAAAACACATGCCACCAACTCTAAATGACACCGCTTTTTAAACTGTTTGCCTGTAGTTTTGATCGAAAATAAAACAAAAAAATAAATAAAAAATAAAAAAGAGTGAAAGAAACCAAGAAAAATGTTTGTTTTTAATTTGTTCTTTGATGGCTTGAAATCAGTTCATTGGTTTTATTGACTAAATTCATATTTAAAATTAAAATACATATCTAAAAATCCAAATTCTTTGTCACATTTTACACATTTTAGGTAAATTATATATAATTTAAAATCTGTCCTTAATAATTATAAAATTAACGAAAAATCAAGCTAACTTCGGTTCGCCAAATTTTATATACCCTTGCAGACCGATAAAGCCACCAAGCGGCAATAATTTGAACTACGGCTGGTGGGCGAGGGGAGAGAGAGAGCGATGGATTTGCTTGCTCTATCCATATCCATCCATATAAATGTTATAAGATAAACATTTCTTTAAATAAACTTTTTCTTGTTTCCTTTTAAAGAATTTATGCATTACGTCGTTTTGTTCGCTTACGTTGCTTGTTTACGTTTTGTTTTCCTGTCCAACTTGACCTCTGGTCACACTTTATACACAGCTGTTACCAACAATTGTTTTTTAGTTGGAATAAATAAATTAAAAACTACACAAAAAGGTTAATATTTTCAACATAAACAAGACAATTTTATGAAGATTAAAGCTGAAAGTATAAGCGGATATAACTTTCTCGAAAGCAAAACCAAGCTTTCCGTGAATTTTCCTGCAGCTGCGCAACTGTAGCCAACGAAACCGTGATTCATTCGCCCACAGAAAAGAAAGAAGTTTTTCTGCCTGAAAAATTGATTTTTAACCAGTTTTCCTTTTCGCGCAGATATTTCAACGCTGAGAAAAATGGAGGAGGACGGGGAAAATCGCAAGGATCATGTGCTGGAGCGACTGAACAAGCGAAACAAGGACAGGCAGAACTATTTGGATGTAAAGCTGGAGCAGCGGTCCAAGGAAACGGTGCAGAACGAGGGCGTGGACTACTTTGCCCAGAGTTTTACCCAGCAGGCCTTCGACATTGAGCAGAGACTCAACGGACTGAGCAGCGGCGATGCACCGCCTGCTACGTCGGACTTGACCCAGAGATTTGCGGCGATAACCATGCAGATCCAGGAGTTGCAGCGCTACCTCACCGCTTCCACCATGTTCCTTTCGGACTTTAAGATCAAGTCCTGTCAGAACATTCTGAACACGCTGACCGCCAGCAACGATGAGGCCCGTCAGCGTCTGATGCCTAAGAAGAAGTTTGGTTTCAGTGGCAAAAAGACAGCGGCCGCCATCAAGCAGAAGCCGCTAGTAACCCAGGATAAAGTGGACTCTAACATAACCAAAGCTCCAGAGAAACCGGGCTCCAACTTTAGCTGGACCCTGGAGAACAGGAAGAACGAGCATATAGTCCTCAATTCCACCCAAGTCAACGGCCAGGACATCACAATATCGAATGTAAATCACTGTTTGGTGGAACTGCAGGGACATCCGGGATCCGTTCAGGTTTCGCACGCCTCCCACTGCACCCTGCTCTGTGGTCCCATTTCGCGTTCCTTCTTTGCCGAGAATCTGGACCAGTGCACCCTCTCCATTGCCTGCCAGCAGTTGAGATTGCACTCCTCACAATCCATTCGAATTTACCTGCATGTCACTTGTCGCGCCATCATCGAGGATTGCAAGGCCATCGAGATCGGGGAATATAACTACGATTATCCCGAACTGGAGGCAGACTATTTGCTGTCGGGACTCAACAAATCCCAGAATAACTACACAGATGTGGCCGATTTTAATTGGCTTTCGCCAGATGTCCCGTCGCCCAACTGGAGTCTGCTCAAGGATCATCCCGATCCCAATTGGAATGCCTTGCGACGGGATTTCGTTAGCAATAATAATAATAATGAGAACAAGCAACAGCAGGGCGTCATCAATACGGTCAAAGATACAGCATCCATCATCTAGTGACGGCATCAGCGGCGACTGCTTATAGGTTGGCTGGGCTACGGACTCATCCTCGGCTGGCTGATCTGGCAGGTGCTGCTGGAGCCCCCAATTCCCGCTAGATCTGTGTAAATAGGATGTAAGCATGTTGAATAAAAGTAAACCTTGTATTGAAATTCGACGTGATTTGGAGGTTTTATATATTATTAAATTTTTAAAATTGTATTTATTTCTTTTTCTTATAAAATTTGTAATAATCATGAATTCAGGGTTAGCTTTATTGTTTTCTGGTTAAATCTTACTGTCACTTTAATATAAACTTAAACATTTTACAAAATTTTGTATATAAGTTCACAAATTTCTACTAATTATAAATTCATAATTCGATAAATTTACATATTTCCCTTCGACTCCCTTAAAGTAGTACCAGTTTCGGTTAAGAGGAAGTTAAAGATGAACATGATTGAAGATGTAACCACATGTAACTGTCTTTGTTTATATGTCCCGGTTAATTTGACATGTCCATTTCGGATGTGGCATAATCAGTGGTTGGCCAAAATGGCTGTGGCTGCCACACAAATTACGGTTATATCGGGATGGCCGAGGAGATAGACCGGAGAGTTTAGCGGAGGTGGGAGGGACAAGGGACCGACAGGGCTCATGCAAGTTTCATGTGGCCACAACAGGACTTCTCAAGACGTTACTTCTGATGTCCTGACAAGGGTCAAGTCAGCTAAATCAATGGGCTTGCATAACATATATTAATAAAAAAATAATAAATCGATTTTTATAAAATATTAAACAAAAAAATTATTATTTTGTAAGTTTTGTAAGTTATATTTTGTTATATTTTATATTTTTAAATATTTCAACCTTCTGTTAGAGCATTTTCAGTTCGTTTTATTTATGGTCTCCTCATTTCTCACATCCTGTCGACTTCTGCGGCTGTCAACATGGCCGACTGTCAAAATAATTAACGAATTCGAGTTACAAGCTGTAATTCGGGGGCGACGGCTGGAGAAGGGGATGTGTTGGAGCCCAAGAAGAAGCGAAGGCAGTGAGAGAAGCAGAAGCAATATCGACATCTCATATTAGCGAGGTAATTGAACTGCAAATTACGCACCCACGCACCCACGCACCCACACATGTCTTCAGATACTCCCACACAGATGTACATATACATATGTATGTGGGGGTGAACGTGCGAGAGAGATGGAAAGCAGCTAAAGGTTATGTAATGAGCTGTCAGAAGGTGAAAAACAAGAGTCGTAATTAGATTAAGAGATTTAACGATGTCCACTTTTCGCCTTCAGCGGCTGTTAAATAAAATGGTTAAGTTAAAGGTTAAGGACAATTGCAAGCACCCAAAATGTGATAATGAAAAACTCAAGCGAAACCAAAGCACTCGCTTACACCGGCAACTAAGGTCCTTGCACCCTCTTCCTTCCTAAGGTTTTCCTGCAGCAACAAAAATGAAACTTCTCTAATCAAAATTGTGGTTTCCATAGTAATTCTAGTTCGGTGGAGAATAAAAGGAAGAAAAAGGAAGAAGGTTCCAAAATTGAGGCACTTGCTTGGCATATGCTTCCAAAACCGCAGTCAGTGATTGCAAAACTTTGTAAATGAAGGGATGAGCTCTAAAACTGTAGAGTTGGCTTGATAAATGTAAATATTAAATTGTAATTGAGTAACAATCATAACTGAGATAATAAAAAAACAAAAACAAATAAATAAAGGCTTAAAAATGTTGGATAAACAATTTAACTAAAAAACTGCAAATAAAAAGGCGTTTGTTTTTGGTAAAGAGGTAAAGTGTAAAGCCAGAAACCCCAGAAATAAAAGACAAAAAAGCCAATGGTATTATTATTAATATTATATATATATTATATATAATTGGGGGAAATTACAATGAAAAATCTTGCCTGTAAATAATCCAAAACTTTACGTAGAAGCATAGCCCGTTTTGCTTTAGGCTTCAACATTTTTCGCTGCAATTAGCAACGCAAACTCGACTGAAAGTCTAGGGGCATGGATTTTCACAGCAGTTTTCCCTCTCAGCTCAGCTTATAGCACCATCTAACTGAACGTTTTCCGTGTTGCCAAAATGGCGGCCACTGATGAGGAGGATGCAACTTGAGCTCTTAATTGGCTTGTCACAGGCGACGACGATCTTTCCCGCATTCGCTCTCACGCTCTGACTTCAACCTCCACATATCCTTTCCAGGACACTTTGAATAAAAATATTATATAATATTTTTTATCATACTTAAACATTTTTATAAAATTCATTTAAATTTTAGGCAGATTTTTAAACCTTGTAGATTTATTTTGTCTTTTTTATTTTTTGTTATTTTATTTTTAGTGTTTTTTTCACAACTGTAATTGTGAAATTTTGTAATTTATTTTAATTTTATGTTCTGTTTTTTGGTGTAATTTTTCTCAGTGTTATTCCCCACTGCATTCAGATGGGCAACTGCATTTGAGTTTTCGTGTCAGCTGATTTGGCTCCGCTTGAAACTTAAGGATGGATGTATCCCTCCCCCTGATTTTGGTCTCATCTCCTACCCCCCTCCCCACCCAAAACTCTCTGCAATTTGAAATTCAAATTGTTGGCTCTTGTTTTTGTTGTTGCCACCCCCTCTCTGCGCAGCCCCAAGGCGCCGGCAGAGGTGTTGAGTATGAAAATTAATTCGCGGGAAATCCACAGACTTCCATTTACGGAACAGGAACGAGAATTACAGGTGAATAACAGGTGTGCGCGAATCGGTGTGGATTTGACATCGACTGACAGCAGGTTGGGACACTTTTGTCACATTATCAATGATTTATTGGTAATTATTTCGGTGGAATTCGGTTGTTTTCGATTGGAAGGGGAGGATTGTAGCTAAAAAATAAATAAATTTCAATAGCCCTACAATTTTTATAAATACAATTGTAAGCTTCCGGAATTGTGGCTAAAAAACCACATATACTTCCTTACGATTATCAGTCAATTCTTAAGAGAATTCTTTTTTGCTTTAATCAAACACAACACCAAAACTTTTGTCATTCTTGTACGTAAAATAGTGACAAATTTTTTCGGGTATAAAAATCTTGTCTTATCTACTTTTGTGGTTTTAAACAAAAATAATAAAATTTTGTATAACAAAAACTCTAAAGGTTCTTATTTAAAGCCAAAAACTCAAATCCACATCAGTACATTTAAAGTGTTCGACTAAAAGAGTTCTTAATTTCTCAGCTAAAAAATGTTTAAATTAACAATAGTCCTTTTTGTTGGCTTTATCGCCTGGAATAATCTTCATAGTTCCGTGGCATTGATTCGGGATGATATTGAATCCGAATCACAAGAGCCTCCCATGCAATGCAGTAAATTCCTGCTTACCGTGTTGCAACCATTTCTGGCCAACCTCGACGCTCAACTGGACCCACTGGGCAGCGGCGCTTTCAATGAGACTCTGGCGAAATTGGAGAAGCTGGATCATCGACAGATACAAATTGAGGGCAAGCTGGCGGCTATATTGGAGACCTTGGCCCGGGACAAGGGAATCGTACCGCCAAAGTTTCAACGGATTGGTTCCAGATTCTTCTATATAGAACATAATGGAACGCTGGATTGGATCTCTGCTGCGGACGCGTGTCGGGAAATGGGAGGTTACCTGGCCGCTCTGCAAAACGAAGAAGAATTAACTAGGATTGGCGCGAAGCTTAAGAATGGAACTCACTACTGGCTGGGCATCAACGATCGGAATGTTGAGGGCATCTATGTCTCCTCAGCCAGTAACCTGTCCACATTCTATCCCAAGTGGGCAGCCGAAGAGCCCCGATATAAATATGCTGATATGGATTGTACTGTCCTGTATGATAAGTTTATGTACCAAACTAATTGTACTCAAAATCATTACAATTACATTTGCATGGCAGATGATAAACCTTAGGAGAAACCCCAATAAATTATCAGAATTTTTAAAAATGATTTCTGAACTATTAAATGTATTTTCAATATTATTCTTACATTTATATATATGATATAAAATATCTTAATGCTGCCTTGATGTTTTCAAATCGCTTAAAAAATATAAATACAATAATATTATTAAACTTTCATCATATTTTGTTATTGTTTGCTTATTTTAATTGTCCTAAAGCCATATTTGCAGAGTTGAAACTTCAATTTTCGAGTATTTCTTGAATAGGAAAGGACCTGGTTTGGCGCCTGGTGCCTTATTGCGGCGGCAATTTCCGTTTATTTAAATGAAGCCCGATAAACTATTAAATCTAATTGCTTTCACACCTGAACGGTGTTGGTAAGCCAACACACACACACACACACACGGAAGACACACAGGTGCATCTGGTGCTGCCACATTTGCATAGCTCACAATTAGTTTTCTCATTATCGCAGATAATATTCGCCGCATTTGCGATAAGACCGAGACCCCAACACAATGGTGACCACCTCCACATGCATTAATATTATCGTAGCGTCTGTAATTGCCTTTCGCTCTCGCCCTGCCCCCCTAACTCGCTCTCATGCTTTGATGGTTTCAATTACTGCAAAATTACCGACCCGCGTCACCTACCTACCTTCACCTGGCTTGACTTGCCTTCTCCTGGCTTCCCATTTACCTTCACCTTCGCCTTAACCCCCTGATAGCCGCCATAACTCCGTTCGCACCCGTTCCCAACTTTGTGACCCACATAGAGCCCGCAAATGCCTTTGTGTGCTGATTTTATGGCTCAGGTGATGCGGCAACGATGCTAATTTACGCATTTAGTTAGGCAGCTAACACACAAATCGTCTAGAAACGGAGCACCGTTCGCTAAAATAATATTAGGAAATTGAAGAAATAATATGTGAATTTTTACCATAAAAAATAAAGCAAAAGCCCAGTAATTTTCTTTAATACTTTAATTATTATTGAAATCACGTATACGTCACGTGGCCCAACAAAAGTTACAGATTATTTGAAAAAATTAATTTGCTTTGAAAATATTAACTATTTCTTGAGTTAAATAAAAATAATAACATGAAATATTTTTATATATTCAGTGGATGTTGTTAGTATTTTAAAAATAATTATTTTCTTTATCTAATTTTATTTTTAAATAATAACATGAATTTGAAGAAATACTAACATTTGTATCTTTTTATCAGCTTGAAAAATGTAGGAAAAAATCAATCAAAAACTCAACAATTTATTTTAATAATTATTATTGAAATCACGCATACGCCAGGTGGGCCCAAAATCAATACATTGATTTGTTATGAAAATATTAACTATTTTGAGGGATTTTAAACCAATTAGGTCTAAATAATTACTTATACATCACGAAATATTTATTTTAAAATAAATATTTGGTTTATCTAAGTTTATTTGTAATATGAATCATGTTTAAAGAGGTAATATTAGTTTTAGTACTCCATAAAAAATATACGTATGTACTTTATAATATTTTCCTTTTAATCTAAAGCTTGAAAATATATTTTTTAAAGGATTAATAGAGCATTTCTTCAGATATTTTCTCCATTCAATTACTTAATAATTGTTCAAGAATTTCTCAATAATTTTTCAACAATTTCTCAATAATTTCACAGCAATTTCTCAACCGTGGACCTTTAAAAATGCTTTCCGATATTGATAAGAGTAAAAATGTTGATTAATTAAGCGAATTACGGGAGTCATGCAGTGCAATTAAAATGTCAGCGCAGCCACAGACTGTCGGAGATGTATGTACATACATATATGTACAAATACACACCGATATTTAAGGATATATATATGTACATATATATGCCAAGCTGTGTGAATGGTAGGCTCTGACTGTCGGAGCAAAAACTGACCAGGATTGGATTATGTAACGCTACTCGCCGTTTTTCTTTTTTCTTTTTTTTTATTATTCGCAGCTTGTCTCGCATCCTTTTTCTTCCTTTACCCCCAGAATCTCGGATCTACGCTCTGCGTGTGCAGCTCAAATTGTAATTAATGATGCAAGACAGCCGGCAGTCCCTCCCAGTTTCACACCCGGACATCCAGACCATTTTCACCACAATCTCCCTCCCGGCGACCGCAGTTGGATCCAAACCGAAAATCTCTGCTAGAGCCGCCTGCCTGGCCTTGTCATCCCGCTGCTCCTTGTTTTCCACTTCCGCCCGCCATTGATTGTTGTTGATTTTTTTTTTATAATACCCTATAATTGGGAACATTCATGTTATTTTTATTATATATTAAAATGGATTTTTTTATAAGTACTTAATAAAACAGAAATTTTTGAAATTTAAAGTTTATTTCGTATACAAAAATATTTTTAGCTATTTATATTTGATTATTATTTTGAAACTTTTGTTGCTATTTTAACTGCACTTTAATCCTTGAATTGTATTCTAAAAATAAGGATTTTGATATTTTAGGAGGAATATTTGATCAGTTTCTTTGAAATCCCTGAAAAATGTATTAAAAACTATGCAATAAAATGCCAGATAATAAAAAATAAACAAATTGAAGCCTAATTTTGCATCATATACAATATAATTCAAATAATTTATTACATTTTAAAATGATATTTCATATAGGATATTTTCCAGATCGATGCTCGATTTCATCCTCTTCTCCTGCTGTTTGTTTACTTAAATCATCGACGCGGTGCGCGTTTTAAACGCGTTTCTTATGCTTTTCGTGTAAATAAATGAAAAGTTCGTTTAATTCTCGTCGATTCTTTATGCGTTGGAGCAGAGGAGGGAGTGTGGGATGAAAAAGAGAATGGAACAGGGGTTGTGGGCGTGGCCTGGTATCGTTTACTTTGGAAATGAAAAATTATGATTACATCAACAATAATCGAAATGCGCTTGTAAGCTGCTCTGTTGTTGCTATCTTCCTTACTGTCCTGTCCCTGTCTTACTGTCTCTTTACCCCGGCTGACATCCTGCTTCCTCCTGCGCATTTCCTTCGCTCACAATTCCGTTTTCGCTTTCCGCACTCCAATCTTACAGTGGGAGAAATATATATATATATTATTATATATCCATAACTGATCAAGGAAAGGGTAATACTAAAGGTTTCTTAGAAGTTCCTATTCAAAATCATTTAAATAATGTAATTTTCCTTATTTAAAATATGTGGTTTTAACAGGAAATCCAGAATAAATATTCTAAAGTATTCTTACGACACCTTTTAAGTTCTTTTTAAGAGTTTTTAGCGACTTTTTTTAAAAGAAAAATATTTAAAAAACTCAAAAATGGTATTAAAAACCTCAAAAAATGCTTTATTTAAATCCCATAATTCTTAATTTCACCAAGTGTACCGATATATATTATTCCTGACTCCCTTCCTCCCTTCTTGTTATTGTTGTTGCTACCATTCCTGCTTGCCATTTTCATTTTTGCCTTGCTCGTTTTTGGCAATTTCTCTTCGTTCGCGTTGCTGACTTGCAATGCTTTCATGCGTAGCATTCGAAGGGGGTATCCTTGGTAGGGAAGGGGGTGGGTGTGCTTCGATGGGGAGTAATGTAAACGTTCAATATTTGTGTTCAAAGTAAAAAATCGAGACATTCCTTGCTACTACCCTCTCATCATCCCATTTTTCCCATACCTTTTGCTACCAATCGCATTCTCCAAGCAGCGACGCGTTCAGCCAAAAAGTATGCAATGCAAAATCGGAAAAATTCGCGTGGCAGCACCTCAGCTTTCAGCTTTTAGCCATCCAAGAGCCCCCGCCTTCCCTGACTGCATCTCTCTTATCTGCCGGGGATCCCATATTCCCCCTCCCAAATGATTTTTTGGCCTTACAGAATGGGTCTTACATTTAGAGGAATTTTAAGTGGATTTTGAATTATATTTAAGATATATTTGAGATAAAATAAACCCTTATTAACTTGTATAAAAATTATCTCTAGTATTTTTTTGTTTGATTTTTGAATTTCTAGAGAACTTTTGTATTTTGTATTAAATAAATTGGATTTTGTTTCAAATTAACAACGTTTATTTTATTAAGACTACAAAAATCATAAATAATTAATATTACATTATTTTAATTCTTATATTTATGTCTATGATCTTATTTCATGTTAAAGTGTGAGAGCCATGCATATAAATCAGCAATGTCTGGGAACGGCGACAGGCGTTTGCTCTCTGCCACCTGATCCCTACCATAGGACCTCTCTTGTTCTTTGGATACACCCCACCCAATTTCGTTGAATTTTTCCCCTACTTTTCCCTGGATTTTACTCCCTCTGCCGACGTCTTTGATCCGGCGACAGGGACACAGGATGGGGCAGGGCAGGCGTAGCAACAATGCCAAGCCAGACACAAAACACAACAATTTTTGCTGCCTGCATTGCGGCGCCTCAGTGCTCCTCCTTTATATCCTTGCTACTAGACTCGGGGTGTACTATATATATGTATATATAGAGCCACCGATTTCTCCCAGCACCGCCTTATCCCCGCTTTTGGGTTGGCTGCACTCGGCAGTATGCTTTGCGTATTTGTCGCTTTATGAAGTCATCTTGGCGTAAAAGCAAATTTATGACCAACTTCACTTTATTTCTGTCAGTTTTTGGCCCAGCATAAAGATGGCCATCTTTTTGCCGCTGTCTCCATAGCTATCTTTCCCGTTCTGCTTGGTTTTATCGGGTTTATAAACTCCCAAGAATTGTGCATTAGCATTAGCGGTTAGGGTAGGGGAAAATGTGTGTCAAATGGTGTGTGTATTTTTACCCCCCCCCAAAAAAGGGGTTTGGCAGTCTATAAATCGCTTTGCAGTTATTTGTTAAGGGTTTATTTTCACTTTATAAATTATTTATTTAAATTATTCAAGTGGTTTATGTTTTAGTTTCGTCTTGAATTTAATATTATTAAAAGGAAAACAATATTTTTATGTTTTTATTAAAAGATTTACTATGAAATATGTATTCTTCCATAATAAATCATTATTTTTAAATATATTTTAATGGTGTGAACATCCTCTTATGGAATTTATTTATTACTTTCTTTAATGGTTATGACATTTAGCATGTTTTTTCAAATGTCGCATAAATTTTTAGTTATTTTTAAAAAGAACTAGAAAGTTGTTTGTCTTTGATTTATTATGTGCAGTGAAATATATGTGAAATGTATGATGATTTGACATTTATAAATGGCTTTAAAATGGCGATGGTTAAAAAATAAATATATTTTCATTAAAATTAAGTTCTATAAATGTAAAATGTTAAAATTTTCTATAAATAAAGTCGTTAAAGGTTTATCCAAATGGGTTTCTGCATTTAATTGCCTTTTTTTTAAGGGCTGCAGCCACATTTGCACATTCATTGTTTCATTTGGCGCTGAATGAAACCCCGATAAGTTTATGTATTTACAAAACTCGCACAAAGGAAGTCCGTAGTAGCCCAAAGTCCTTGGTCCTGGCCATTTTTGTGATACGGGTATATCCTACTTAAGCTGGCAGCGAAGCGATTTCATTCGTCGCAATTGTCAGGCCAATTACCGTGCCGCAATTATTTCGTATGAGCACATAAAACCGGATACTCTGAATACTACCGGATACGTCGCTTTATGCCGCCCATATACTCCCCCTTTTGTTCCCCTTTTGGGCCATAAAACTCTTAGCCCTCGAGGGGAAGTTATCAGGCCTTCGCCTTCGGGTCCTCTAGGGGACTCTGGGAGTTGACCTCGAAATACTGACACCGAATTGTATGCAAACAGTAAATGAAAAGTCATGATGGAAATTTTTCGAGAAAATTTCGTCTGATGAAATACGAAAAAGGAGAAAAAGAAGAAGAGAGTAGAAGAAGACGAAGCAGCGAAGGCAGCTGCAAGTCGGCCCGAAAAAGTTATCAGCTTGTTAATTGCTTAACTTTTTCACTTCAACTTTTTTTATTCGTTTCGAGGAGCTGAAACGAGTCCCGTAGATAAACCCCAGGAAAACTGAAGGAAAGGTTGCAAAGGGGGCGTGGAGTCACAGTGACAAAAGAGAGAGGGAGTGATGCAAATTTTGGCTGCACTGGAAAATAAGTTCTTTAAAAAGTTGTAACAGAAATTTTTAAAAAATATTTCAAGTTGTATTTAAATTATTTAATTTATAAAGCCTACACTTAGATATATTTGTGCTTCTGCGGAAGTTATAAATTTCTGTATATTTTCCCCCCGTGTAGCAATCTCTTTGCCTTCTGTCTGAACCCCTCATACCCCCGTCATTTCTACTTTCCTTGTCCTTTCAAAGAAATTAAAATGACAAATGGCAGAAGGCCACTGCAACTTTGACCCTTTCCCAGCCTGACCTTCCCTCTTTCTCTCCCTCTCTGTGACATTTGCTTATCGGACGCTTACAATGTCATAACACAGCCTCCAGAGTAAATGGAAGTTTTTCTCCAAAAAAAAAAAAAAATGAAAACAAAAAAATAAAAGAAGAAATAGAAGAGGAATAAAGTTTGCCCTCCTCTAATCTTGTGACAGGCCAAAAAGGCAGCCACACAACCAAGCGGCGGCTCCTCTTGTAATTAGGGGAGAGGAGTTTTCCCATGGAGGAAAAATGAAAAATCAATGCGATGCCCAACACTAAAACTCTCATTACTCATATGCCGTGAAGGTTAAACGACGATGTGCCTTGGGACTCGGAGTCCCGCTCTCGGACCATAAAAAAGCACATTAAAACCATTTAAAAGTTGGCCTAATCTGCGCAGCAAAAGGTGAACTTCTAACGTTTATATAGATATATTTATATGTATATATAGACAGTGTTTTATGACTTTTGGCCCGTTTTCGCTTTCGCAGCAAGGTCTCCCCCTAAAAAGTTCTGTTCTACTGTTTTATTGGCCTGCCCAAATTGATTAAAAGATCAATGATTATGTGCTCCGTTTAATGGTTCATTGGATTTAATTTAATTTTTCTTGCTTTTAATTTTAGTTGAGATTTTCGCAGGTCGTAATATAAAAGGGGGACTTTTGGGGGGGGGTGGGTTGAAGTCCGAAAAGAAAATGAAAACAAAGGAATTATATGGTGGAGAAAAGCAAAAGATTATTTTTGGGTATTAAATGTTTATGGGTTATATCGAGAATTAAATGAAATTAATATTAAATATTTAAGATATTCAAAGCTTTTTTATTTCAGCTGCAAAATGTTAACATAAAAGTCTAACCCTCTTTCAATATTATTTAGAATTTTTAAATGAATAAAAGATTGTAAACCAAATATTTATTCCTTAAATAATCACAACTTTACTTTACTTTCCCTCACTTTCCAGGGGAAAAATAGCTCAACTATTTTAATGTCTTCATATGATGATGACTCACGTAGTCGAAGAGTAAAAGTTGAGGCAAGTATTATCGCAACCCTAAGTGCTACCCGAGACGAGACCCTCTTCTCTATAACTTGACTCCAACTTTAAATGCGAGCGTTTTCCAAGAAAAACAAAGAGCATATAGATAAGAAAGAGCAACAGTCGTCGAAAAAAAACATGGAAAACTGTGAAATGCAGACAATTGCGATAAATGCGAGGGGCTAGAGGGGGAGGGTCCAAAGTGTTTGAAAAATCATTGAATACCCGCAACGTGATGCAGAAAGTTCGCATATTTTCTCACTCAAACACACACACAAGTTCGCCCATTTCCTGCTCACATATGCATGCATTTGGCGTGATAAATAAAATGTTTAAGCACACATTTCGAAGCCATTGTGTAGATTTGACTTTGAATGCTCCTCCTGTCTTCCAATCTACCCCCCCCCCCCCCCCCCCCCCCCCCCCCCCTCCCTTCTGACATCTTCAAACTTTCTCCACCACCCCCGTTTTGCATTTTTACCCCTTTTACGTGACGCAGCAGACAACGATGACGACAGCAAACGACAACTTGATGCTGCCACTGGCTGCAACTGCAATTGCTTTTATCAAACTCGAAAGAATTTTTGGGAATTGAAAAATCGAATTGGGAAGTACCTTAAGATAATTTAGACAATTTTCTAGTGAGAAATAGTTGGGTTTCTTTTGGGTAATTATTAGTAACTTTCAAGAAATAAAATACAAATAAAGGTAAAAATGTTATAAGAAAACTTGCATCTAGATGATCTAGATTCTAGAAGCAGACTAGAAAAAAGGGGATTTTTAGAGAAATTGACAGATGGATCAAGGGACATAAGATCAAAAACCCTATAATAGAAAAAATGAAAAAACACTTAGATTAACTCTTATATCAATAACCTTTTCTTTTTTTTAAACCTAAAAATAAACAAAAGCATTGAAAAAATTATTTTTAGCTAGCAATATATAATTTAAACGATAAATAAAAAGAATTATCCCTTTAAACAGCTACTATTAATTAATCATTTTTATAATTATTCAAAATGAATATCATATTTAAATTAATAACTGAAATAATATTATATAGTATAAGGCAAATAAGCTAGAAATATTGTCTTGAATTATAGAGCTGCCTAATATACCCCTCTCGATTCAATCGCTGGCTGGGCACTCACAAAAGTTTACGCACACTTTACGTATATTCAGCGTTTCATCTACATACATTTTGTGTGCCATTTTCAATTGCAATATTTTTTTTTGCAGCATTCTGCTGCTTTTGACACGACACAGATACAGAGATGCAAAGATATGGCAAGAGCGTGGCAGGGGAAACGGATGTCTGCAGATGGAAAGAGGAAACCAAAACCCTTAACTAAGAAAATTTCAAGAATTTTCTTATGCAGCAAGCGGCCTGCCTGCCTGCCTGCCTGCGAGCTGCGTTGGTTAGTAATGTCTCTTACACACGCTAATGAGCAAAATAATTAATGATGCTTCGCTCTGACGTCGACGTCGTCTGTTTTCCGCTTACCAGCCAGCTAGCTGAGTGCGGTAACATTTTCCATGCCATTTGGCAGAAAGTTTCACTTGACAAACTTGAAGTAGTCGTCGTTGGAATCCATCACTGGCTTCTCTGCGCTGGCCTTAATAAGCAGTTAATTTCATAGTTTTTCCCAACAGTTTTTCTCGACAGTAGCAGCGGCAGCTTCCCCCGCATTAAAAGTTGGAAAACAACATTGCCAACATGTTGTGTGTTTTGCCTTTTGGCTTCGCAGCATTTTTTTCTACCATTTTCATTACATTATGCCCGGCACACGGTTGGTCGGTAACTCTTCATTCGTTCAACTTAATTTACGTTTTATAACTTTTGCAATCATTACATGTTGCATTTATTTTTCCCACCTCCCTGCCCCGCTCCTCACCTCTTCTCTCCTCCCCTCTCATCTCATCTCAGTTGTGTTCGTCTAACTATGTAGTTTTTGTTTTTCCCTGCTCTGTTCTGTTATTTATTCTTTGGGTTTTTTGTTGTTTTTTATTTCCAGCAGCCGGCTTCCATGTGTGCATAAACCATTTAGTAACAATTTTTGCTTTGGCAAAGTTTATTTTTTCTCGGTATATATGTATGTGTATAGGGTAATGCCTTGCAGTTCAGTTGAAAAACTGTCGGTGGGGGGTTGAGGGAAGTGATAAACCATATAGATACTGTCTGGGGTATATTAAGCTCGGGGGAAAACTTGCGATCAGATTTTGTGGCTATTGTTGGCCTAACTTTTAATAATGGGCTTTATTTTAAGGGATTATTGTTGCTATGGGTTTTATTTTTATTTTGTATTTATTATTTCATGTGTAAAAATAAGTTTAGGCTTTTCGAATTTATAAGAATTTTAAGGGATTTAATTTCTATTTAAAAATTCAATATATAAAAATTTGGTATGCCAACATGGCGTATGGGTAATATTTTTTATCACTCATACGCAGTGTGGCCCAATCAAAAAAATGTGTTTCTAACTGAAATTATTTTGAGTTAAGAAATTATTTTATTAAAAATAAAGAAAATGTATTGAACGAAATATATAAATAACTCTTATTTATTATTAAATTGAATATACTTTTATTTTATTTTAAGGGATTATTTTTCTTTGTTTATTTTTTATTTATTATTTAAAGTATAATATGCAAATTGTGGCTTAATAAGAAAGGATTTAATTTATATTTGAGGATTCTTATTTATTAAATTCTGTAATGCCAACCTGGCGAATGAGTAATATATTTCATTACTCATACGCAGTGTGGCTTATCCAAAAATGTTGCGTTTTTAACTTAAATTATATACAGTTAAGAATAAGAGAAATAATATACTGAGTGCAATAAATAATTGATTATAAAATTTAATAAACTTTAATAAAAATAAATTTAGGTGGACAACCTGGCGTATGCTTGATTAACCGAAAGAATCTATGAGTCTTACTTATTTTTCCATTTATTATTTAGTTTTTTCAATTTAATTATATTCAAATTAATATTTTTAAACATCATTTAAATTATTTAAACTAAAGTCGATCAAACCCCTTTGAACACCTGCAGTGGGTATCAAAACCCAGAGCAATGCCATCTAAATGAAAAACTTTTCTTTTCCATTTCCGCTACATGCAAGCTCATTTTAATTAACCGATAATTTGTACAAGGGAGAAAGGGTTGTAGGTGGAGAATATATCCTCCCCGCCCCCCTCCAACCACTGGAAAAACATGTTGCATACTTATTGGTTTGAAATCACATTTACCAACGCATAGAAATTAAAAGCGTAAATCACATTAGCGCCAGCTAGTTGGCCACATTATGGATTGACTTCCCCTAAGGACTTTTTACTTTTAGATTTTTTACCCATTGTTAAAGGGACAGGAGCTCTTATCCCGGCTAAGACTCCATTGCAGTAAGTGAAGTTTTAGTAACTGCTACAAATCTGTGAGCATGCAGCTAGTTAGCAAAAGGCTTATCACACACACACACTGACACATACACAGAAAAAGAGTCCTAGGTGTAGACACATAGATACAGACTGTGGCGGAGACATAGACATTCGCACAATCAACTCAGACAATCTTTCTCCTGCTCGCATGTGTGAAATGACAGCCATACATCACGACAGGGATATATGGAAGGACTCCCTTTTCCCTAGCAGACACTTCATAATGGCACCAAAGTTGGTTGGTTGGTTGGAATACCTGGGCTGTGTCCTCGTTTCTTCCATTGAATTTTCCGGGGAACATCCCACATCATGGCTATGAATTACATTTACGTAACGTAAGCTTTGCCAACGTAATCGCAACATGACAACAAGTAATGAGCTTTGACACGCCTTCCCCTTGCAGTACCTTCCGTCTGCCCTCGAAGATGTCCTCGGAATCCGACTTAAGGACCAACTACTTAGCATTTCTTTTTATTCCGAAAATAAAAGCAGGTGTGCGGGGTACTGAGAGAAAAAGATAAATTTAATTTAATGGGCAATTGTAGAGAATTATTGTGAAAATCTTTAATAAAAGTTGGAATTATGAAAGGATATTTAAAGAGGTTTAGCAAAAGGTTTACAGGAGTCTAAAATATATAAGAAACTTTTATAGTTAAGTTAAAATATAAAAAAAATCTGATTTATTTCCCATTTTTCAACCATTTTAATTTCTTTATGTGCAGCTTTTGCCATTGGACCGAAGCTATTTCTCATTTTTTGACACCCACAGTCCTCTGGCTGCTGAGATAGCGCATCTCCTGTACTATCCTGTCCTGCCAGCCTGCCTGCCAGCCCACTCCTTCATCGTTCACCCACCCAAGTGAAGGTGTCGGTTAAATCATAGCAAAAGTATCTGCAACTTGAATGAGGAAAAGCAGCAGCGATTGCAGCAAGGGCGCGGCCAAGGGAGAGACCGAGTTGATAAGCATCTGTGCACTTCATTTTTGCACTTTTCTCAAGTCCTTGCAGCAATTTTATTACAAGCAACTTAAAACTCGTCCTGCGTACCAGCATTTCCCCGTACTTTTCACCCACTTTCCATTCGGAGCCCATGGGCAACTTTGTCGCCCTTCCCCCTAGATTCCTGCGATCCTTGCGTCCCGTTCCCGGCTTTCTTATTTATTTGCAATTGCAATGACAACGTCGCCAGCATCGTCATCCGGCTCGTCCTGGTATTTATTCAAGTGTGAGCATCGCCGTAGTCCTTGTGCTTCTCCTGCTGCTTTTCTGGATGCGATTTAAACTTCTTACACACACATTTTGAATGGGCAAGTTGCAAAGTGCCAAGTCCATTACCGAGGCACACTGTGTCCGTCTCCTGGCAGGACGATGCTGACTGACGGACCGGCTGGATAACACAGTCTGACACTGACTTAACCAAGTCCTCAGTGTCTCAGTCGCAGTCGCAGTCTCAGCTGCCTTCTGTCCCTGTCTGGATCCTCTATTCCTTCGCCCAGGGCTCTTTTTCCACTCCCTGTCAATCGGCATTAAAATCACAAAACAGCCGTGAGTAAAAGGTGATGGATTACATGGAAAATAAAAGGGGTTTATGTAAGGGTAAAAAAATTAAATATATAAAAATATTGCTTTTGATTTTTTATTTCCTTTAAAGAAATAAAAATCCTTTCCTATCCTATCTTAAGTTGTCATATTTTCTTTTGCTTGAAACTTCACATTTTAAAGATACGCATTTTTCATCGCAGTGCATAGACAGAAGCCAAGAAATATAGATGGACCACCTGCCGTTGCGTCGTTCCGCTTTTGAAATCCTTTTCTCTCGCCAAACTGAACTTGATATGAAAGTCTTGAAGTGGCCACCGGCACTCGTAAGAAAAATTGTTGCAGAATTGCAATAACTCACACCGAAAGGGGGGGTCTAACCGGTTCGAGGCGGTAGAGAGTGGAAGTATCTCTAAATGATAAATAGCTGCAACTGATAGGCGGTGCCTTGCCCCATCTTCTTGCAGCTTTTCCCCCATTTTCCCTGAAATCCGAGACACCCAGGCCATTTTCCCCATCAACTCATCTCAGGTTGACTTCGTTCGCTCTTCACATGCTTCGGAGATTTATGTTGCGCATCAATTGCTTTGAGAACTCCGTTTTAGAGGAGTCTCCCCGCCGGGTAACCACTTACCAGCCTGTTGGCAGGACGGTAATGTCTATGTGCGCTTTTAATGCCTGTGTAATTTATGAAATGAAGTATGCACAAGTCGCGGGCATATTTTGAATGACTTTGACTTTACAAGTGGCTTGGCTTTCGTTCACAGCGAATGTGTGTTTGACTTGCAAGTTGACAACTCTTTGATTCCGGGGACACAGGACGAAGGGTATTAATTTACATATATCATGTGTCTGTGTCTGTCTGTCTGTCTCAGTTTCTCACTCCTGTCTGTCACATGTAAAGTTTCCTTTGACTTTTAAATTTTAATTGCAAAATTGCCAGTCAGCCAGGTTCTGTGTGAAGTGTTAAGAGAGAAGTGCAGTCAGCTGCAATTTATTTTCAAAAAGGGAGTTGAGTTTTATGAAAAGAAAAATCTAGGATACTGGAAGTAATCTGAATTTAAGATATTCTTTTGGTTTAAAGAAATAATAATAATAATAATAAAAAAATTTGTTGCCTAGGTTCTTGTAATTTTCATAAATTCAATCTTTTTATTTAACTATATTTTTTAACCTTTTTATAAACCTGATTTTACCTAACTTTCCCCTAGTTAAAGTCTCTTCATAAATTACTCTTAGAAATGTCTTCATGACTTCACCCTGAACTCCATGAAAACTATTAATTTTCCACCCAAAAAGTTTTCCGCTCACTCAAGGGTTAATCTCTCAATAAGCTGTTGGGAATCTCTGTCATTTAATCGCTCACCTTTCACCTGTCTTCTTCCCCTTCCCTTTCATCCTTCCCTCCTCAACACACACACACACACTCAAACTTGATGACTTGCTCTCGAACTCCGCTCAGTCGTTCAGTCATTCATTGCATCACTCACTCAATCATCGATTTGTCTGCTGCTTGGTAAATTTTCTTAAGCGAATTAAGATCATTTCCAACCAATTGATTTGCCGAAACTGAGAAGGAAAATCAGATTGTGTGTCGGGGGAAAATGTTTATTAGAATGTGTTTTCTGTGTGTGTGTGTGCGTACCTTTTTAATTAACATAAAAATCTAATTTGCAGCACTTTGACTTTGATGGCGACAGCTGCCGCTCCTCCATTTTTCCAGGGGGGCAGGGGCTTGGAAGTGGTAGTGTGATGATGAAAACAGCTTAACCTTATGGCCAACGATGTGTGCTCTAATGTGTGTTCCCCTCTAGCTAGCTAGCCCTGTCCCTTTCTATGACATTCTCTGCTTCCCGGTTTCTCAGATTCTCTGCCAGCGACAGCGCTTTTGACATTGGCTTAGACAAGGCCAAAAGCTTACCAAAACACCTGCCTGCAGCTGGCCATGATGGCCAACAGTTCCTCACATTGCCGCTACGGCATGGCATTCTCATGAACACTGAGGGAAAAGTTAATTAACTTTAAAAGGATTCTGTGAGAAATTAGATTGTACTTATTTATTAGGATTTTTTCTGATTAAAATATTTTATTAATAGTTTGGATATATCCTTAAAACTTGGCTTTAAGCTTTTAAAAATTTGTTAAGAAAATAAAAATCTGTATAGGAACATATTGACACTTATTATTTTTTCTAAATGGTCAGAATCCACATAGTTCTATCGTCATAATGCCTAAAACGGAAAATTTAAAGAGTGTTTTAAAAGTTTTAAAAACATGAAGAATTAAGTAGCAAAATAATCAATTAGACTTTAGGACTAATTTGTCCTTAGGTCTTAGTTTGTAATAATAAATGAAGAATTTTATGTGTGTTTTTATAGGTTTTTAGGTAAATATATTCAGGATGTTTAGGGATATTTTCAGAATTTTATTTAGTTGTTTTGTTTTCAATTTAGTTTTATTAAAATTAAAATTAAACATGATTTCTGTAACGCTGTAATCTTGTAAAACAGAATGTTTACTTTCTTTCTCTTTAAGATTAATTTTGCATTGGCTCCAAATTTTTCCTCAGTGCCTCCACAGTTACATCCAAAGTCACATTGTCGTTGTCGGTGTCCTCGGCACATTAGCGACATTTACACGTCGCAGCAATTTCAAACAGCAGCCGACGACGAGGCTCATTCCCTCAACCCTTGGTAACTTGTGCCCCTATAAAGCCGCTGCTGCTGCTCCTGCTGCCCCTCTTTCATACACCCCCATACACACACACACATAACACACACCCCCAGCTTGCAGTCAGTCATAATCATTTTCATTGTCAACATTTTGCCGACACATGACAAACAACAACAACAACAACAAAGAACGTCGGGGAGCAAACGAGAAAAAGTTGTTTTAATGTTGTGTGTCATCTTTGTAGGATTGCTCATTAGAAGCAATTAGCTGGGGGAAAAAAAATAAAGGGAGAAAAATATAAAAATTAGCTGAGTTGCTTGTATAAAAAGTGGGTGAAAAAATTCATTTAATTTATATATTTACAGGCATGCAAATTTGATTGCCATTTTCAACAGTTTTCGCACTTGTCATTCATTTTGTCTGAATTAAATTTTTACCAACTGATGGGGGAGAGGGTGCTGGTTTGGGGGAGGGTAATGTCCATAGCCAAATGGCAAACAATGACAATGACCACTTGTCGTTGGCAAACATTTGCCCAAATGACCGCAGTGACCCAATGAAGGCACAAATGGAGAAAAATAAAAATAAACTTGAAAGAGTTAAATTTAAAATGAGGTTTTAATGGGGACTTGAGATTGTTTTTTTGACTGAAAAATGCTGAGAGTTGGTTTAATTTTTAGTTAAGATGTAATAGAATTTTAATATAATTACTCTATTTATTTTTTAGAAAAATTTCATTAATGTTTAAGCATATTAGGTTTTTCTCAAATTTATGTGCCAAAGATTTAAATAATTTATGAGCTTGGAAAATATTTTATTTTGTTTTTTCTTATCATGAGGTTTCTCCAATTATTATGTTTCTTTATTAAACAAAAATATATATCCGAGCTTAGGGAAGCGTATTTATTTTGGATGCCTAAGAACATCTATCATCTTAACTACCTTCAAGATTTAATCACAAATAAATTTCACCAAAAATTACCCCAACCATTCATGAAGTTAGTTACCTGAAACTGTCATTAAACATATACAGTGCCTCCCCCCAACACTCTCACCACTTAAAATGCAACTAATTTTCCTGACAGGTGAGAGAGAGTTTTGTTGTTGGTAAACCGCTTCTCACGCCGTTTCCCGGGCACAATGGTTTTATGTAAATTTAGTCATTTGCCACAGCATTCACACACACACAAAACAGAGCACACTGCTGGCCACGCCCCCGGAATGGGAATTTGCATTTAAATCTCATTAGTTTTTAATGGTTTTAGATCCTCTAGGTTACTATTTTTTTCCCCATGTTCGTTGTGTGTGTGTTTTGGTTGTTGTTCTGAAACTGACAACCTTGCGCTTTTCCGGCCACAAAATTACCCCATTTCACCTCCTGAAACTTGCCATAATTACAGAGAATCCAAGGGTTTTTTTTGTTGTTGTAAATATATTTAATGAAACTGCATGCGTAACATATGTTGCTCACACAGACAGAACAGATTTTCATTCAAAAAACGAGGACAATAATTCGTAGCATACCTTTCAGAGCTGGAAGCTGGGGTGCTGCACTTGACTTCTAATGATTTTATTGTGCATTTGTTTGGCCGATTTCTGCTCTTTATGTTTGCTGCCATTGAAGAAACATTTTTAGCATTCATTGTGCGCCATGTTTTTGTTCAATTTAGATGGGGTATATGATACATATATCTTTGGTGGAAAATTAAATGAATTTTCACCCGAAAAGTGGCTGAAAATATGTGAGAGATTGTGCCTTGTTTGGTTTATATTTATTATTTTTCTTTTAGTTTTATTTGTGGGGTTTTTGAGCTGAAGAATAGTTGTATGTGTACCTTAAAATACATTAAATTCCTTAGCTTTTGTGAGGCATTTAATTATTAAAATAAATATCTTAATAAATATAAAATCTGCAAGGATATTCATAGACATTGTCATTTATTGAGTTGTTTTCATAATGGAGAATACTATTATCTGGGAATATACTTCATTATGTAGCACTTTCTATTCCTACATTATATGTAATTCCTTTATTATAATCATAACCATTCCATTTACCTGCCACACACGTATACAGGTCATCTGGCAGTCATCGTGTCCCGTCCCTCACCTGTTCGCATTCCGCGCATCGCATTTCTGCTTGAATATTTTAACATAATTGCCATGTAAGCGAAATGTACAACTTTTATTGTTGTTGCTGTGCGGCGGCTGCTACTGCTGTTGGTGGCTTTGGCCTTTTTCTCTTTTTTTTTTTTATTATATTTTTAGGCCAATTTATTTGTGCCGGTGCTGCTTTTATATGAATATGCGACATTGTTTACGGGCTTAATTTGCATTTGTCTCTCATTGTGCGAAGTCTGTGTCTGTGTCTGCGCCGCTTGGTTTTTCTGTTTGTATTTTCCTTTTTTATTTTTTGTTATTTTCCCGAGTGCATTGCCCCTTTGGTCTATGATTATTACACTCATATATGGATAAACAAACAGTCATTCATTTACATGAACATTTTGTGTTGGTCTGTGCGGGATTTGCACTGCGGAAAATGCAGTAATAATGTAACTAAAATTTGAATTAAAATATTAAATGTTTATAAGGGTCTGCTCTAGGTTGCATTTTTATAGATGTTTGCTAGATTTCTTTAAATTATTTTGTGCCTTTATTGTTTTTAGTAGCCGTAAACCCAAGTTTTTTTAATAGAAACAAGAATAATTTTAGGAATAAAATTTATAACGCCAGTTTTAAGGTTTATGTTGCCTTAAAAAAGAGAGAAAAAGAGCCAAATTCTGTCTGAAAATGTTGAATTAATTTTTTGATATTTTGTGCATGTTTTTATTAGAAAAATTCCCCCATAATCATGCGTTTTGTTAACCTTAAAATCAAATTATCAACTTGACTGCAATAAATGTTGAATAAGAAACTCCATCTGTTTTAAATCTTTGAATCGTATTAACTCTTTTAATAAAAAAAACCTCATTTATTCTTAATCAAATAGTTATTTCCATTTGTCCGATTTTTTTGTCCTAGTGTTGGCATTAATGTCACTTTGAATTCACTCCCAGATAGCGGCACGTTCGGTTTGGCCGCCTTTCTGGATCGCTGGACGCGGTTTAAATTTTCAATTCGCATGCAATGACTTAATTGTTCATAATTTTGTTATCAGATTAACACAAATTCCGCTTAACGATAATGACTTCATGCAGTTTATGGCCAGTGCGTGCGAAGGATTCGCGGCCATGCCGCAAAAGGACTCTCGCCTGGCTTGCCTCTCACTCTGGCTTATCCATTATCAGCTGCACGACACTCGGCTCCCTCGGTCTCGTTCTTCTCTGGGGGGCGCCGACGCCGCCGCCATTGGATTTTATCGCAGGACAACGCTGATTAAATATCAACGTAATTTATTATTCAAATTAAGTTTATCGGCGAACAAAAGGCGGCCATTTCGGGTATACGGTGTGTGTGTGTGTGTGCTGAGTGGCCGGCTGGGTGGGTGTTGGCTTTTTGCTGCTCAACGGGAGCCAGCGGGATATTGTATGTTGTATAATAAATTTGATGGCTATGTCATGTATGTGGGGGAGTATTCCAAATTGACATATCGCTTTCGCGCAAACATATATATATACACATACTTGCCTATGGGCAAACAAATTAGCCAGAACACCATGCTAATGCACACACACGTAGCACACACCCAGGCTCCCCTTGACGCTCCACGGGTTTTATCAAAAATGCATTTGTCATTATAAATGCATCGCGAATGCAGCCTGCACTCAACTTCACGTACTCGGCTCACTCTTCAGCGTCCGGAATGCATTTCGGGGTGAATTAAATAAGCCATTCATTAGCAGGAAATTTATAGACAGCGAGTCTGTGTATATAATAATCGGATTAGATTTGCCAAGATATTCCTGAAAATTTGGTTTAGGTATTTAGATGAGATTAGTTTGATGTTATTTTTAAGAGAGGAAGAGGGTTTGTTTAAAGGATTTATTTGATTGAAAATATAGATTGTTGTATTTATTAAAGATACTTCAAGGATGAACCCTATACAATTCGAATTACTAAATATTATTTAATAAATATTTTGTAAATATATATTTGTTAAAATAATTTTGAATATGAAAGTATACATATTTATTATATTATTAAAAAAATACTATTAAATATAAAACTTTAATATACATAGAAAAACATTTTGAGTCTAATAATTTCATATTTAAAAGTACGTGGGTTTAATAATGTCTAAAAAAACATATATTTAAAACGGCCTTAAATATAGAGCTATTAAACCTTTTTTATTTTGTTAGAATAATATATAAAATCAAAAATCAACTAAACATATTTATAAAATATATTTTTAACCCATTAAGTATATATAAAATGTTAAGAAAAATATAACGTTAGGAAGAATTATTTTCTAACTAATTAATCTAAACTTTACTGTTTTTTTTTTAAATAATTTACAAATTGATCAAAGAAAGTTTATATTGAACACAATAATCAAGTCACACCAAAAAAAGAAAGAAAAATGAGCATAATTATAATAACAAAAATTTTATAATATATATTATATTTATATATCTTTTAAACTATATACTAATAATTACAATTATTTAATTAATTGCCTACTTAAATCTTTTTAACTCAAAAAAATTCTAAAGGATTATTTCTAAACATTCAAAGAGCATTCAAGCATCGCATTTTAGCCAATTTTCACTGGCAAGTTGTTTAATTTTCAATTATAAATTCATATAAATTCAATGGCTGACGCGCGGCGCTTCCACTCACCTCGGCCATTATACCACTCAGCCAGCCACGCCCCCTTTGACCTGGAGGGCATTATGGGGGCCGCCTTTATGGTAGAGTCGTTGCCATTATGTTGCCATAGCTGCTATGGCTAGATTTGTGCGCTCGGCACGGTCAAAACGTGTTCAATAATTTTGTCAATAAAATGTCAGAGCGGCCAGCAAAAAAAAATAAAGTAAGCCCATTGAAGAGGCTGTGAATGTTTGCCACAAAAAATGGACTGTTTTATATATATTTTCTCTCTGCTGGCATTTCTGTTTTTTCTCCTCTCTATGCTACGCTTTTTTTTTTAGGCCTGGCCGTGTGGCCTACAAATCGTCCTCTGAATGCGGTTAAAACTGTCAGGCCATAAGTTTACACAGGTTGAGGTGCGCCCAGTTCCATCCTCTCTCTCTGGCCTTTTTTTTTTGGCAGTCCTCCTCCGCTCGCACATTAAACTCATTGTGTTTATGGCATAAATTTGCATGTTTTCCACGTAAATTTTTCAATTTGAATGGACGCTTTCGATCCTTTTTGGCCGAGGGTTCCGACCTCCATAGGTCTTTTGTGTTAAGGTGGGATATTGTTAGGAGAGATGTTAAACAAAATTTAAGGCTAAATAAAGCCATCAGCGTGTGGCGAGCGACAGAGATCGTATCGTAATGCTACCGATAAAAGGGTTCATATTTTAGTATTGGTTTTAAGATATAGTTCAGAATTATAAATAATTTTAAAAGCAATAAAAAAATCTTTTTGCCAAATCTTGAACCCAACTACTCAAGGCTTTCTTATGTTATTTATTTAAATAAGTAAAAAAGAGTAAATAAATTAATATTAATTAATATTAAAGCTCTTTATAAAAGGACATTTAGCATACTTACCATTTTGCTTTACTGTTGCTGTCATTTCCTGTCATTTTTATTTAAGTTTTTGCATTCACATTCGAGTGTGTTTACACAATTTTCCAAATGTTTTTGTTCGTCTCTTTTTTTTTTTTGTGGCCTTGCCAACCTAGAGAGCTTAGTTTAGTTTTTGTTGGTAACTGGGCAGGATATCCAGGATATGTGTGTATGTGGCATGTATATAAGTGTCAAAGGCATGTGTTTAGCATGCCTCATTTGAGCGCAAATACACCTGCAGCCATCAATTATGCAAAGAGCCAGTTGCCTCACCGTCCTTCCATTTGTCTAAATGTCCATCCGTTGCCAGGTCAGACTTGCCTCCATCAGAGGTAAGTCCCACACCGACTCCGACTCCGACTCCGACTCCGGCCACGTTTACGGCTATGGCTTTTGATATTGGCTTTAGGGGCTTTCCAGCTACAAGAAATTCTATGCTGGGAGAAATTATAAAAGTTTTTGCAAGAAAATCTATAAAAATTGTTCGAAATTCGTAGAGGAAAAATATTTATTAGTACTTTTTTTTGTTTACATTTTTTTTTAAAGAAAATCAATAAAAATTTGACGAAATTCATAGAGGAAAAATATTTATTTGAATTTTTTGGAACCAAATTTATGTAAAATAAATTTTCTTTTAGTGATGTATATATTATTTTCTTGCAGTGTCTGTGCTAGTTGTCCGGGGCATTCAGCACCGCCGTTAGTTTTACCTCCCAGGCCTCTGCCTCGACCCAATTTTCCCCACATTGAATTTTCCATTCAGCCATTGAAGCAGCAAGTCGGCCAGCCATTCGGCCATCTAGCTAAATTAATTTATTGGCCTGCCTCGCATACTCCAAATAACTGCAGTTTGCATAATCATCACACACATATCGACACACACACACACACATACTTGGGAGACTTTGGATGGCTTATAAAATATTTATTCAAACTGCAAGTTGCTAGGCAACACTTGCTGGCATCTCAAAGCTTGTCGATTTATATATCCTTTGAAGGGGAGCGAAGGTTTCAAATTTGTAAAAACAATATCTCAAAAAGGGATTTTTAATAAAAATAGCGATTATATTGTTTATTTTTCAGCTTAAAGAATAAATTTAGCTAATTATTTAACGAGTTTATTGATTGTTGTTGATCCCTTTATTTATTATACCCTTGCAGAAGGAAGACATTTTATATAAATATTCTTAATCAAAATTAATTCTGAATTTGTAAATGGAAAATTTTAAATTTGAAAAATTATACACCATAATTTTGTTCAAAAATCGATTAAAAATTTAAATTAAAAAAATTTTTTAATGTTGTATGCAGACTTATTAATTATTTAATTTATTATTATTATTAAACTAGAATCAAAATCAGAATTACATTTTTTTTTTCAGTTATGGGGGTTTATATTTTAATTTGGCCAAAATATTGTCACTTAAAAATATCTATAAAATCGATTTAAGGGTTTAAATATTTCAGCTCTTAAATCTAAAGATTTAAACTAATAGAACAATTAATTTCCGACCCTAAAAATATATATATTATTGATTAGCATTTTAAGTTGAATCGATTTTGGCAGAAACCAATTAAAAAAAAATTTAAGCTACAAACCTGTAACTCAGGTTTCATTCATGATACGTACAGATTACGGATACAGGAGATTCAGTGGCTCACAACTGAATCAACGATCAACGTAATATTTAATTATAATTAATGAGAATCTTAATGTAAATGAGAATCTTATGGTTATAAGTGAGAGTCACAAAGACGATTTTTCAATATTGTTATTTATTTTTTTTTTTTTTTATTATGAATTTAACTTTTTTTTATTTTTCTTTATGATTTCAAGTCTTAAATGTGCAATCTGCAAGGGTATATAAACTTTGGCAAACCTTTCTTGTTTTTTATGAAATATAATAACAAATTTATCAAAAAAACCAAAACAAATATAATTATGCATATATACTTCAAACCTGTAATTAAATTTCATTAAAAAATATATTTTACTGCAATTTTAAACACCAAATCATAATTTATTATAATTGAAATATATTTAATTAGCTGCAAACCTAATTCATTACCTGCCTATGCCCCTGTTTTAGCCCTGTTTTGTACCTGCTAAACGCTCACAAAATTCATGGCTGAGGTCATTAAAAATCGTTTACCAAAAACTAAAGTTTAATTACGAGCACACGCCCAATTTGTTGGCAACACCCCCCATTTTGACCGAAAATCCCATGAAAACGTTGCCTAATTGGGGGTTAACAATTTCGAAAACTTATCGAACTATGAGCAAGGACAACGCCCAGCTCATCAATTATGCTGCTCAAGTGCCTTGTCTCTGTGTGTGTGTGTGTGTGTGTGTGTTTGTGTATATTCTGAATGAATGTCCTTTGGGCATTCGACAAGTATAAAAGGCCATGGGCAGTCTCGGGATTATGAATTAAAAATTGTGTTTCCGGAGAACAAGATGTTGTTACCACGCTTCCTCACCACCTCGTATCCAATGGAGCGGCATTATTTTGCAGTGCCAAAGTTTGCATTATCGCTTATTGGTTTATATCCGGAACAGGAGCGTACTTTAGCGGTGAAATTGTGGTGTTTCTTCAACTTTTTTATCCTCACCTATGGTTGCTATGCCGAGGCTTACTATGGCATCCATTATATTCCGATTAATATAGCCACCGCTTTGGATGCTCTCTGTCCGGTGGCCTCTAGCATATTGTCGTGGGTTAAAATGGTCTCCATTTGGTGGTATCAGGATGAGCTAAAGAGTTTGATTCAGAGAGTGAGATTCCTAACGGAGGAGCAGCAGAAATCTGACAGGAAGTTGGATTACAAGAAGAGGTTCTATACGCTGGCCACCAGGTTGACTTTTTTGCTGCTGGTTTGTGGTTTCTGCACAAGTACTTCCTACTCGGTGAGGCATCTCTTGGATAATGTTTTAAGACGAGCTCATGGCAAGGATTGGATTTATGAGACGCCCTTTAAAATGATGTGAGTGTGAAGGAAGAATATAATAAACTGTCTAAAAAATAATTTATTTAATTATTGTAATATTAAAAGGGTTTCTTATCTCTAGCTTAAAATTTAATTACATTTTTCTTTTCAGCTTCCCCGATCCGCTACTTCGATTACCCCTATATCCCATCACCTATATCCTGGTCCATTGGCATGGTTACATCACCGTCGTATGTTTTGTAGGAGCCGATGGTTTCTTTCTGGGTTTCTGTTTATATTTCACGGTTTTACTTCTTTGCCTACGCGATGATGTGGGAGATTTACTGGAGATAAAGAATATCGAGGAGATTCCCACGGCAGAGCAGGAAGCTCGAATAGTTAGGAGAATGGAAAGACTAGTGGATCGTCATAATGAGGTGGCGGAATTAACTGAAAGATTATCTGGTGTTATGGTGGAGATAACACTGGCTCATTTTGTAACTTCAAGTTTGATTATAGGCACCAGTGTGGTGGATATTTTATTGGCAAGTTTGCTTACATTATATATAAATATTTATATATTTTATAAAATGTTGTTAACTTAGTTCTCTGGCCTGGGCATTATAGTGTATGTGGTTTATACCTGCGCTGTGGGCGTTGAAATCTTTCTCTATTGCCTAGGAGGTTCTCACATCATGGAAGCGGTAATTATTTAAGGAGTTTGTTGATTATGATGTTATTGTTTAAAAGATTTTTATTATATTTAATTTAGTGTTCCGACTTGGCTCGATCTACATTTTCCAGTCACTGGTATGGACACAGTGTTAGGGTACAGAAGATGACTCTTTTGATGGTGGCTCGGGCTCAGCGAGTGCTCACCATTAAAATACCCTTCTTTTCTCCTTCCCTGGAGACCTTGACTTCGGTGGGTCTAAGTTTTTAATTATTTAAATTTATATACTTTATAAAATGTTTTTTTTTTAGATCTTGCGATTTACGGGTTCTTTGATTGCCTTGGCCAAGTCTGTGATTTAATATAATAACTTTAAACTTTTTTACAATTCAATCGTTTCAAATTAAAACACAAGTTAAAATTAAAATCTTGTTTTAATAAAAAATATGTTTGCCTGATTTTGACACTCAACGTGGGGCAATTTGTTTTCCCTCTATTTATTTGCAACTTTCGCTGCCACTTTGATTTTTATTTTAATATTCAACGTATTGTATTTCCTTTCTCCTTTGCTCGGTGTGCGTTAATTCGCATATCCTTTACAACAATTTCGGTTTACTTTTCATTTTTCTTTCGCACACTATCGTCGTCATTATCATTGACCCCCGATGGTTGTTGTCGAATTAAAGCTGCCCTGTTGTTAAACATTTCCTTGGCTCAACTCCCTCCTCCATTACCACCACTAGCAGCAGTCCTGGCAAATTGCTTTCTTTACCGGTTGCTCATCATGGATCCTGTCCTTCTTCAGGCACCCATTCCATGTCCTTTTGCTTCAGACTGTGCCCCCTTGTTTGACACTCTCCTCTGGGCCATTCCACTTGGCCATTTTCAGTTGCACGCTTTTCCGACTGCAGTTCATTTCCATATCCCAAGCACTGCAAAGAAAATGGGGTGATATGAGAGTGGAGAAGTGCAAGTAAATTAAGAAAATCATTAGAGTTCTGATACATTTTAAGATTTTTGAAAAATATTTTACGAGCTTGTAAATAAGCAACATTATTTTATGTACATTTCTATTGAATATATTTCTAAAAATGTACAAAAAATACTTTATTGTTGGCTTTAAAAATATTTAAAATTTAGTTACCCATTTCCTATATATTTTTTCTCTTAGTGCAATCCCACGCACACCTTAATGACATCCGGTCCCTGCGTCTGTGTGGGTTGCACACTTCATATCCGAGGCGCAGTTGTTGATTTCCCCTTTTCTTCCAGCAGAAGGACCTCTTCAATGAGTTGATGCTGTGTGTTTTTTGGGTTCTTCTCGGTTGATTTTTGTGTTTTATTTTTCTGTCTGTTTTCTTGTTTTTCTCTGTTTTCTCGCCCATTGTTCATGCACAAATTCTTGCCATACTTTTTGCTCCTTAATGTTGTAGTCCTTGAAATCCTTTACACGCACATGAGCCTCCGTGTCTGTCCGTCTTTGTTTCTTCTGCCATTTGTTTGTTTATTTTCGCTGGCGCCTCCTTTTGTCAAAAGTGCTTTTGCTTGTAATGTGTTCGACGTCAGGAGTTTGGAACCCCTTTTCTTATTTTTTTTTACCAACTTTTACCTCAGCCTCTTGAGCCTGTCTCTTTTTTTTTTGGTGGGGTTGCCATCAATGGTCGTTTATTTTTATTTTACAGGGTATTTTTGTACAAAATCATTGTTTATTTTTGAGGAACTAATTAAAAACTTTGAATTTCAATTGAAATGAGAGTTTGCTATATTTTTAAAAATTTTACTAAGCTCTTGAAAATCTTGTATATATTTTTACAGAGTATTTTTAAGGAATAAAATTCCATTTTATGGTAAAAACCTATTAAAACCTTTATATTTATTTGGAAAATATATACAAAATCGTTTTGAAATGCTGAAAGTGAGCTACTGCTTATATCTTCTTCGAAATAACATAACCTTTTTGGTAGATATGTTTTTAAAATGTCTGTAAATTTCGGAAATATTTAGCTATATGGCATAGCTATTCAAATATTAAAAACGCAACTTTTATTTAGGTTGATATATATTTAAACAATTTTTTCTAAGCATTTCTAACACTCAAAAAATTCTAATAAGTTGTTTATATCTTAAAAGTCCTCTTGTTTATTTTATTTATTTTTTAATTGATAGTTTCAAATATCAAAAAAATGAAGCAGCAAATATGAGATACAAGCATCCTGTTAATCATATTCTCTAAAATATATTTAACCAAGTCCCCTTTATGATCTTCTGGAGTTCACAAGACACTCTCCCATTTAAAACCATTATAATTATTAATTTCTATGGCAAATACTTTACCAATTAAAATCAAATTATTAAGTATTTTTATAGTTGCAAGCTTTATGGCCAAAGCTGCCCCACTTGATTTTTTTCTTGGCTTTATTTTCGAGGCTCCTTTCTGTTCATTTTGCCTTTTCTTAGGGAGGGCTCTCCTCTTGATGTTGCTGCTAGCTTGCTTGTTGCTTGTTATTTTTATTTCGTTTCCATTCAGTCAGAGCTGGGAACTTGTTTTTACCAGCCCCAAAAGCAGTCCCAAGCCCCCAACCCCTGCGACCTTCTCCTGCGCTTGTTAATGTTGTTCGTTTTCACATTTTTATGTGCATTTTGTGTGCGAGTGTGTGTTTGTGGTGAACTCAACTCATACATCCGCATTTGCTACGCAATTTTTGCACTCAAGTTTACCTACTTTTTATGGTAAACACCCAAGGTTGCTTGTTTATTCTAGCAAAAATGTATTTAGGTGAGCTTAACTACATGTGGATGAGAGCGATGGGAATGGGAATGGAACTGGGGAAATGTGTGCGACTCGGATTGCGATTGAGGGGGCTGGGCAATGGGTTAAAGTGGGCGGCATGGGGGCTGGATGGTTAAGGTCACCGGTGGGCGCCCCGGGGTCAGGAGTAATGCTCCAAATGTTCTGGGATCTAAAAAAAAAAATAAAATGGAGAACGGAGAAAGTTAAATAAATACTTCAGCTTGGTGGAAAAGGTTATTGCAAATACATTTCTCTCTGTTGGCTTTTCCGATACTCGTAATTATTCTCTGTTGGGGGAAAATGTGCGCTGCGAATTAAGAAAGCCAAATAGTTCGTTATGGCCAACGAGTATAAGCCCTATTATAAATACATTAATAAACACACGGCGGTTAACGAATAAATGTGCATAATTAAACGCAATAAACACATGCATAATGCACACAGAAAATAAAGAAAATATATATGCGAAAAGCAAAGGCTTCATTTGGAAATTATAAATGCTCTGGAAAATGGGGCCATTAAGCTTCAATTATAGCAATAATAAGGATTTGATTTCTTTTTATTATTGGGTTTTTTTAAATTTATTTCAGCTCAAGAAATAAATATTTTCAGTTAATGTTTAAATTTTCTCCTTTCTTAGAGGTCTTTATAAATGTGTTTATTGGAATTTATTTATTAAAATAATACAAAATGCAACTCTTTTTATAATTGTAATTTTATATGTAAAACAAAATTATTTTAAATATTTTCTATCAGTTTTAAAGCACTATTAATTTATATTTTGAAATTTTTTCAGTACATTATTTTATTTATTTTTTTCTGGATATATTGAACTTTTTCGCTTGAAAATAATAAAAAATATTCCCTAATTGTACAAGCTTTTAGGTTCTATTGATCCTTTAATGTAGTTGCCATAAAGAAGCCATAGTTTTATGACATCATAAACTAGAGATTCCTTTAATTTAGGGTATTTTTGAAGGCCTTCTTTAATTTTTCCCTTCAACCACGTGCTTGTTTTTCAGCTTGTTGTATTATTTTTCCGCTCTTGTTGTTGTCAACGAGGGCGAAATAATTTTAAATGTCATTTTTACCTACACGACTAATTAAATTTCGCATTTTATGCGCGCGACAGGCCAAGTGAAATGTACATAAAACCAGGAGCATGGCGCGGCGCAGCGAATTAACAAAAACAAACACGACCAACTGGAAAATGGTGACCCACTCCCCTTCCTCAAGCCAGCGAGAGCTGAGGAGAGGTGGAAAATTGAAGGGAGTGAAAAAACATAGGGACTTTTGAAGGAATGCGCCAGCATCGCCACATGAGTGAAATTTTAAGCAGGCGCCGAAGTCTTTGGGCCATTTTGTATGGTCTGTCCTAGAGAGGACAAGACACGTTCCTGGGAAAAGGCAAAAATATAAGAGCATTCGCGGGAGAGGGATCCATTAAAATTCCGCTGGGGCATTGCAAAATAAATCCACTTGCAAGTGGTATAAAACAAAACAACAGCAACAGCAGCAGTAGCAGTCGAAAAGGCGAAGAAATCGCCATACTGAAAGGAAGCAAAACAAAAAAAAAATAAAATAAAAGTATAAAACTCGTCATCGTCAGCGTTTTTTCTTTCGCTGGCGTCAAATGCCAAACGCATGTGATTCCTGCAGTCCTAGAATTCTGAAAACAACAACACCCAGCATTCTAACACATAGGCACTGCTAGAAAAAGGGTGTTCTTGGGTACAAAAATATGTTGAAGATTTTATTTGAATTTTTTTATCCAGAGAAATATATAGAAGATTATAAAAATCTATGAAATAAAATATCCAAAAGTATCTAAAAAGGTTTAAATACCTAATTAAGCAAGTCATACAAAATGTAATAATATTGTTTTTAACCTTTTATAGCTTTCTATAATTATTATTATAAATGAGATTATAAATCTCAGGTAATATTTTTATTCTATTTTTTTTTTAGCAAAATAAAAATAAATAAAACTACTTTAATACTTAATTACAGACAAAATATTTTATAAATTTCAACCCCACCTTAGTTAAATGCATTAAAACTAGTAAATTAAAAAACTTTTCGCAGTGCTTTTACACACCCCGCTCGTTCGTCCTTGTGTGTGAGATGTGAAATGGCAAACAAATATTTTTTTGATGTACGGCCTAAAAAGTATGCATTGAAATTCAACACGCGGCAAGGGACACACAAACGTTGCCCGTATTGATTGTGGTGTTGCAGGCTGAGGAGGAGAGGCTGAAAGCTAAAGGCTGGCGAGGTGGTGTAGGTACGAGGCAGGTCCTTGGTGGCGGATGAGTTTAGGCATGTGGTATTTTGAAACGTTGTAAAGCAATCGCTCGAAATTAGCAGGCAGATCCTTGTTCTTGTTTAAAGCGAAAACACGAGGCGGCAGCAGGCAGCAGGAAATTACAGCTGGCAAGTGGAATAAGTTTGGGGTGTCAAGTCAAGTGAATTGAAATGGTAATGATACATGACAATGTTTTGCCCGCGATACGGATACGAGTAGGGAAATCCCCGAGTAGGGGCTCTCTTACAATCTTTTGCTTTTCGAGCTTCCTTTTGATGTGGCCATACGACAAGGCAGGGTGGTTTCCACAGTGGAAGTGCTAAGGGATAGCTTTAAATGTCGCAATTTTAGCATTTTATTGTAGCAGTTATTTTGACTTATTGTTATTTGCTTAAGGATCCCACAGAGTTGCAAGCGATAGGCTTAAAGTTGGTTTAAGCAAGGGAAATGTAGTTTAAAAGTTGATGGAAATAGTTTTCAGGGGAAATAAATATATAAAATAGTATGGATACATATTAAATAATAAAAATATTAATAGAAAATAGAGAAATGTAAATGTAAATTTACTACTAATTTCTTTTTTATAAACAATTTTATATAATAAATGTTTAACATTTTCTTTTATATTTGATCCTAAAACGAACCTATTTTATTTGGCATTTAAATCTCCCTTTTAGAACCCGCAAGTATGGTTTAGTATAGCTCTCCTTTTATCTGGCCATAAGAGTTGTCTCAAAACGGTTTGCTTACAGTGTTTTTATCACGCATACGCCTAGTTGAGCGCCTAAAAGACTGAGGCGCAATTAGAGACAACAAGCGTTCGCTCTTCTCTCCATTTCTTGTTGTTTTCCTTCCCAGCAGCACATAATCTGCATACAAATGCGTTGATTTGCCTAATCGACGCCTATTTGTTTGGGCCAAAAAAAAGAAGGGAGAAGAAAAATACAAAAAAAAAAAGAAGGAAAATACTGAATATTCTGTCTGGCGAAAGCGCGTCGGAAAATTCGACGAGGAGGTTGGAGTAGGAGTGGCAAGTAAACCGACGTTTAATTTTTGGAAAAGCGCGAGCGTGTTGCACGCATTAAAATTAAAAGCGAAGACGAAGGCACACCCCTGCTTTATACTCCGCCTCCACTTCCTTGGTACGTGATGGTAAGCTTCCCGGGGAAAATTCAGGCAACGAAAATGAGAGCGGATGTTGCCTTTGACTATGTTTTGCATTTGCATGCAAATGTTTTTCCATTGGCATTTTCACTTTCGTGCGAATGAAAGTGGAGTTGTTTTTGGTTTTTTCGTTATATTCTTTTTTTGGCAAGCGTCAAAATCAATTGACAACTAAGCCACGTCAGCTTTACAATCCTACTAATCATACGTCATCTCTTGCTATATATTTTTTTGGCAACCCTTTTGTCCTGCATAAGCATCGCTTGGGAAGCCATTTTCATTTGCTGCCTTGGCATTTGCGCATTTCCGCTTCCGGCCGCTGGTTAGCTAACTTCCGCCGCAAGACTCGTGCCACAACTGTCAAATCCGGGTAGTTATGGTTTTTGTTGTATATTGCTCCAGCTACAAAATTATGGCCTCGTCTCGAGGCGGTAATTACCGCATTATAAATGTGGGCGGCAGCTGGGAATGATAAATTTAAAGGAAGGAATGTCAACTGGGGATGTACATAAAATTAACTACAGCTTTCCTATTTGAATTCCTACCAATACCTTAAAAAATTCTGCATTAATAAATTATTTGTAGAATAACTCTCTAAACACTTCTTAGATATACATATATACGTTACTAAGCATCGATGAGTTAATCCATTGCCATAGCATAAATACAAGCTCATAGGCCTATTCCGCCACATCCTGTCCCCCAATATACACATCTGATAATCGAATTCGACTTTTCAACACCCCGGCGAATTATGGAGTCCACGGGGAAAATGAACCGAGCAATTTATTGGCCCCAAAATCAATGGTTCAGCGAGCCATGGAGTGCGGTTGCTGGTATGAAAATCAGCTCAGCAGCTCAGCGATTGCAATTAAAACATGGACATGGCATTAATTTAGAGGATGCGACACCTGAGGGCAGCTCAGTCGAACATAAATCCCGACGGGAGGAGGGGTGGCGAGTGGTCAGCTAACCAAAAATGGCCACGACACGATGGCTGAAGCGATAATTTGCAATTATGTGGGGAGCTTGCCACGGAATAAAAAAAGGAAAAAACCGAGTAAGTGAGTGGGCAAGCGAGCGAGAGTGAGGGTGGAAAAAACAACAAGTGGAAAAGTGGTTTAAATAAATTGCACCAGAGCAGAGATCACAGCGGTCAGGTAGGGGCAAGTGTGGGGGCAGTGTGGGTATGTGGAAATGCACAGAGAAAATGTTGCTAAAATAAATATAAACTTAATTAAATAAAATATTAAATCATTAAAATTATGAATACAAGAGTTAAATTAAATATAAATGGTACAAAATTTAAGATGAATGTATTTCTTTGATATTTTTTAACTAAAATTTGATTTTAAAAGCATTCGTTTCTTACTTGACAACATGGCGTATGAGTAATATTCATAAAGACGTTAATGTCAAAAAAAAAGATATATAAGATATATTATTTATAACCAAATACGCACATATTTCTTAAAATTTGTTGACAGCTTTAAGTTAAACATGAATTAAGATTCGACATGGCGTATACGTGATTTTTAAATATTTGTAAACTTGTCTCTTTGGGCAGCAATAATAAATGCTGCGATTTACCTTTAGATACTCTATATATATTTTAAAAGACCCCTGATAATATTAAAATCCCCATTTTTCTCAGTGCCTTGCTGTGGCCAACATGTGCAGCAGTGCTTTGTTGCCGTTGTTGCATCGTTTGCGGCCTGTTGGCAGCCAACAAATCTCTTTTGGCGTGGTCCAGCTCCTGCTAACGCTTCTCCTCCTGCTCCTGGATCCTTGGGCTATGACTCTGAGCCTTTTCCGGCCGGTTCCTCCTTGATCCTACTCCGCTCTTTCCCCCTCTCCCTCTTCCTCTTGGGCGCAGGGTGACCTCTTGGTCTTTCGCCTCTTTAACTGGTTTGGCCGTTGCCGCCGCCATTACGTTAAATATTTTATGAACCATTAAAAGTTTTTGCAAATTTTATGGCCGCTTTGCATATACACATACCAACATATATAAAAATAAAACTGGTAGGAAAAAAAAGAAGAGCAGCACAAGAAGGAAGTGTTTGTTGGTGGCGTTGCTGCTGTAGGGATAGCCCGGCAAGCTGGCGGCACTCGGTGCTGTGGAACTTGCCACGCCTCCCTGGCCCTTCCTGTTCGAAGCGTGTTAGTATGTCACGACTTGTGCAAATGACTGGGCCATCAGAGAGTGCCAAAGGAGCTCATAAAATATCCCCGCCATGCGACTCCCAGACTCGCAGCACTTTCAATTTGACAACAAAGCGCGGCCAAGAGTGTCGAAAAAAAAAATATATTTCAGTCTGCTGCCAAAAGCGAAAGCGCCACACACATACGGGATACAAAAAAAAGGCGACAAAAAAGATGGCAAAAAATTATTGCGGAAGCTGTCGATGTCATTGTGACATTGTCAAAGGCAATAACGCATCACAGAAACAGTCATCACCAACAATGCCAGCGGACATAAGGAGGTTAGTCGGTAACTGAACAGCAAAAATTCCCTTTAAGGTCCTTGGGTTTTTTTTTCGATGTGGAAAATAATAATACATTCCGAGGGAAATGAGAAGTTATGTGGATTAAAAGAGAGATAAAGGAAACTATGTAGATAAATTTTGGCGATAGAAGTAAGCCTACACAGAATATGTTTGCTAATACTTCTAAGATTAATGTGATTAATTTTCTAATTTAAAGAAAAAATGTGTCAACTGCTAATCTTTATGTTCTGATTAGATTAAAATATTATACTTATTTTAACTTGTATTAGAAGTCCTTGCGAAATATTAATGATATCAATTAAATGTGTAAAATATATCTGAAAAAACACTCTCAAAAAGTTCAAGTTATCATTTTTAAGTCGACCTTTCAGCTTTGTAACCAATCTGAAACCAATTATAAACAGAAATTCCATTCGCTGACCTTTTTATCAGAAAAAAAATATGTGACATTTTAAAAAAGAAATCATAAATAATTGGTTTTTGGAAAGAGGATTTTAGTCTAGACATTTTAAAGTTTTTTAAGTGGGTGTTTTGTCAATGACATAATTTACATATAGTCGTATCTTGACTTGAATAAAACTATAATTTTATAAGCTTATTATTAAATTTAAAGATATTAATTACCTTCTAAATATTTAAAATAATATTAATTTTATTAGAAATAGTCCATTAAATAAATATTTTATTAATCTGTTAAGCTAAATCAACTTGGAGGGGTAAAACTTCTTGGTAACCTATATATATACATATATATATATATATAAAGTTTTATATATATATATATATATATATATATATATATATATACACACATTTTTAATCTATCCCAAAAGTCGTCGAATTGAAGTTTTTTGCGAAATTCAAACAAATTTAATTTAGGCATTTTTAATTAATTTTCCCGCAAAGATTCCCTTCGAGGACCTTAACCCAATTGCATTTTTTAGAACATTTTTTATTATAAGGATCTTGTGACACCATAAAAAAAAACAACAACAATGACAACGATGATGACAAGTTTTGCAAATAAAAGTTGCCTTTGGCGCAGGTCACACACACAGCAAAATCAATGTCTGGATTCTAGGACAGGTGTCTGTTGTGTGTGTGTCTATGTCTATGTGTCCTGTCAGTCTCCTACACACATGCCGAGAGATAGAAGCAAAGAGAGAGTGTTACAAGGCCGCTGACTGGCTGACTGACTGACTGACAAAAACAACAACAACAACAACAAGAACCAGCAGCTGCCAGTAAACTTTAAAGCTGCGAGAAAGTTTTAATTAACAAAATTAATGTTATGGCAACGCCAGCGAAAAGTAGCACAGAGGAAAATATTTGTTTAGGAAATTAAGACACAAATACAATAAATTAATAATAAATTATATTTTAAAGATTTATGGTATATCAGTTGGCAGCATTTTAAAATTTGTTTGATAATTATGGTATATAATTCAAGGAAACCTTTTTAAGTCTTAAAAAATGTTATATTGATTTATAAAAAAAATTGAAGGATATAAAACATATATAAATAATTGTGAGTCTGATTAAATTTATTTATTATATTATTATAATTTATTATTCAAAGATCCAGCTGCAAAATCCTTTTTAAAATGTATTTTGACTTAAACATTATTAATTTAAATAATTATATATTGGCTGTAATTTATTTTCGGTGCATCTAAAATCCAGCATCAGCGGCAATTTGAACCAACATATTGCACTGCCTCCTGCGAAAGGAAAATACATACATGATGCTCCCTAGTTTATATGGGCATGGCTATAGTATAGCAGCTGGAAATGTTTATGCATGAATATCGACTATGACGAAGAAATTTGCGAGCTGCTGCTGCTGCTCATTAAAAACGCCCAAAAGCAGCAGCAGCAAAAACAGACAACAACAACATCAGATACAACAACTACAACTGCAGCGAGCAGCTTGAACGCTGTACCACGCCGCGTATGCGTAATTTCTATGCATTTTTCTCTCTATTTTTTTTAAGCTGCAACTGCGGGATGGTAATGAGTTGGGCAGGGGAGGGGGGGGGCGTGGCACACAATAAGCATTGCAGCTGAATATTGTGCGTATGTTGCTCATTTATTTTCCTCAACATCTGCTGACACTGGAGATAGATGGAAAAATAAAAATAAGGACTAAACGAAACGAGAGATGAGAAAAATCTTTGCATAGTTGTGTTGGTGCCCTTAATGAGTTGGCACAAGGCAAAAAATCTAATGAATATACGCCAAGGGAAACGCTAAGGAAATTCAATATTTTAGAAAAAATATGAAGACATTAAGTCCAAGGATTTAATATTTTTTTTCCCTCCATTTTACATACAATAGTTTTATTTTTCTCTTGAGCGGTCACCTTAAAATTGTTTGGCAATTTTCTGGCAATTAAGCACGGCCACAAGACAAAGAAGTTGAAATGAATGCACCAAACGAAATAATAATTTCATTAAGCCTTCGGTGCGGCTTTGCATCAGCTTTCAGCTTGAATTCCGTAGAATGCAAACGACTTGCAGGGAGCTGCTGCGATATTCATACATACATATGTGGTGCATCTATATATACAAACATACATATATGCTAGGACTGATTGTGGTTAAGCAGCCGAAGCAGCAGGAGCAGAAGAATCACCTGTCCTGCCACACACAGAGATATGCCACGCACGCATACGCCACTTAATGCGCATCAGCATCGGCGAGCATCCTGTAACGGCATTGTAAATGTAAATTTAAAACACAGAGAGCATTAATTATGCAATCAGCGAGATTGCACTGAGGGAAAATGAGTGTAAGAGTTGGGAGGAAAATGATTTAAAAGGCTGGGTTCCTTCTTTTGCTAGTAAAATGTAAATACAAGATTTATTATTAATTTTTTATATGAAATTATTATTATTTTATTATATTGTCTAATTGGTTTGTATAATATATAATACATATATTCTTATTTTTGTATTTATTTAATTATTAATTTGTTTTTTTAATAATGCCGTTTTTTGTTAAATTGTTTATTTATTTATTTGTTATGGTAACTTCATAAAAATTTAAATTATATTTCCTTTAATCCCAATACTTTGAAATTGATTCTCCCCGTGCAATTCACATGAAAGCAAAAATTTTAATACGAATTAAAATATATATTATATGCATATAAATAATCATAGAAGCTGAGGATAACATTTCAATTATGCTGCAGCTTTGGTTTAAAGTTCAAGACTCGCTCGGGCATTAAGTATACGCCGAGTGGGCTGCGGTTTGTATACATACATATGTACATATATATAGTATAAGTATGTTTATTGTTTTTTACAAGCGGCCGCAGCTCTGCCACCCCATCCCCTTTACATTTTTTGTACTCTGCGCTGGTTTTTCGATCCCCAACAGCAGCTGTCGCATTAACCAATGTCCATTTTGTAGCCCGTCGGCCATTGTACTTCATTTTTCCAGCCCTCCCGTCCAGCTACCCGCCAGCTTCAGCTTCCATTTCAGCTCTGTCGCGACGTCGTAGTCATCGTCGTCGTCGACGGCCTGTTATTAAAATACATAAATAATAAGCGGCATGTCAGCGGCGGCTTTTGTTGCTACGCCACGGCGGCTGTAGTGTATTGTTATGACTCTGGCAGAGGCACTTAAGCGGTCGCATCCTGCAATCGAGAATCCAGAGCTTTTCTCTGCGATACTTGTCCGCTTTTCCGACTTTCCAGACTCTTCCCCACCTTCTTGCCGCTTCAAAATGGCACGCAAATTAGCCATAGATAGAGAGCCACATTATCTTGATGGCCGTCTATGGGAGTAAACAATATTTTATTGGCAGTTAAAAAATTAATTGAACTATAAAAGAAACTTCGGTTCAAGGAGAAATCAAAATGGATATTAATGGTTTGGTGCCTTTGGTAATAACTTCATTTTTGTATCAGAAATTGTAAGAGAAAAACCTGGAAATTATTTAAAAGGATTTATTAAAAGGATTTTTCCATTTTCATGGATTCATATTTATTTTAGATAGATTGTTACAGTTTAAGCTGTGGAAAAATAATTTTATTTTGTAAATAATACAAATATTAACTTAATAGTTTCTAGATAAGATATTTTGTAAATACAAATTACCGTTGGTATATACATAAATGCAAAGAATAATAATAACGTTTTCAATAGCAAAGCTTTTCTGGATTTATCCGCAGAATTTGGCCATTCAATGATTCATTAAATATTAAACTTCTTTTTGTTCCAATTTTGCATATTTATTTCTCTATTGCTGATGACCTCATTTGGGCAAGGTCGTGGGGCTGTCTGGGGACGAAAAAACCCGTGAAATTTGTGGTTTTTGCTCGTTTTTGGCACATAATCGACATGTACATCAAATTTATGTTTTTCTTATATATAAGTATATATATTTTTTATATTTCTTTGCTGCTGTTGGCAGTTGTGGTAGGTGCCAGACATTGGCCATAAAATGGAGCATAGTCCAAGGTCCTGTAGCTGCCCAACTAAACGGGTGGGAGGGAGTGTTTCCTGCGGGGCGTGTGTGTGTGTGGATGAAAGTGTGAAGACGAGAGGCGAATCAACTCTTGGCCATAACATTTAAAGTCAAATTACGGCAAATGGTCGCAAAGTGTGTGATTTAAATGCACTTGGGCGACACTTTAAGACGCTCAATTGCTCGCTTTATTGTGTGGCCATAAAAAAGGCGGCACCGCTTTTCCCCAACCGACTTTTCCGGGCAGGGGGAGGGCTGGGCTGCAAAGCCGAGCAATTGTCGCCTGAGTCACGTTTGTCACATAAACTCGGCGCTTGGCTGCTAGCGGTCAAACTGAACAAGTGAAAAACTATTATTATTTGGTGGCATGCTCTTAGACAGCCACCAAACCACCGAGTTTTCCACTTGCCACTTGCCACTCCACTGAACTCCACTCCAGTGCACCCCTGGAAAATGGTCTGTTCTGTTCGTAAATCCATCAGCTTTATGTTTTTTTTTTGTTACCCTGCCCTGCCCCCCATGTTTTTCCGGTTTCTTTCGGTTGAAATTTTATGTGTTCGAAGTTTGCTTCGCTCGCTTCCTGGGTTTTGGTTTTTTCCTGGATTTCGGTTTTCGCTTTGACGATGCTGCAGTTTCTTTTTTTTTTGTTTTTTTTTGTGCCCCCGATTGCTTTCTTCTCTGCAGATGTGGGCCTGTGTCAGCGGAAAAAACGTCAAAATTATAAATATAAAGCTAAAGTAAAGCATAAAATGGATTTAGTGTAAAATGGTATATATTTTATGGCCTTACTTAGTTAAATAAATATAAAAGTCAGTGTAAAGACATTAGAATTTTTGTCATCTGAATCCTGGACTAAAAGAATAATAATAATAATAATTAATTAAAAGTAAATAGGAAATTATAATATTAGTCAAGACTCGAACCTTTGTTTAATAAATGCAACTTTCAATTTTTAAATATTTAAAACAAACCGGGTAGAAAATAAAACAAATTTGCAAAACTAGAAATTAATGTAAAATTGCATTTAATTTTAAAAAAATTTGAATACCAATGAAAATATATTTTCCCTCAAACACAACATACAATTTAAATGCTCTTATTTATTCGCTTTATTTAAAACAAACCGGGTAGGAAATAAAACAAATTTGCAAAACTAGAAATTAATGTAAAATTGCATTTAATTGTAAAAAAATTTGAATCCAATAAAAATATATTTTCTCTCAAACACAACATACAATTTAAATGCTCTTATTTATTCGCTGACCAGCTTGATGAACACCTTAAGCCGTGTACATAATTCATAGACACCGTGTCTGTCCTTACTTTGGGCTAAAAGTTAACCTGCTTCTGATTGGACACCACCAGCACCATGAAAGGTAAATAATAATCCAAATGGCAGAGGCACGCGCTGTGTTGGAAGCCTAGGGAAAGGTTCGTTTCTGGGCAAATGATAAGGGAAGAGATTTAAGGCGTTAATTGACAGTAATTTTATTAGGTAAATGAAGCCGCCGCCTTTTTTTTTTTAAAGAATTATAAAGCGGATCCAACAAACTCGTAAATATTTAACAAATTATGCGATTTTAATGAGCTGGAAAAGTGCAAATCACTGACGGCTGTGTCGGTGGCGGCGGCTTTTCCCACGTCCTGTGTCCCCACCGATTTTTTCCCAAGAGCTGATGGGAAATATATGAATCCACAGCATACAATATACATATTAATTGAAATGTGGTGCTGAAATTAATTCAATGTCATTGTGTGGAGGGCATTATGGATGGACACAGGTCGGAAAAGAAGTGGTAAGCCCTTGGATACTTTACCAACATCAAATTAAGATAAAAAATGAGCCACAAATCATTCGTTTTATAAAAAAAGTATACAACATAAGTATAATTCTATTAATTTAGTTTTTCAGCTATTTATATTTTGAAATGATTATTTTTTTAATTGCTTATTTTGTTTATAAAATTTATCAAGCTTAACCATTTCCTACCCATAATTGGCAGTGGTGTCAAAATCAAATTCGGTTCACACATAATTTAAGCTCCGAGACCCCTCGAAAGTGTTTGCCAAAAAGTATATTTGTTTTTTAAAGGAGCAGGGGGACAGGCTATTGGCAGTCGCAAATTGTTGTCTGACATTTTCATGCGAGCTCATAACATTTTATGCACAAAATAAATTTGCATGTTGCACTTTTGAATAATCGCACGCCGCTGACAAACATCGTTCTGCCAAAATCGTTCGCCTGGATAGCGGCTGAGCGGGCTCCCTCTCCTCCAATCTGTTTTCCTTAAGCCCGGAGGGGGAAAATCCGGCGAGAATCCGTCCTGGCCCTCCGCCAGTTGGCAGAAGGCAGTGCAACTCCTGGACAAAAGGAGTTGCTGCACGGATAAAAAATTATAGAACCCATTTGACCAGAATCTGATTCAGAAGATACAAAATAAGAACTTATAATTAACATATTAAGTGTTAAAATTATTTATATTTTAATTTACATTTTATTTTCAAGTTTTTATATATAGAAAAGAAAATAATACAAATTTTTTGAGTTCTTGGTTAGAAATTGGTTTAGGAACAGTATCTATTCGCCAGAAGCGGCCAAACCAGACACGTAAATTTTGGACAGACGGGGACATGGATGTGGAGGACGACGGCGGCAACGAAAAGGACAACGATGAGGACAACGACAACGACAAGGACAACATCCTTGCATGAATGAAATCGAGTCGAGGCGGCTGCTGCTGCCCCAAATGAAATGCCATTAATTTGGCAAATGAATGCGGTTGCGTTGGTTGTTTCACTGACTGACTGACTGACTGAATGGCTACATGGCCAAGTGACAGGGATGGAGGAGGAGCCTTCGCACGGGACACTGAAACCCAACCAGACAGAGACGGAGGCAGGCAGGCCACTCCACTTCACAGCAATTACCCAACAAGTGTAGGCAAATTTGAACTCGACTCAACTCAACTGCTGCGGCTAAAACAACAACTGGGGAAATCTTTAGTTGGTCAAATATTATTTTAGTTGAGTTACGCTGAGTTGCGGGCGGCGGGGGCAAAGGGGTTTTTACTATATTTTTTGAAATGACAAAAAACAAGGACTAAATATGGTTGAAGTTAAGCAAAATTGTGGTGGGTTGTTAATTGTACTTAATAGGAAATATGTATAGCATGTAAAACTTTTTATACAATAAAAAAAGGTACACAAAAATCTAAGCTGTTAGGTTATTGTAGAAATTACACAAAAATTTGACATATGTATAGTCGCAATCTGTATCCTTTTCAGAACGGAATGAAGTTTAGTTAGAATTCTTGTAAAATGTAAGCATTAAGGAGGCTCCTTATGGACAGAGTGATTATTAATTAATTTTCCCACTTAATACATTATTAATCAAGATTTTGAGTTTGTTTATAATGTATTTATTTAAGTAATATCCCGTTTAACGCCGAAAGTAATAAATATTTTATAATGAATAACTGCAATTATTTCTAACCCTCGGTAATCCTTAAACTGAGTTTTCTCACCCTCGCTTCCTTGAGTCTGCTCCTCGCCCATTTTTGATCTGATTAGTGCCTGGCACCAAATTGCTTCTTCCTGTGTCATCTGGCCATAATTCAGTGAGGGACAAGGCGAGAGCCCCCCAGCTTGGTTCGGCTTGGGGTCATCTATCAAGCAAGTGCTGCAAGTGCTATATAATATTTCTGTCATTATGCTTAATTATCTGGTTCCTGGGCAATGCGTCAACGTTGACCTGACCGCTGACACGCCCCCTGCCTTGCGTGCCAGCTGGGGAAAAGCTTCAATCTAAAATTAGTTGGGGCAGGTCACTTCAGTTCAGCTCAGTTCCCGCTCAGTCTTTTCACATAAGATTGAGGTTGAGGTTGAGGTTGAGGTGGGTGTGGGGCACATGACATCGCGTGTTGTGAGCAGGCGGGTCATAAATGAAATCTGCTGCCACTTTGTCGCCCATTGTTTAATAATGAAATTAAATCGTTTTAGCCTACAAACCCTACAAGAAAAAAGGTTAGCTAAAAACTACAGGGGGAAATGACATACACGGCAGGAAATGTGACAATAATCAGTCGAGTAATCATTTTATTTGACCATTCAGAAGCCCTACAATTATTGAATATTTAAATATAAATAGTAAAATGATATGTAATTGTGATATACTTTAGAAATTTTGAATGTTATTGATATTTTATGTATTTGATTTATTTATATATAAAATAACACAATAAAAAGTCAGTTCAAGTCATATTAAAAGTATCATACATTTTGGTATATAAATATTTGAAGTATCAATATTTTCGCCTTGAAATGAAAATATATATATTATTGAAACATATTTTGAAAAATTGGAAATTGTTTGGTTTTTATTTTTTGATTTTTTGAGTCAACCTTACTTCCAGATTAATTTCTACAAAAACTGTATTTTTAATACCTTTGACTTGGATTAATCTGAAATTTTTCTATATTTTTTTCCTGTGGATTTGGCGGTGGTCTCGTAGGGTTAGAAACTCAACCCCAACGGCGAGGTGAGGCTAACCCCATCCGCTTCTCACTTGTCAGCGCTCTTGTTGACGCTTGACAAATGGCTGTTGGATGGGAGGTACCCAGCCCCCTCTCATTTCTTCCTTTGATTTACTGCCACATTTTGTATACACACTCATACACACATAGATATATATTTTTTGTTCCTTGTTTGCCCAGCAGCGAAATGAGCAGCGGGAACGAACTTAGACTAATTCGGAGTGAAATGGTTGTAAAAAAGTGAAATGTGTTGAGGTTGGCTAAGTGAAATGTCAGGCAATTGTTCAACGTCCAAACGGTGGGGTGATCCTCCAGCTCGAACTGGCCCCAAATTGCATGCGATGGACGAGTTATGTGTGTTATTACCGCCGCCCCGGTATTTGTCTGTGCGTGCTGAAGATTGATACCCTGTAACTCAGGCCAAGAAGGAAAATATGAAGTAAATATGGGTTAACGTGATGAAAGCATCTGACTTCATGAGGATTTTGTTACTTTTTCGTCATTTTTAAACATATATTTGCTTTGAAATAAAAACAGTTTAAATTAATTATTGCAAAAAAATTTAGTTCCAAGAGTATTTGTAAAATCATTAAAGAAAAATAAATAATTAGGTAAAATTACACTCTTATTTTTTGGAAAAATTAAAAGACCTAAGTTTTTGCTCAAAGAATTATAATATCAAATTTAAATCATATAGAATTGAAAGATAATTAAATAAAATAAATGAATTCAATGAATTAACTTTAAAATTAATCTATTTTTAGTTGATAAACTATGCAGTGACCCGTAAATTTTTGTATAATTTTTAATTGAGTATTTTTCGAGCGAATTGCCTTGAGACTTACTAACCAAAAACTGTAGCTTACATTCCAGCGTCTACTGATTTATGGGACAATATCAAATGCTTCCTAGACCGAGCCTAATAAAGGCTCCTTAAAATCTTTATAAAGGCTCAACAGAAGGGTATTTGCGTGCTTTACTTGACAGCGCAGTTTGTGTTCTTTGCGTGATCAACTTTTGTTAATATTTTTTTTTCTGCTGCTTTTGTGGTTGCCGGCAGAGTTTAATTATATATTTTTTTACACTATTTTCACTGATAATTTGCGCGCTTGTTGATTTGGCAGCTAATTACATAGTTGTTGCACTTTACGTTTTTACATTCAACAATTTTATAATTTTACGAGTTATTTGTGTTTAATTTAATGTGCAATTTGTTGGCCGGCAAATGGCCCTCGGGGCGTCCAATGTGTTCACATGAAGGGGGTTTTGGGGGCGGAAAACGTCCAGGAAAATGGAGAGGAAAATGAAGTGAATGGTGGAGAGTTGGGTAGGGACGAATTAAGCCAGAGGGCAACAGTTACTGGTCGCCAATGGCTGTTGTGTCAAGTGCTTAAAGTGCCCGAAACAGTTGCGCTGTGACATAAAATAACAATTACGCAATTAATTGCAGCATTTCAATAATATTTAATGAAGCGTAAACAAAATGAAATGACAACGGGACAAAGCCGAGGCCAACATGGCAAAATAATTGCAAATGACAAAAGTGGAAAACAAATTTCACATATTACTTTATGTATATTATTATAGATTCCATATTATTTTGCGTCATGCGTATGCATATACACTTGTTTAAATATAGAGCCCCCCGCCGAATTTATGTGCTTATTATTATATCAGAAATGTGTGGAAAATAATGTGCACAAAAAGGAAAAATTGATGCGCGATTGGAGATGTGCATTAATAATATTAAATGCTTATTATTATGGGAAATTATATTATTCTGGCTTGAGTCGGAATTGAATGGGTTTATATTGTACATTAAATAATTCTTTATTAATTTTGTGAGATGGTGATAAGGCAGTTACACTTTCTATATTTCTTTCATATAATTTATTTATTTACCCATAGAGTTTTTACTTTATAGAAAAGTCATTATCTATATTTAATAAAAATTTTAAAACCTTTTTCAAGATAAAAATTAAGCATGTGATTATTCAAAATTTATTTGCAATAAATTTGCCTGCTTGAGTAACTATTTAGAGCAACTCCGATGCTGGCTCATGGAAATGAAAAGGATTTTCCACGACTCTCCTTCGGCTGATTTCTGGCCATCCTTGGGCATCCTGCTCCTGCTGGCGGTGGTCACATAAATCTCGGCCACTTAATAGACGACTGCATAATTTAACAGATAAACAAACAAGCGAGGGAAGCGACGACTCGGCAGAATGCATGTGCCAATGAATGGAACGAAAGGGGAACACAACTCCATAGACATGGTCCAAAGAAAGGAAAAGGGAAGGCTAAAAAAAAAATCCAGGAAAAAAATAATAGGACAAAAAAAAAGAAAATGAAGGCAGAGCTAGAGAAAGGATAGCCTCCTCGAGCCGAGCCGAAAGCAAAAGCTAATTGCCAAATACTAAATTACCCATTCAGCAGTAAAAACATTCCAAGCTTCGAGCTCCTCCTCGGCGAGCGTTGAAAGCCCCCGAAATTGTGGTGTAAAACGTGGCTCCAAACGAAACCAGCCAGCCAGTGGGCAGAATGCTGGGCAAATATATTTCGAATTTGCTGTCAATGCGAAAAAAAAGCACTCCACACAAATATACACATACTTTTGGAGCACCTAGAAAAAATTGTTAACCTTGAATTTTAATATTTTTAGGACTTTCATTTAAATATTAAAAAAAGTAAGAAAGTTAGGAATGAAATAAAATTGATTTCTAATTTCTCAGTCCATGCCAAAGCTGTCTTTTATCATAGTTTAATTTCTTAGGAAAACCTTTAACTTCCCAGATTATTATTCCCAGTGCATACATACATAAAGAGTGAGTCCTGTCGAACGGCTGGCCAACGAGCAGGGCGTGGTATGGGCCCTGGATTTGCTGATATGGAGTAAATGGCAGTAACTGTAGAAAGTAGCCAAAAGGAATGGCCCCAAAAACCAAGGGACAACACATGGGGACTAGTAGAGCATGTGGGGAAACCCAAATCCAGGAACGAGAAATAGACAAGTGGAGAAAGGGAGAGCAGCCGAAAAAAAATAACAAACTGGAGAAGTGTTAAGCGCGTCCATGGTTGACCAAGCGAATGCGCTGTGTTTGGGCCAAGAAATTAGCCAGAGATTTCGCTTGCCGAGTGGCTCGAAGGGGGATGGCAAATATGTGCTCATTGATATCGATGTTTTATGTCCTTTTTATGGCCAGTTGGATGGGCATAAAAAGTTGTCACTATCTCGGCATGATGTGGGTGCTTGGTATTTGCCAAGGAATTGAATATAAATATATATGTGTATATTTTTATTCACTATTAATAGTACAATATAAAATGTAAACAATGTAAAAGGCATCAAAATCTTGATGGCTATTCCTTTTTACAAATTGTTCTTCAGGGATTTCCGTTGATGTTCTAATTTTAGTTCAAAGTATTTAATAAATATAAAAAACTATTATGTTAAATTTGTTTTCAAAGCTGTCTTATTTCCTATTTTATTTCATAAATGTTTGGGTTTTTCCAGCAGCTAAGCTGCCAAGTATAAGCCGGTGTTGAATGGCCACTGAAAGGGCTCAAAAGGGTATATTCTGAGGGGGATAATCGCTCGTTCGTTCGCTCGTTCGATGGTCGTATAAGTAAGCACATACTTACATGCGAAAGTAGTTCAAAGTGTAGTTTTCAAATGTAAAATTATAAGCAATGGCTATGCTATTTCGGTCATATCCGCTTCTCTCTTGCCACTCCCCTCTGACCCTTGGCACTTAATGTGCTTTCCCCCACCCCCCCTCCTCTACACTTTCATACAATCATAGTGCCTTTTGCACTCGGCTCGTCGCTTCCGTTTGTCAACGAGTTCCGGAAATGATGATAAAAAATGGCTGCAGCAGTTGCAGCTGCTGTTCGGCACTCTTCTATCTTTTCCTTTTCTGGCCCAGGGTAAAATTGTGTGTGTGCTTATGACATGTGTGTAGGGGTTTAGTGTAATTGTGTGTGCACAGTGAGAAATTAAGAAAAGAAACGATTTATTTAAATACAATTATAGTGAATTTATGTTTTATTATAACTATATTTTGTCCCTAAAAAGCTTAACAATTGGTATACAACTCAGTTCAAGATAGTGGTTTAAACATTGTATGTAGGTTTTACTTTTAGGCCTTCTTTAAAATAAATTTAAATATTGTAAGCTTCTAAAAATATTTAAAGAATACCTAAAACTACTAGCATTTCAAATGATTTTTTTTTCAACGTGTTAGCTTGGCTTTGACTTAGTAGCTGTGCAGCTGAGGCTGCAGCTAAAATTTCATTGCACTCGACTGCTGCGACTACTTAGCACAAGTGAGCCCCCGAAGGCATTTGGAATTTGTTGGGGGTACGCGGTGTGGCTTAAACTTGAACATGGCTCTTTTTTTCATCTTGCTTGCCATTGAGGGAAATTCTAAGGGGGTAGAGGAGTGGGAGGGGAGGGAAGGCCAAGACAGCTGCTCATTTCCGCACGCTCAGCGACGATGACTTGGCAAAAGGGGGGCAAGGAGGTTGTATAATCAGCAACTAAGACAGCTTAGAACTGCGACCATGTCCTGTTCTCACAAAAGTCTCGCCCACAGGGGTTTGACTTTTACAGATGAGGAAAGAAATAATTTAAATTATATAAAAAATATAAATATAAAATATATTTAATTAACTAAAAAAATAGTAAATAAATAAGGGTGATATTAGAAGTTTTATTAGTTTTATTAGAAGTTTTAAAATTAAAATTAATAATAATAGTTTTAAATACAAGAAAGCTTTTTAATTATTACAAACAATGTTTAAACGATCTTTATTTTAAGCTCTGAATTTCAGTTTCTATATAGTAAATATATAAAAAACAATTTTAGATACTGAAATATTTAAATGGCTTTGGTAGAGCTTATTAAATAATTCTAGTAGTTCCCATTTTCATACCCAATTTTTTATTATTATTGTAGCCTTTGCTGTACCTTTGCCTGTGGTCCTTGTTCAACTCTGGCTTTTCCCTTTCTACCGTGACAGGCACTTTCGAATGCATTCCACCGCCTTCGGATCTTGCATCCTCGACTGCCACAATAAATGTAAAGTGCTGCCAAGTGTCGGCTCCTCCGGTTAACTCCCTCTGGTCCACCCACACATGCATAGATTATTACCTGCCACTTGCCACTTGGCACCTTACTTTTTTTTACCTATTTTTTGCCCCCTATTTTTCCTTACTCTTCTTATTCTTTTTTTTTTTTTTAGCTCACTCTACAACTTTGAAGGAGTTTTCTTCGACATTTCTCTCTCGCCTTTCGACCGAAAGCTGCCAACACATGTTGAAAAGTTTTCGCTTCGTTTTTGCCATTTTTTGCAGGCTCTCTGTGAGTGTGTGGGGGACATGAAAATGCTTTGAATCCATTCAGCAGCAGACAGAAGTCGAAAAAAGGACTTAGGGCGAAGGACGAATACGGCAAAGGGAAGGAAGTCAAGGGGAATGAAAGGGGGAAATTAAATTTGGCAGCTGCTGCCATTTTTCGTTGCACAAACTCTGACTAATTGACATGTTGCATGTTGCAGCCGAGAGTCTGAAAAGGTGTTGACTCCGATTGTCTGACACGGCGAGACCCGAAAATGTATTTAAACATTTCTCAGCATTTCAATTTGAAATCTCTTTGGCAACCGCAGACGACGAGCTTCGGAACGGAAGGAAGAAAGTGCAGGGATTTGGCTTTGAATGCCATGTTAATTACAAAACACTAGGCAACTGAACCTGGGCCAAAGGTTTTCGCTTTGCAGTGCAAGGAAAAGTATACAAAAAATATATATTGAAACTTTTTAATTGTATTTAAAAATTGAGATACACATAACGTTCCTAGAATGTCAAAAAGCTTTTAAAACTTTAAGTATTTATTTTGCAGCGATAGAACCACCAATTTAATATTAATTCCATTAAGTAATTCTATTAAAAAATAAGTTTAAAATTAAAAATAAAATTTTAAATTCGATAAATAAAACTAAATCCAAATTTGTATATTGGTTTTCTCGTTAGATATTATTTAATTATTCCACTATTTTTTATATAAAGTCGAATTTTACCTAATTCTATGGTAAGAGAATAATTTTTAATTTTAAATAAAATATTTGCGTTTTAATTTAAATAAAGACAAACATTAATTTAAAATTTATCTGAGATTAAAACTATATTTAACCTTTTCTCAGTGCACACCAGTTGAGCTTTTCAACTGCTATAGAACTTGGGTCTGGAGGTAAGCTACTGCATTAGTAGACCACTAAGCGGCAGCAGATTGCACTTGGCCGCATCCCACAGACAGTTCTCACCCATTTCCCACATATGAGAATGGAAAATCGAAAATTTCGAATTGTTGGGCTACTGAAAATCCAAGAACTCCAATCGGAATAATGTTTGGTACTACTAGAACACTTGCAGCTACATTTGGTTACATTTTGAGTACTTTTCAGGGAGTGAGATGAAGGGTCCAAATGTTTATTTACCAAAATTGCTTTGGTCTGCCTTCAAGAGTTTTGTTTATTTCGAAATTTAAGAGAAATTGTGTGAGTTTTGCTTCTAGAAACTAATTAAACCCAGATTTGTTTCAGGTATTTAATTAAATAACACGAAATGTCTTAATTAAACTAGGGATACAATTTCTTAAATTAATACAATAAATTCTACAAAATTCTGCTTATAATTTCCAAACTTTCAATCTGTTTCTCTCACCTCAGTTTTGATTTTAATACTCCGTTTTATCTAGAATAATACCTATACTTTCTACACGGTTACACCCATGTCAATATTTTATTATCCTTTTGCTCTGCTCACTAGCTCCCACCTTTGCATTCCATCATGCCATCATCCCTTTGAACCTCCCTTAGCTCTGTCTTATCGCTCGTAATCCTTGGCATTGATTGCCGCCCCGGTTCATTGGCTCGTTTAAAGGAGTTTTAACCACATTTTGATGGACCAGGAACAGGAACATTATCGCAAACCAGCTGCCAAAGCCGAAGGCTCAACACCTGCAGGAGTCTTTAGAGAGACGGTAGCAATCCTTAAAGCGCCCCGGAAACTTTTGCAATGTCCTGCTGGTTATTTATGTCCACAGCTTGACTTAATGACCTCCTCCTGCTTCAGCTCCTCCTCTGACGGGGGTAGTGGCCAGGGTCGATAGTGCAGGCAGGGAAAAAAAAAGAAACTGAGGGAAAAAATAAAAAGGAAAGACAAAGCGAGTGGTTAAGTCAAAAGGCGTTGAAGGCACTTTATGAGCTGCTGCTGCCGCTGCCGCCGCCATCGTCTGGAGTCGTAGTCCTGGCCACCACATCCTGAATCCTGAAGCTGGACTGTATGGACTGTGTGGACAATCACTGAGCAAATCCCGGCCATTGAAATCAATAAAACTTAACGGCTTCGGACGTAGCTGGACCGATGGCTACGATTGATGTGCCATAAAAGTCGCAATTGAAGCGCACGCCCGCAGTGAGCGGCTCCGGTTGACCATCGTCAGTGGAAAATCGTTGGGAATGAAAGAAGAGGGAAAAACCGTGCGACTGTGGGACTGGTAGACAGACAAACAGATGAGCCGGTGGATTGGGGATTGGCAGCTGAAGTCCGGAAGTGGGAGATGGGCGGCTCCGGACGGAAGTGCGTCATCATAAAAAGCTTTCACGGCTCCTGACTTGCGCCAACTGCTTATTGTGGCGCATAATTTATCATTTAACTGCCTTAATAGTTCCGTTATATTGAAAATTGTCCAGCCAGGGGAATGAGAAATGGAATGGCAGCTCCCATAAATTGCGCACTAACTAAGGACACAGGCGCTGAGAAAAAATATTATGGACCTAGGAAAGGGTATAAGGAAACGTGGTTTTAATTTGTTCTAAATTGTTGGGGTTTTTGAATTTTAATTACACGAAAATTTCATCTTAAATATTATACAAATTGTATTACATTTTTCATAAACTTTTAAATGTTTATATAATTAAGAACTTAACGCGGTGATTTTCATTGGCTGCATAGAAATCTTTGATATACATTTCTAGTTCTTGTTTAGCGAACTTTGATGCTTTTTTCTTTAATAAAAATATATTAAACTTTAACCACCTTTAAATTATATTTATAGGTTAAAATTGTATAGTTTCTCCTCTTAAATATTGCCACAATATTTTCCTTAGATAGGTTAGTTTACGTTTTAGATACATATCTATCTAGTCTAGTCAATCTTAATCCTTCCCAACTATGTACTTTCTCGCCATGTATCCATTTTTTGTTGTATCCTCAGACTGCTATTTCTTATTACAGTCTCGTTCGTCACACTTTTGACTAATGGCCGGGCAAGTGGATGTGGACATATAGGGGAATCGGGGATTCAGGGAGAAGAAGGATATGGCAGTCCTGACAAATTCACCTGCCAATCCCTCTGCCCGTTCTGATATTTATGATTTTAGCCACAAGATGACTTGGCTGTGTTCCTTGGAATTCATAGATTTTTTTTGTTTTGCGGTCAGCAGCAGGGGGGGAGGGGTGAAACTGTTTTTGTGTGTTGTGCTGTGTATTCTGTGAGGGAGAGAGAGAGTGAGGCGACAAGTCAATTTCTGGTGACTCCCCGAGTTTGTTATTATGGCAGTTGACGAAATTTATGAACTACACATCCGCTGTGCTGTTGCTTTTTCTGTTTACTTGGCTACAACATCCGTTTTGGCCTCAACTCCAACTTGGTCTTTGCCTTTTTTACCCTCTCGCCTGCCTTTCCTATTTTGTGAATTATTTTGCTTTGGTGAGGTTAAGTTGCACGTGCGCCAAATGCCAAACGAGGCGTGTCCCGACACCTGTATTTATACCTGTATATATGTTAGTAGGTACGCACCTATACTTGGTCCTTAGAAAGCCTTGTGCTTAGCCTGTTGTGTTGTGTGTGGTTTTCTGCGGGGCCGCCTTTTGATTTGCTTGTTAACCGTAATGGGGTTTAGCCTTTTTTAATTTTTAAAATAATATTTAGGAATGATATTCACTATTTAAATACTTGTAATATTTACTTATTGAACAAAACATTTAAAATATATATTTGTATATTTCTGTAAACCAAATTAAGATTACACTACGAGTCTTGAGAGATTTTTTATGAGTTAAAATATAATTGTCATATTTATTTAAATATTTGTGATAAAAAAAGCAGTGTTAATTTTTAATATTTATTAATTTTAATCTGAGTTTTCTTTCTTTATATTTATTTATAAAATTAATTTGTAATTGTAAATAGCTAATTTGTATGTATGTATATATGTTTCGGCAGTTTTTATACGACAAAAAAGGGAACAATAATATAATAACAATTTCTAATTCAAATATATAGAAATAAATGTATTACTTTTACTTTATTTTTATTTTTTATCTCACATTTGTATACAAATTTTACAATATATTTATTAATTATTTAATTAATTTATTCCCTTTCCTTTCGCATATTTTTTAAAGAATTAATCTTCTGGTGGCTTTTGACCCCCATAGCCAGACCAAGGGTTAAGGCTCATCTTCAGTGGCCCGCAGAGTTTTTGGTTAGTTGGGCAAATCACTGCTGGCCGAAATTCAGGCAGTCGCAATGAAACTGAAACTGAGACTAAGGCAACAATTTGGCCACAGACAACGACTGGGAAGCACAGGACGGAACACAGAAGGAAAAAACCGTACAGACAGCTTCAAGGACACACATTGATAAGGACATAGCAGCTGCCTGCTGGTGTGTGTGCGTACGTGTGCAGCCCATTTGATTGCGGAGATTTACGACATAACAATTTATGGAATGACGAAATGATTTCCTGTGTTTTTTACGATTCCCAGCAAAGGCAAAGAAAGCGAAAGAGGCATCGAACTAGGGGAATTCTTCAGAATCTGATCACGCACGCATATAAGGAGCAAACAATTTAAAGTATAAAGCAAAAAATAAAAAAAAGATGAACAGATTAGCTTTAATTTGAGATCTGAAAACTGGAATAAGTACAAAGTTTTAATGACATTATTTCAATTTATAACTAAAGAAAGTTTTCTCAAGGCTTTAATGGTAGTAAATATTTTTGCAGTGCACTCACGCCTTTGCAATATCATTTCAATCAATTTTGAGTCAGGAATTTCTTTTTTTTTTTTTGCAGCATTCTTTGGTCGGTATCGTTTGGGAATCGAATAAAATTAAAACGTCAGCGTCGCTCGAGACTCGGAATGTATTTCCTGAGAGTGTGCCACAGTGTGGATGTGTGTGGGTGGTTGTCAGGATAATGATATACATGCCACGTATGCAATCCCGGGTCGTGCCTAGTCCACTATTGCCCGGCCCAAGCGACGAGTTTCGATTGAAAGCAGGAAGTTCAATCGAATTTCAACGGAAATTGCCGACATTTCATGAGGTGTGAAATGATTTTATTACATCATTACGTGCAGGCTCTGAAAAAGAGAAAGCGAGAGGCATATCAGTGAAATCTCTTTCGTTTTTCCCTTTAGGAAACTCTTTCCCCAATTTTTTTTTCTTCTTTTTGGTTGCGTCCTAGTTTGGTTTTCCTTGCTTTGCGCACTTGCCCACGAAAGGAAATCCCAGCTGCATGCATATAGCACACTTTCCAGCACCGCGTTGCATGTCGACATTTAATTATGGCCACGTACTGTCCGCGGAGTGTTGCAACGCGTTGCATACATATGTATGTGTACCCTCCCACGTACACATTACCCACACAACCGGGGCAAGGGCACACAAAACATATACACACACTAGGGGCCTAGATGGGTTGTGGCAAGTCCAGAGTGGGATTAAGTTGGCCTTCTAAATTATAACAGAAATAGTAGAATATCAAGGTAAAAATAATGCTTTAAAAATGTATATTAACCTTTAATTTTAATATATGTATGATATTTAATGTAAGAACATTTCAATATCTGCCTGTGAAACCAAACATAAAGCTATCACTTAATGCCACACCGTTCTCAGAGTAAAACATGTCGCTGGGTTCTTTTAATTTCCACTTTCAAAAGGAGGTTATGTTGCCCGACTCCTGGCACACAGAGTGTTCTTCAAGTGCCTGATTATTGATGTTTAGCTGGTAGCAGTAGGCTGACAACTTTAACAAACTAATTCTGAAATCATTCGCTTCCGAGGGGCTATTTAGCTTGAAGAAGCTGGGTTCGCCGTTTTTTTTTTTATATCGAAATCCTTTGAATTTATAAGATATTTTTATTTGTCTTAAAAATAAGTCACTAAATAAAACACATTACTAATTAGGTTTTTTAAATTTAATTTTAGGTTATTTTAACAAAAATCTTAATAAATGGGTCACAATAAAAAAAACAATCAAAAGACTTAGGCAACAAACTTCCTTTCATTTATTTTCTCGTTAAGATTAAGAAACTGAGAACTTTTATATATATAGAGTATATATAGTTGTGTTTTACTGATAAGGTATTTTTTGCTTTCCCCCGGATATCAGTCTCTTATTTTTCTCTTACAAGACCCCCAAGAAATAAAACTAAGATAATAACTTTGCGAAAAGAATATGTAGATTTGTAGACATACTTTCAATTAAATAAATTATTAAGTAAATATTATTCGTATTTTAATTTTCTTGTAAAATAGTAAATACTTGTCAGAATAAACTAAAGAGTTGAATTATTTACATACAATTGTATTTATTATTTTACAGGAAAAATAACATATGTACAATAAATTAAATATGTATTATAAAATGCTTGTTTTGATAAAATTAGCCGCTTACTGGCTACAAAAAAAATTCATATATATGTCCGATTGACATTATTTACTTGATATCGTCAGAAAATAATTTCTTATTTCCCCACAATTCTTTCGCAGTGAATTAAATTTCTAGTATATGGCATCAATCTGCTCTGAAATTTCTCAAAACCGAACCAATTTCAATTTTATATATTCAATTAACAGTGTTTCGCTTCCGTAGAATTTGCTTTTCCGCTGCATAGCTCACCGGGGTAAATGTATGAAAAGAAAATACGGAAAATGGAAAATGCCAGAGCAGATGTGTAAATACACGTGAAAATTCTTTATGCTCCGGCCTCAGTCGAACATATTGACACAAGAGCCAGTATGGAATATATATATATATATCATATATCGGGGAGAGTAAGCAATATATGCATTTTCCTTATATTAATTTTTATGGCATACGCACGTTCCACGATTGTTTTATGTTCAACAAGGGAAGGGGGGAAAGGAGGGAAAATTTCAAAAATACAATGTGTATGTATGTATGTGTAGCTAAGGATAAAATTGCGAGTAATTTTTCATTTGCCTTTTCATTTTGCGTGCAGACAGCCAACAGAACTGAGTGAGTTTTTCGGTAATTTCCCCATTTTACCCACTCAATCAAGTTGATTGCAACTAAATGAGGCACGAACTGTGGCAATTTCCAGCCTAAATCCAGCATCCTTCAGTCCGAAATGCCAAATCCGTATACCGGATCCCGCATTATTCACACATTGGGCTCAACAAGATTCTGGCATTATTTTTGGAGAGCCAAAAGCTCGCCCAACCGCAGTCACTTTTGCAATTAGAGCGTAATTATTTAATAAACCAAATGTGTGTACTTGTGTGTGTTTGCCTGCGTGAGTGTGGCTTTTATTGAGTGTGCGAGTGTGTGTTTGTGGTTGAGTTGGGAAAATATCGAAGGTATATCGATGCTATGGGACTACTTTAAATTGGGAAACCATTAAAAGACTATTTTATATTTTTTAACATTTATAACATGAAAAATAGATTTAATATTTAGAAAAAATCAATTATAAAAATACTTAAAAAATTATCAACTATCAACTATGTTTATATACAGATTTTCTGTCATCCCTAATGTGAATGTCAAAGTGTGTTTGAATATTGAGTGTTGGGCATTCAGTGAATCGAACTGTAAGCATTTGGCTGTGTGAATGGAAAGTGGCGACGAGCACTTGGCAAATCGGCAAATGTACGAGTAATATGTGACTAAATGACAAAGTATCCTGTCTCACCAAGCACCGGAAATGGCTGTCATTTGCAAGAGTCCTTCGTACTCTCACTCTCCTTGCCTCTGGGTGCGAGTTTGTATGCCTGCATTAGTGAGTCGTTCGTCCATCTGTGTAATCATAGAGAAATAAAATTAGGTCTCGGTTGTGGCTTAGCACTAATAAAAATTTATAAATATTATTTAATAATTAAATAAAATAAAATAAATCTTAAATTATTCCTCCCTGCAAAGATTTAAGTTTTTACATATTGAACATAAATTATTGGCTGGAAGTAAAAGCTTTATCCCTTAGTGGGATAATGCAATTGCAATTTCCCTGTCTCCGGATACGGAAATGCATCCCCTGATTGGCATTCCATTATCTGCATCTCCTCGAGCATCTCCATTACACTCGTACTCGTACATCGTCATCGGCGGCAGTGGGATCCTTCATTATGCTGATTCCTCTGAGCTCAAGTGTTGCGTATTTGAGGGAAATTGTTGAAGGTCGCCACGGGGCGTGGCAGTTGGACGGCGCACAGTGGGCGGAAAAAGGCAAAGGGAATGGGCGGTGGGCGGTGGGTGGTGGGCGATGGCAAAGTCTCATGTGCATAATTCAAGTTGTTGCACATGCCACACATGCGAGACCCTCGAGAGTCCCGAGTCCTGAGTCCTGTGCTGCTGCCAGGATGCTAAGTGTCCTTTGGCAGGCGCAAGATGAAAGCAAAAGGCGGCTGAAATTAAATTAAAATGAAATGCATGCAAAGTGCCAAGGCGACAGCAACAAAAACAGCGACAAAAACAACAGAACTGACAGCAAGCCAGGTCCTCCGTCCTGTATTTAAGCACTGAAAGAAAATGTAAAGAAGAATATGAAATAAATAATAGAAAAATTACCAATTTTATTAATAATCTTCTTATTCATTCAAATAATTTCTTTTTAAGAGTAAATATAAATTTTTGCTAAAGAATTTCTTCTTTTTTTATATTTTTATTTTTCTACTTTTAGATTCTGAATATCTTTATTATTTTTAAAGGCTTTTCTTTCGCATTGTGTATGGTTAAGAGTCCTGAGTGTGTACTTTAAGCTTGCAATTAAATTTCAGGACGAGTCGCACGGGAATTGCCAGGGAGGGTCCTTGGAGTGGAATGGGACCGAGTTGCATATGCATTGCAATTAAGCAATCAATGGCATAATTATCGACACATGAGAGTCACTCGATTTATTAACACGCCCCGGGCACCAGGAGCAACAACAACAGCAAGAACAGGCAAAGGAGCTATTGGCGGCAATCGACAATCGATTGGCGGCAACTTGTTCAATTTAAATGCTCAATAAACAAAGGACACAAAGAGCATGGAAAGGCGGGGCTCGCCAGGAGGTCAAAAGAAAGAAGCCTTTGCAATTACATTTTAAAAACCATTTTTTTTTTTGTTAAATCATTCGACAGCCGCAGGCCAGACAAAAACTGTCCCGACGTGAATGCGGCCAAAGAAGTGCTCGCCAGGAGCCGGAAGAAAAATTAGGAGTAAGGGCAAAAGTCGGCCTACATTTAATACAATGTCCTTTTGTTAAATTCCAGAACTTTTCAGAGATTTAAGCTTGAAGTTAAATAGAAAACTGAATTAAATTTGATATTAAATTAGCATAAATAAAGACTTAAAGAGGCTTTAAATATTAGTAGAGAAAACTTATTTAAAGTAAAAAAAATACAATCCAATTTCGAACTTAAGCTACACATGCTGTTAACATTTTCCCTTATCTTTTGATAAATGAGCATCCTTTATTAATTCTTGGATTCTTAAATACCAAAAAGGATCAAAACATGGACCTTGTATATAATAGAATTAAATTTAAAGCCAAACCTGTTCACAATTCCGTTTTTGATAAATGCCTCTCATTGCCACGGTCACTTATTCGGGCTTAGTGAAGCATTAAAGGAAGCGCCCCCGAAAAGCGAGAACATTAAAGGATCAAAAATATCCAGCCAGCTGGTGGAATTGAATTCGCGCTTAATGCCTTAATGGTGGCCCTCTTATCTGTGCTAATTACAAGAGAGCAGCCACCAGGACTTGACCCAAATCCTGAAACCAGACGCGATTGATATTTTTCCCATTTTTTTTTATTCGATGTGCAAAGAGGGGTTTTTCAAAGCCCTCCCTCTACGCGGGAAAAGCCATAAATGATGACAATAAAAACGAATATACCGGAGAATGGAAAAAAGGCAGCCACGCGTTGCAGCTTAGCTAAAGGATAAAAAAAAAACACACACACACACACAGAGCAAGCTGGGAGTTAGAGCTTTCAATTTGATGACAATTCCGCAGATGATTTGACGGTTGCCTCAGCATTTGGCATTTTTTAATATGATTCTGCTGGTATTTCAGTTTCTGGGGTTATAAAAAATCAGACAACGGCAGCTGAGCTCATCTCTTTTCTTGTCTGGTGCCCCCCTTTCTTTTGCCTCCTCCTTTGATGTTCGACAATAACAACTTGAGGGGCTGGTGGAAATAATATGAGAAAAGCCACCCCTCCAGTTGCATGCTGCAACCCTCGGCTCTTATTTCATTTTACTCGTATTTTTAATCGCATAAATCGCCAAGTATGCGTAATAATCTAATCGTCATAATTCCTTTTCTCCGGAAAATCTCGGCATGAAAATGCGAATATTTCCTATGGGAAACCGAGAGCGAGAGGGAGAGAGAGGCAGCGGCCTTAGCCTACTTATGACTTGCGGTCCAAAAATTGAATAATTCGCCCATTTTGTATTTCGCATTTTGCAAATTTTTAAATGCTTTTGATGACATTTTTATTTATATGCTGAATACATGCTTTTAAGTATGTGTGTGTTCTGCTGGGGTTCCCCCTTATTTATGTGGGCGGATTTCTTTTCCCCGCCTTTGCCCCCCGCTTAAGAGCCTTAAGTGCCATCTGGGGAAATCATTGCGAGAACATGGCCGAGGTTGGGATAAATGGAAATGGCTCTCGGGGAATATCCCAAGCATGTCTTGGAGTCCTTACAAATGCACTGGGTGGGATAATGAGTTGGTATAAGCCTTGAAGATGGCGTTTATGGATAGTAAAGAGTAATTCTTATTTAAATTAAGGCATAAAGGCATAATGTTAAACTATGTTTTTATAAAAACTTTATACATTTTTAAATATATATACATTATATAAACTTCCAGTGAGATTTACATACATGTAGCTCGGCCTTCATTGACCTATTCCATATTAAATTAATGTTATTCAATAACCCAGCTTAAAGCGTTTTCCCCATAATTTACTGTCATCGCTCTATCCCTTTCTGTCTCTATTGTTTCTATGCTTCATTCTCATAGATTATTCATCCTTTTGTTTAAACTGCAAATGATTTCTTTGCCATGCTTTATAATTAATTGCAAAACGTTCGATTTGCAACGCTAATTGCAACTTTGTATCCATTATATGCCTGCAGGGAAGGTTTGTGTAAGGGAAATGGAGGGTGCAGAGGAAAATTCTGCTGATGATTGGTTACATTTTCCGTGCAGATATTTTTGTTTTTGTTGCTGACTGGCTGGCTGGCATTTCGGTTGCTTAGTAACAAAGTAAATGAAATTTAGAGGACCAAATGTGTGTGTCTGTGTGTGATGTGCGGCCCTTGGGGCATTTGAAAACAAGCATGAATGTATGTAGGATACCCGAATTGCCTGAAACCCCTGCTCTCTGCTCCCCCCTTTGGAAAAATACCTACGCTCAATGGTATCCATTTGCCTGTCACTATTTGAGTTGCATTGATTTGTTGACTTTGTCGCTTGCAGCTAATCGAAAACAAATGCAGCCACATATCTGTAAGGGGAGAAACAATTAGGGATGGTTTTATATTACATATTTAATTTGTTAAAATAAATAATAATTAGGAAATTAGTTTTTGAAACATGTTAAGAAAATATATTAAATAAACTAATAAGAAAGTCAGTTAAAAGTTAAACTCTATCTAATTTCCAGCTCTGCTATTATCTTAATCACAACTGTTTTTGCATGATGTATTTCCAGAGACAAAAGAATTTTTGCCACGCGTTGATTTCGGCTCATAATTAACGCACAACTTTGGCACAAATTGGCAAACAGGACATCGAGGACATTGGGCACTGTCCAAGACAGACACGCCAAATGAATGACAATTACCTTTGTGGTGTGTGTGTGTGCGTGGGTGGGTGTGCCAATGACAGTTTTCCGTACAAAAGGGTGTAAATTTGCACAGGGCAGTGGTTAGTGTCTTTTCACAGCGGTTTGGTGATTGCAAAATGGGATGAAAAATAAATATTCCAATTACGCTGCGAAGGCACAAAAGGGCGTAGTCTGTGCCTAGTGTGTGGCTTTCTGCGGAGGTGTGTGTACACAAATCATCAGCCAAAATAGACAAATATGACAAAAGCAAAAATTCAATTAATATGCTAAATGTAAATTGATATTCTACATTGCATTTACAATGCCATGATTACATTTATTTGTGTGTGTTTCTCATAGCTCCTTTTTTTTTTGTGTAATCTCCATCATAATGTGGTCCATAGTGCAGTGGACAATGGACATTTTGATGAATATAATTCGCTCAAAAGCCATTACAACAAAAACACTAACATGAGCATTCATTGCTTTGCCAACGCTGCATACTTTCGGCCGCATCGAATTTTAATAGAATTAAGCTAATTGCCATATAAAAGCCGCTTGGCCCCGAGGCCCCGGCAGAACGAAATGCCAATGCGAATGATTCAAATGAAAATGGGTAAAACTGATTGAAAACTGATTGTAATTCGGTAATGTGAATGGGGAAATTTTGGCATATTTATGAGGGATTTGGGTGGATCCAAAAAGGAATTTCGTTGGATTGATTATTGGGAGGAAAGTGGTTTGAAAGTTATTTAAAAAATCATGGGAGATAAATAATGCATTAAAGAAATATTTACCATAAGACAAATTCATTTTAAAATTAATTAATAAATAATAAAGAATTTCTTAAAGACGCAGATATATTTTAAATAAAATCTAAAGCAAATCTTAGGCTTTATAAACCTTTAAGATTTTTTCTTTTCTCCTTAACCCTTGAAATAGTATATATTATAAAATCCAGTGAAAGGTTTGAGAGAACTTCCTGGCCAGAAATGATTTCTGTGTGCACATGTATGGACCAAGCTGAGCTCAGCAGAAAGAGAAGGCCATTTTCTTTCAGCCAGTGCTATTTTCCGCTCATCTCTCCCCCTATTCCCTTTCTCTCTAAATTTTATTGAAAGCAAATATTTTTGCAAATTACATTTTCGAAGGCTGAACCGGAAAAGACGCGGCTCCAATAACCAAATTCATCTCATTTCGCTGGCCTGGCCAAAAGGGGGCTGGTGTGGAAAGATATATATATATATATAGAAGAGTCAGAGATCCTGGGCTAAAGCAATTTGTTTGATTAATTTGAACAGCGGGTAAGGAGCGACGACTAGGAGATGGAGATGGAGCGACCTTCATTATGTAAATTGTATGCGAAATTTAAATAATCATCTGCAATTTAAATGCACAACAACACTTTGAGCCAAGCCTCGACAATTAATCGTTGAGAGCCCCCCAACATCACCCCAAATATCGCTTCATAAAATATGCCAAATGTGCGCCTTATGTTCATTTTCTATTTTAAGACAGATAATATATATTGCCGCCTGTTAGCATTAACTGCCTAGGCATATTTGTAGTATGTCTGCCGTCTGTTTCTGGGATCTGGTGTCTGTGCGTCTGTGTTTGCCATAAATAATTATTCATATTTGTATAAAATACACACAAAATTTAATTAAAAATTGTTTCGCTTCAGCTGAAAGAGAGGGGGAGAGGGAATCATCATCATCACCATTTCCATTCTGCACTCTCCATTTTCATTGGCATAATTCCCTTTGTTATTTGGACATTTCCTTACACTTGTTTTTCGCCCCCACCTCGAATGTATAACTGTTGTGCAGAAGGGAAAGATAGAGATGAAGTTGGACCAAGTGAAGTGCCATTGCCATTTTGGCTCATAATAAAATTAAAACGAAATGAAACGAGATGAAAAAGTAATAAAGTCCTTATGGAAAATGCCAGGCAAGATGGTCAAAAGCTTCTGCTGCCGCTTTCACTCCTGTCTCCACAGCCTTTTTCAACTTTTGTTTCTGTTTCTGCTTCGGTTTCTGTTATTGCTTTGGCTTTGGCTCGAAAACCTTCGTCTGTTCCTGCCACGGCTACAAAACACTGAATAGATGAGAGCAGACAGTAATGATAAATATGGAAGGAGTGATGTCAAATGGGTGGAAGGCCAACCCTTCTTTAGGAGGATACCCATTAAATATTATTGGAATTGCTGAGGGGAATATTCGAATTAATAAAATAAATATATATATCATAGGATAGACACTTCAAATAATATGTATAAATCATGTTCTAAACAAAGTTTGATTTCTTTTAAATTATTTCAATACATAATTCATATGTAAACCTTTTAAATATAGAAAAATAATCGAAAATTGAATTAGTTTTCAGAATTTGTATATTATAAAACGCTTAGAAATAAATTTAATCTACCTATAATCTAAAACTTTTCTATTTTATTGTTAAAACGAATACATATTTTAATCTTTTAAAAAATCCCAACAGCTTTAATAAATACAAATTTGTGGCTTTAATATTTGCAGATCCCGAAAGTAGATCTCTCGCGCTTTTAAATATTTTACTTTATACAAAAGAACAAATTTATTCAACCTTAAACGTATATAATTATAAATATATATTAATTGTTAAACGGGTTTAATTATTTTACTTTATACAAAAGATATTTTAATCAACCTTAAACGTATATAATTATAAATATATATTAATTGTTAAACGAAAATAATATAAACCACTAAACTTCTTATATAAAAAATTTCAATAAATTATCCTCAAGTTTATGTTTTTAAATTATAATAAATTCTTGATATTTCTATCTGCAAATCCCTTTTACCAGGTATTTTCTTTGCCTTTTCCTCTATTTTTACACCCATTAATAATTGTTTGTTGCTAGTTGATGCGGCACTGGCTTTAGCTTGTCTTTCAGCTTTTCTGTGCAAATTTTTGAAATGCCGTTTCCAGGACTGAGGACCTTGTCCATTCCCCCTTTTTATATCCTCTTTTTGGGGGAATCCCGCCCCGCCTAGATTGAGTGCGGATTTCGGTTGGGTCTGAGTTTTTGGTCTGAGTTTTGGGTTTGGGGTTTTCATATTCGACTTGGGCTTGGGTTTGGGTTTCGGTCTGGCTGGCTGCTGCCTGCGCATAATTAAGCGGGAATCGCACTCCATTGTGAAATATACTTGGCCATTGCATTTAAGTGTTTTGCTCGTAAAAGCTACGGAATGGGATCCCTGGAATGGGGCGGCCAGACAGTGAATTCATTAAACCATTAGACAGACTCCGGCTGAAAATGGAGGCGATTAACGAAAGACGCTTTCCGGCAAAGAGCTCCTCTGCCTCTGCATACCATTTCCCACTCTGAACTCTTCACACAAATCAAACGGAAATCAAAACCCAAACAAGTAAATCAAGCAAATCCAGAGCAGAGCAGCAACAAAGGGGGGGCGTGGCATGCGTCATCTGAAAATTGTTGCAATTACGTCGTAGTAAGCAACCAACAATGAGGCAGAGGCCAAACAGGGTGGACATGGAAATAGAGGGAAAAAAGAGGAAAGCTGCCCGGAATTTCCATAAACACAATGGCAGTATGATGACCCCTCCTTTAACCATTCAAATTGGTATCGCCCAGGGTTTCAGGGATCCCGGAGAGCACACGCATGTCTACTACATGAAGAAAAATAATATAGTAATTGAAAAATTTGAATAATTTAATAATAAGAAGTAGGCTTTGCAAGTAGGCTTTATTAGTCACTGAAATCAATCAAAATACTTGTTAATTCTCTTAAAATTTCAGTGAAATAAAGAAATATATTTAATTTTTATGCTTAAAAATTTTAATTAATGAATTAATTTAATATTTTTTTTTCTATGTGCATAATCCTAACCACTGGCAGTGGCAGAAAAGTGCCGTTCGCCGCCGCCAGTTGTTGCTACCGTAAATATGGGCTGTTGTCAGCCCCTCAAATTGGGGGCGGAGCGTGCCAAGGGGTGCATACATTTGTGTGATTTACGAGCTGTCTCATATAGGCCTCAAACACAAGGACGACGTTGACGATGACTGTGACCAAAACCTAACTCGGGGATCAAAGGAGAAGTCCTTTATTGAACAGAATAGACAGCTCGTGACACGAGGCTGATTAAAAAGGAAAGCAATGAGCATAGTAAATCCAGGAAAAATAAATCTAAATAAAAGAAAAAATTGATATAAATTATATAAGAAAATATATTAGATCATTAAAAGCTTTTTAAATTCGAAAAACCCTTTAAAAATATTAAAAGACAACAATGCTCAATGGATAATGATAATAAACAAGCCTCAAAAGCATATAGTTCAAGAGAAATATAATGAAATAAAGCTAAGAAGTTCGCCAAACTCTTGGCCATTATATTCTTTGTTGTTTTTTATGGGCTCCGTGATGTGATTGGCCATCTCTATTTGCGTTATGGCCCAGACACACAATGGCACAATGTTGTCAACGCAATCAGCAGCCAGGCAGTTGTTGTTGCTGTTGGTGGGAGTACGCCCCCCAGGTTGTTGTATTTGTTAGTTGCAAAACAGAAGTGTATGGGACAAGTGGACAAGGACTATGACTATGACTACGACGGGTCCACATCCAAGGGAGGAGTCCAGTCCTCCTTTCCTGTCCTACCAGAGCTACCCGCTTTGCCTGCTCTGGAGATGAATGAATGCGTCATGCTGACCCAGTACACACAAAGAAATTTTGAGTAGATATTATAAAGAGAGTATAACCTAAAATGAAGCCTAATTTGATCAGCATTTAAATCTTACATATAATGTATTTTAGGCTTCTCTGAAATGACTTTAATATATGTCCTTAAATTTAATATTTAATTTTTTTTCTCTGCTTTCAAGTGGGTGGATCTGGGTGGCTGGGGACTGGTGGCAAAGTGGGTTACGAGTTTCAAATTGAATTGTTGGCAACACGTGACCAGGCGGACGCCTGTCGAGCCAGAGCCAGAGAGGCCCGTCAATAAAGTCACAGTGAATGACAGGCTTACAAACATGGTCTACAAGTGGCAACTTTCAGAGTCCTAGCATCTCTCAAAATCCACTGCCTCCTGCCTGATGAATGGGCAATATTAAAAACTCTATACAAAATGTTATCGTTCATTGTGGTTTTTCGGTTTTATTCGGGGTTGACCGACCAGCGAAACGCAAAATGTAATTTGCGTAAAATGAGTGCGGAATTCTATGGGAGTTGATATTTAGGGTTCTTCGCGGTGAACAAGGAGTTGAGGTTGCTATCGAAACGGGAAGGATACACTGCAGGAAATTATGTACTTTAACTGAAAGAATCCAAGGGAATTTGTTAGAAAGTATTACCAAAATCAATGATTTTTCATATTTTGCTTCAAATAAAAGATTTTCTTCAAGTACTTTTTATAATTTCCTTATTTCTTCTATAAAATTATATATATTTTTGATTATTAAACCCATTTTTTTAACTGTGCACTCCTCCTGCACACATTTGTCGAGTGCCTGGCGCAATCAATTCCCAAATCGCATTATGCCGCTGCCAGAAGGGAAGAGCTTGCAGCGAAGAGCTGAGGAAGTCTCCAGCAAATTGCTTGCTGGCTTTTCCAGCAGCAGGAGGCGAGTGAAAAGCGGGTAAATACTGCAGGCCAGGCGGCAAAGGGGATTGCCCAAAGTAGGAGGGCATCTCGCCATCGACATCCTTCACAGCATTTGGCATTTTATGTGCGTCAACATCAGCAAGTCGCCAAGTGCATTGCGTGCCAAATAGTTTACGTGTCAGTGGCGACACGAGTTCTCGATGGGACAGAATGGATGTGGCTGTGGAGGCGGATCTGTAGCTCTAGATGGTCTCTGGTAGGGGCATCTGCGATCTGTTTTGTGGCATTCCGACACTGCCCGCGGCAGATGCATATCCGCAGTGTCACTACTTTATGGCATTTTGTTGCCCGTTTCTAGTCATCTCGGCATTGTCCGCGCGGCAATTTCACCCCAGTAAATGCAAATGCGAAATGCGAAATGCGAAATGCGAAATGCGGAGTGCGGAATGCAAAGTGCTTCGCGGATCAAAGTCTGTGTTGTGTTCACCAAATCATAGGCAAACTGCACTTTGTTGCAGCTGATAAACAACGAATTTGAAGTTTATTGTTGATTATTTGATTAGTTGGATTTTATGGGGAGCTTGTCTAGCAGACTAGGTTTGTGTTTTTACTAAAAAAATATGGCTTGTAGTTTGTTTTTAAGTTTTGTTGGGGTTTTGGGATTATATTATTGATTGTATCTTTAAAAATTAATGTTTTATCAGATCTAAGACGATTTTGTTGGTGTTTTTGGAGATAAAAATAAAATATATATAAGAGATATTGTTATAATAATTATTTAATTAAACGCTTTACATTTGTCAAGGTTAGGGGGGCTAATAAAGAGAACAAGTTTGAAAACAATTGATTTTACGCAGTAACGCATCGAATATATCACAAAGCTTTATATATCAAATATCATTAAACATAAGAAAATTATTTAAAAAAATTAAAAAAAAAACATCTATTTGTCACACAGCACCGATATTTGAGTAGTTGATAAATAAATTAAAAATTTGGCATTTTATTTAGTCGATATTTTGTTTAATATTTTGGAATCATTAATTAAATTAAATTTTTATGATAAAGTTTCTATATTATCAACACTTACACAATATTTGAAGAAAAAGTCGTTGTATAAATCGTGGATTTATGTGCATCAATATTATGTATATGTGTATTAAGTAAAATGCATGACATGGCATATCGACAATTTTAATACTGTATTTATTAATATATATTCCAAAATATTGATATATCAAATTTCCCCACGACATTTTCAATAGAATAACTAGCTTGATATATTTTCTATATGTTATATCTCAGTTTTCTCCCCTATAAACATATCTTGGCTATATTTTCCATCATTCCAAGTCAGGCTAACGGATATCTACCATACAGAACGATCGAAAGTCGTGGGTACAATCAACGAGTGCGAGAAACTCGGCAAATAACACTCCACGGCCTAAAAATAGAAACTTCTGTGCACGCGACACTCAGCGGCAAACACGGGGCGTATGCGTAACCTTGAACTTGGGCAAACCATCCGAACCGATGCTGATGGCTATTCTTGGCAACCAGTTGGACGGCATGGAAGGGATCAAAATAAAGCTTTATTTACCATATTATTTTTATTAATAACTACAAGTTTCGGTTAAGGAATGGACTATAAAATGGGATCGCGACACCGAAGAAAGGCATCAGTCAGCAGCTTAGCTTTCTCCAGTAAAGCTAGTTGCAAAGAAGAAGGATCAACATGAAGTTAATACTTGGCTTCTTGATTGGTAATATTCACTGATATTGTCCTTTCATTTTATATCGACACTTATTCCGATTTTTTTTTATCCTTTTTAAAGTGAGCGTTCTGCTGCTCGGCAGTTCGACAGGATTGCCTACTGTGGTACAGCCGCCGCCACCGCCTTGTGGCTGCCCACCAAAGCCGCCTCCACCTCCACCACCGCCACCACCACCGCCTCCACCACCGCCACCACCTCCGCCTCCACCCCCGCCTCCTCCGCCACCACCTCCGCCTCCACCCCCGCCTCCTCCGCCACCACCTTGTGAGCCGCCACCGCCGCCACCATGTGAGCCGCCACCGCCGCCACCTCCTCCACCTCCACCACCTCCACCACCTTGCAATCCACCCAAGCCACCAAATCCACCCAAACCACCAAATCCACCCAATCCACCAAATCCACCCAAACCACCAAATCCACCCAAGCCGCCAAATCCACCCAAGCCACCAAATCCACCCAAGCCACCAAATCCACCCAAGCCACCTACTCCACCCAAGCCACCAGTTCCTCCACCTTGCCCTCCACCAAATCCACCTAAGCCACCAACTCCACCCAAGCCACCCAAGCCACCAACTCCACCCAAGCCACCGAAGCCACCAACTGGACCCAAGCCGCCGAAGCCACCAACTCCACCCAAGCCACCAACAAATTGCGGATGCGGACCTGGTGGTAATAACTGCGAGGGATGCCCCAAGCAGGACGAACTGTGCAAGGAACTGATCAAGCTCGTGGAGAGCCTCGATCGCAAGATAAAGCAATGCGTGTGCGCAGTGCCCAAGTGGGCTCTGCCATAAATAAGGTTCCCATCGAAATAGGAGTCCAACGATGAGCCCGAAGGGAAGAAAGGAAAGGAAGCTGATGAAAGCACCAAGGATAACGAACTGATCACCTGAACGTAGTTTAATATTGTTAAATTTTGTTTGTTTTCGTTTCAAAATATATTTATAAGTGCTGCATAATAAGTTTATGGTTTTTATATGGGCTTTAATTAAGGTTAAAGATGGGTTCCAAAAATATAAGCCTATAAAGCTCTTTCCTTACGAGCTACTTTTAAAAAAACATTTTCCACATTTTCACTCCTTCAGCTGCCAATCTGGGATATAAATACGCTTCCGTTTCTATTGACATATCTCTCGCTTGAACATTTGCCAAAATCCATCATCATTGAGTGTCACATCATCATCACCATTTGACATAGATTCCAGGGAACCGGATGCGGATCCCCCCCCCCACACATAACCGTGTCTATTCATCTGTCGCCTTCGGTAAGCGTGCACGTTTTATAATTCATTTGCAGTTCCTTCAACAATTTCGTGAATATTTCATTTGGTTTCGTGTGGAGCAATTTTTACAGCTCGTTTGTCACTTTTCCACCTCGTCGTCATCGTATCCAGCATTTTTCCCCAGCACCGAATGAATAATGCAGTGATCCGATCTGTGGGCGGAATCTGTCACAGAACAGATACACCTGACGTGCATTGATCTGGGATGCATACTTATGCATCCGACAGATACTACATTCGCCGGCAAGCAGTTAAGGCGATTACCTAATTGGCTAATTGTAATTGTATTCATTAGGTCGGTCGGTCAGGTATTAGGCCTTCATAATCTATCAATTAATTGGGATTCAGGTTAGGAGCCTGTAGTAAAATGAATAATGGATATTAATTGATGATTGATTAACAAGCTGCAGGGGCAATAGGATTTAAAAAGGAATTATATATACTATATTATGTTGAATGTGTTTATGTAATTGCCAGTTTTTGAGTGCCTTCGTTGGCTTCTTTATTCCGATAACCATTCAAACCCATTAGGTAACCACCTAGATAAGCTTAGGCCTTCCTTCCTGCCTTTATTATTAAACAACGAGCAGGAGCAGGAGCAGGAGCAGAAGTTGCATCCAATCAGCCTCAGATTATTTGGCAAGAGTGGCGCACAGGACCTGTTTCTGTGCTTTCTGAGCCAATCACAGTGGCAGTTGCATTGCACAATCCCAGACTGACTGTCGAAATGAGTTGAGACGAACTAAGCCCCTTGGGCGATTTTCACCAAGCCTTTGGTCTACCTACCCTTTTCCGCCAGAAAACTTTTCCTGCTACAAAGTGTAAGCACTAACGGAAACTTGGGGTATATTTGAAATTATTTCAATGTTGAGAATCATTTTGCAACTATGTTTCTCATATATTTAACTAAACTTCTATCAAAGCTCTTTAAATATAATATAAATCATTAAAAGTGTGTATCTTCTAGACATTGTTTTTCAGATCTTTTACGAAAAATCTACTTTGTTACCTAAACTAACCCCACATATAAGTCTGATAATCCAGATTCTTAGTGCACATTTTCTCTGTCTTTTGCTCTTACTTTTAATTTCGAATGTTGGTTAAACACAAAAGTTTGCCCTGGCTTCTACCTTCTAGATTGTAACTCCTTCAACTGTCTCCTCCGACTACATCCATCCCAAAAATCTCACTCTGTCGTTCATGTATAATGCATGGTGCGGAGCTGTTGAGCAACTTTGCGGCGATGCAAAAGGCAAACCCTCAAACCAAACTCAGCCAAATGTCGATGGCTGTCAACGCAACTTCGATGCGGAGAGAGACAATGTAACTCAAAACTAGACACTGTGTTGTAACTTCCAGGGGATACCAATGCCGATTCCGATTCCGATTCCGAATTCCCTTCCTGCCCAAATAACGTCGTTGTGCAACAGAAACTGCAAAACTGCAATGACTGAACGATTATGCCAATGGCAGGCCATGTCCAAAGCAAACGATTTGTCACAGTGGCAATGGAGTTGAGACGAAGTTCTCCCCGCCGGAGTTGGAGTTGGAGCCGGGGGAATTTCGGAGTCTAGGGTTTTATTGCCAATAACAGGGCGGAGATCCAGAACCGCAAACACTTTACCCCAAATTGTGGCAGAGAGAGAGCAGCAAAGAGAAGTTTCTCCAGGGAGCTGGAATACGAGTCAAGGGAGCTTGCACATAGAGAAAAGGGTCTTATTTTTGAATGATGTAATAGGCTTTTATGTAAAAAAAAACATATTGTTAAAAAAACACTAAAGAATCCTCACCTAAAAGTTCTACTTGGCTCCTTAACAAATTTTTTTGGAGGTTTACTTTGTAAATTTTTTTGAAAATTGAATTCAAGAGAATTTAGTTGTGATTTTATCGTGAAATAATTTAAAATAAATTATTAATAAAGTGTTTAAAAGTCTCTTTACCTTTAAGTGAGTGGCGCAGCGTGTGGGCGGGCTCCGTTGAGTGGCCAAGTCCCGCTTCGATTTCAAAACTCCAGCTGCGACAACTACAGGGTTACCTTCTTCTCCTACTCCCCCATGGATTTCCCTGCCCTGTTTCCCAGCTACTCGAACATGACACCAAGTCCAAAGTCGTTGGCTGTTCATCCTTTTTCCCACAGTTGGGTCTCTCTTTTCCCTTTCGCTTGTCCTTGCCGCCTTGCCCAGCTGCAAGTGACAGTAATTGTTTTATTGACATTGATTGACATGGCAAAAAGGGGGTGGCAGCATCCTGCAGGAGCAGGGAGCAGGACCAAGAGTAGAAGCCGTAAAGGAAGCATCAGCCAAGTCAAGCCAAAGACAAACTGCAATGCCAAATGCGAATTTCAATCCCAATTTTTGGTATCTGCTCCTCGTCGTCTCCCCCCCCCCCCTTTGGAATCTCTTATCCCCCATTTGCGAAGCTCAAAAATGAGCAAAAGATTTCAATTTCATTTTGATGGATCGCATTTACAGGCAGACCCATGTCCTGCCTTCTACCTCCTACCATTTCCCACCCAGCTTTTCCTCCATTCATGGTGCACTTTTTGGCTTTTCCTCTCGGTCTTTCACTCTCTCTCTCTCTTCTTTTTTCGCCATTGTTTACCCTTGTAAGCTGCTGATTAAACCATGCAATGCTGCAGCTTCTTTTGGCTTTTCCTTCTGCCTTCCGCCGCTTGTTCCAGCAGATTTTCCTCCGGCTTTTCCAGCTACTCTAGCAGCTGGTGGAAAACAACACATCAATTGCTGGCTGTGCCGGTGCACAATGAATGTTGTGTGCCATTGTAGAAAAGACAATTGTTTGATTTTCGATATGTTTTTTCAGACATTGCACTGGGCGGAAATGTAATTAATATATTAAGTAGGGGAAATTTAAATTATTTATTATATTTTAGTCATTTTCAGGAACAGAAACTAACAACTCAAGTTTCTTAATTCTTAGTTTTCTTATTGTTTTGATTTAGATTTTTTGTTTAATATTTTAAGTATATTAATGGTGAAATAATTAAGAAAAAATATTTTAAAAATCGTTAGACTTTTCAAATTTATTAGAATAGATTCAAGGTTATTTCAAGTTAAAGATTATTCTGGTAGAAAATATTTTATGTGTATTACAGGTGAAATAATTACGAAATTATAAAAATAAAAGCTTCTTGTTATTTTAAAAATATGATTATATACTTACACATTTTTTTTAATGGCGTTTTTAAGACCCAATTGATTTTTAAAGATTTTTTCAAGATCTCCATTAATTAGTTGGATGTTCGGGATAATTTGGGAACCTTTCTGAAAAGTTGTAAAATCTTTATGGATTTTTTTAAGAACTGTTAATATATTTTATTAATCTAAATAATATTTCCTCCAAGACATTTAGTTTGTTAATACTTCCACAGACGGTATACTTTTTTCTCTCGTGTAACGGAAGTTTTCCGGCTTTCTCAGCCTTCCCTGCACTTTTCTTTTCCGCCTGCGAATGCGGATGCGGATACGGATTAGTCGTTGTGTAATGCACATCAATCCCGAAGCCAGAGACCTTCAAAGTTATTGAAGTTTTCGCCTTCACATCGCAACCTAGCATCCATTTTCCTTTTCATTTCCATTTGTTGTCATGGCAGCCATGACTGGTCGGCAGCTCCTTCGCATCCTTCGCATCCTCCAGCTCCTGCCCTTGTTTTTCATATTAATTATGAAAGCGCATTTGGTGAACGGGAAATTTATTTGGCTTATATTTCGATTTCGGTTTTGTTTTTCCTTGGTTGTGCCTCGACTTATATTCCTTTATTTTTTTTTTGCAATATTATTTTTGCTACCATTTGCGGATACTCAGGGGAGCGAGGTCGAATTGGATGTGAAATGTGATGCTTAATTAGTTTTTATGCTGCTGCTGCTGATTATGATTGCGATTACGATGATGATCCTGATCCCGGCGATGACGCTGATGAAAATATAAAAGGAAGGGGCAAAGGGACGTCCATCCGCTTGTATTAAGCTTAGTTTCCATGGGTTTGCCTCATTTGGCTTGGTTTGTAAGCGGATTGCTAAGAAATTTTAAGGAGCGGGATGTCTAAGGATCGAAAATGATTTGTCCGATTTTTTTGATATATTTTTTTGGGAAATATTATATTGAAAAGTTAATATAAAAGTAAAAAATATATAAATACATTTTTGGCTTTCCCATTTCTACAAGTAAATTAAAAGCTTTTTAAATATAAATATATTACTATCCCGTTCATCTTTAAATGTATCATGAACTTGAGTTTACTTTCCTAAGAACTTCTCATTTATTTATATGTAGTTGAAATCTGGGCTAAATGTCCCTCTCTTAAAACTTACTCAAAGAACCCTATTTTCTCCCCTTTTTTCTGACTGTGCTTATGTGTATTTATTTAAATGTAGTCACAGTTTTCTGTTTTATGCGGAAAATGCTCACAAAAAGATCTGCATCTGCAGTCGACAACACACAACTTTGGCCAACTGATAACGGACGGCAACAGGAAATGTCGGGGAAATGTGGAAAATGGGTAGAGTAGGGACAGTAGGGAAAATGTGTTGCACTAGGGTCAAGTTGGTATAAGAAAAGGACAAACTACACGAAAAATAATTGAAATTGAACCAAACTTACAAGGAAAATTAAATAGAAAATATTTATGGTTCAGAGAAGTCATACATCTTAATAATTAAGTGCTGGAAGTTATATTTTTTATAAATTATTCTTCGAATTATATATATTTTTATTATTCTTTGTATATAATTCCTTTTTTCTGTGCACAAAACTGTCCGAGCCAACGATAAAGTTGCAGTCTGCTCCGCCATAACTTGAGTGCATAAATCTTGGCCAGGTTTTCTGTGTGTGTGTGGGCCTGGCACCCCCCACTATAGGTGACATCTTTGGTGACTGGCACGTTAAAGTAGCCAAAACTCAGCTCCACACTCCACTGACCAATGTCCAGACACTGCATAATAAATTGCAGCCGTAGTGTTATAAATATTCTGCCAGCACCGCGTCGAGTCCTGGCCGCTGGTCCTTGATTGGGATCTTAGGCAACAATTTCGCACATGGCCCATGGGCTTGAAGGAGGTGGGATTTAAGGAGGGAAAGCTGAAATGCTGACGCAGCTGATAGAAAATGAGAAAACAATAAAAATGTAATGCAGAGATTTTTTTGTTGTTTTATATTGCGAGGGAAATTGAAGAATGATTTAATACTCTTTCGCAGGAAGAGTAGCCTGAAAATGCCACGATCAAGTAATGATTTTATACAAAAACTATATCTTTAGTTTATAATTGGTTATATAAATTATATTAATCAAAATTCATATGAAAAATAATACATAAATATAATAAAATTGCTTAAAAATTATAAAATATATAATTTAAATGATTTTTAGCTGCAAAATATATGAAATTTATTTATAACACCTAATTTTCTTTAATTAAAAATAGTTGTCTTGGAAAATCCAAAGCCCAACAGCCACCAAACATATTTAGTTCATGGTTCTTGCTGCCCAGAAATGTTGCATGCTTTTTGGCGGCAATCCCACTAAAAAGTGTTAAATGGAAAACAATAATAATGCAGTTGCTGTCGCTGTCGATGTCGCTTTTCCCCAGTCGCCTTTTCCTCACTTCCCACCCACTATTCCTCCTGTCGGACAAGCCCATTAAGAGAATAACGAAAAACGGCCCAGCGGTGGTGCGGATTTTCCACCGTGCCACCCAAATATGCGGCGACAACAATAAATTAATGCGATTTATTGCCGCGATAAGAGCGGGACAGCCGGTAACAGGCCTAGGGACCTGGGAAATAAAGCCCAGGGTGTCGAGGGTGCGTCCCCTTTCTTTTTTCATCCACAGAAGCTCTTCGCCAGCGTGTGTGGGCTTGCCCGGAATGCGATAGATAAGCCGGCGCCACCCGGAAAACCCAAACATCATCGAAACTAAAGCCTCCTCTTGGGTGGCATGCAAAAATTTGTCCCCTGGAAATTTACGATGCACTGCAGCCTAGGAAAAAATTACACAATCCCAACCCACCCAAAAGTACGAACCCATCTTTAACCCATCCAAGCCCGCAGATAAGCCGACTTACTTACCATTTAATTAGGGCCTCAATGGGCATTAGGGCCAGAAATGCGGCAAAAGCAACTCGAGGCACGCCTCCTGTCTGGCCCATCATCAAAATGCCTTTTTAATTAAAACCCGAAGAAGGGCAAACGCAAAAAAAAGAAGAAAACATGAGCAGCAGGGAAACGGGAGAGTTTTCCACAGCCAAATGATGTGTGAGAAGTCGATAGAGAACGACGACGACGGCGACGGCGTTAAATCACAATGGCAAACAGGAAGAAAACTCGGGAGGCTCGGAAAAATCAGGGAGCAGCAGGGGCGACGGCGGTGGGGGAATCCCAAAAACCCAACAAGGGTGAACAATTTTTTTTTTTGGTGGAGCGGGCGGGGCAGGAATGCAAAGCGAGGCTGGAAAATCTTGTGTGAAAATTTGTTGAGCGTGCAAACTCGCTATTCTCGGTCTGGGATACGTCTGGTCCAGGGGCAATAATTGCATGAAATGCCCAGAAAAATATATTTCTGCTGAGAGCTGCACAAATTGTTCTTACACGGAGAGAAAAATATATTAAGTTGCCATACAAACATTTTTTGTTTAATTAAAAAGGCAAAAGAGTACTAAGAATTAAAAAAATAAATATATTATTTATTTTTTGCATCGAAGAATTGCCAAAAACTTGCATAAAATGGTAATCAACTTATATTTTTAGCAAAAAAATAATGTAAATGTAATCATTTTGTACATTTTTTATTAAACTTTGTGTAATATTATTTATTTTCTTAAATATTTAGTTTTTTTTACAAATGTTTTAATAATACTCATATCTTTTTTTTATATATTATTTTACCTATTTATTGATAGGACTTTTTTCAGTGCCAGGCTAGAGTGTGGAAGCAGTGCGGTTGCTGGTTACTGGTAACTGGTCCCGTGCCAGACGCTAAGCTGCCACTAAATCACAACCGAAAGCCGCTGTTAAAACACGAGTCTGCCTCCGGAAAACTCGGTTGGTGGTGGCTTTGGCTTGGGTTTGTCTATTGGGTTCCCGGTTCTTGGTTGCTGTTTTTTTTTTTTCTTCCTTTTTTCGGTGGTTGCAACAGCCGCTGGCAGGACACGTGCAACACCCGAATTCCAAGCCGAGGACTTGGGCTGTAAAAACACAGGGCCTTTCGGGCTGGGAAAGCTGACTGACTGACAGCCGCATCAGCATCTGCAGGAGGGAAATTAGAGGAAAAGGAGCTAAGGAGCCCGAGGGCAATCCTTCGAGTAACTGACACTCCCCACAAGATTTGATTAGAGGCAGCGGAGATCGGGGAAGGAGAACACGAGCCGTCGCCCTTTTCGATGCTCGTTAAATGCGCCCAAAAGTGATTCATTCCCGGGGGTTAACTTTGTTCGATGGCAGACCCTCTGTCCACCTGTGCCCTGCGTTCTGAGGGAAAATTCTCCCCTTCTTCATAAGCATAATATAACCTAATTTGATTGGGTTATTCGTAGTTATTCCAAGAGGGTCTTCTGCCAAAACTCTTCGAGTTGTTTATGTCTGTCTTTAAATTATTAAAAACGAACAAAGGCAATTCCATTTTGAAATTGATTAAACTCGAACTATAGAATGCTCAAAACAATTGCTTAATTTGATGTATTTTCTCCTAATAATATTTGCAAATATATTTCGTTTGGGGTTTATTGACATGTACTATTAATATTCCGGTTGGCAATTACAGTCATTACTAATCAAGGTTTTTAATCATCTATGTGTTATTAAATGACATTATTTTGGATTTTATAATTGCTTCACAAAAAGCAGTCACTTAGTTCATTCGTTTACAATAAGCAGTCACTTAGTTCATTCGTTTTATTTAACAGTCGCAATGATCAACGGATTTTATATTCAGATCCTTCAGATTTTTGTTGTGGTCCATCTGGTAGGCTAAGATCCTTGAGCCCCTGGGATAAAATCTTATTACTCTGCTTCCAAAGACCCATTCAGGTTTTGAGTTCACAAACATCAAGTGCACTTCAATGAATGAATCTTACTGCTCCTTTGACTACTGCCTCCTGAAGTCTGTGAATCGAACCTACAAACATGCATCTTTAAAGGCGGTTATACACCAGGGGCCTGTATATAAAATTAAAGTATGTCCTGGATATTAAAGAAAACATTGAATTATCCCAACTACGTTTACAGGTTAATTTCGCTCTTTATAAACGCCTTAACGGATACAAGCCATTCCTCTACAACGTCACCGTCGATGGCTGTAAATTTATTAAGAAAACGAGTTCATCTCCGGTGGCTGGATTTATTTACAACCTCTTCGGACCTTTTTCCAATATTAATCATACCTGTCCCTATGATGTGAGTTCTCTTGAGGGAAATGAAATATCTCCATTTATTATTGGACACATTTTCCAGAATGAAATAATAGTTGAAAGAGCTCCCATTTCCCACATAAACGAACAACTCACAAAGGTCTTGCCGTTTCCACCAGGCGAATATGGATTCTTCAGCACTTGGTATTCCTATGGGATCCAGAGAGCAACCGTAAATGTATTTGGCACACTATCCTAGCTCCATTTGCTTTGTTCTTAAACTGAATATGTTTATTATAAATGCGCCTAGATAGCAGACCATTTATATACAAATTATATTTAATAGAGCTATTATATGTTCAATATGCATAACAAAGCAATCAGACTATAATTTCATTCGTGGTTTTCACGATTATTTAACAGTCACAATTTAAAGCGACTCATCTGTGCTTTAGCGGATTTTTCTGATTGTGTTTTGATTAGTTACAAAAAATAATTTACTAAGCATTCGTAATTCTTGTTTTCCTTCTTGTTTTCAAATTAGTAACCCACTTTGAGTTCACTGCCTTATAAATCCTTTAAATTGTACGTATAAAAATATATCTTTGAAAGTGAAATTACTGCAGAGGCCCACCGATAAAATCAAGGAATGCTAAATAGACTTTTTCAAATAGTAATATAAATTTCTTTAATCTTATTTCACATCGCAGTCTAATATTTTCTGCTGTTGTTTCGTAAACTTAAAAATTGTTTGTATTTATCAATAATTTGAAATCCTTTTCTGCTGTTGTTTCGTTAACTTAAAAATTGTTTGTATTTATCAATAATTTGAAATCAAAATATTGCATTGCATTTGCTGGATTGCCGATGGTTTTGTTTAAAAATCTGTTGGCAATTTGTAAGCATTTAATTGTTGTTTAATTGCGTGTCAGAATTAATTACTGCTATTAAAATGTAAATATTGATACTCTTCAAAATAAAAGAATAGCTTTTAATTCTACTCTGCAAAGCCATAAGGTTTTATAAATTTCTATGAGTTGCTTTTAGGTTTTATTTTTATTTTCAATATCTTTAGATATTTCCATTTTATTTTTACAAATATATTTATTGGTAATTTATTTGTTTGCACAAATTTTCCTATACAATAGGCATACACAACGTTGATAAGGGGCTAGTTCTGTGCGTCCCCTATGGGAGAGATTATTTTAGAAACCCGCGGCGCCCTTATAGATCCGACACATTCCGTATGTCCACGCCCATTTCCTCGACTCTCGTGCCATCTGCGATGAAGTAACCATCGCCATCCTCGTTATCAGTTTCGCACAATGGCTGATCGATGCTTTGCCTTCGATTTCTGGAAGGTCTGCCCGCCTTCCTCAAGCCGGCTATTGCTCTCTTGAAGCTAACCGCCTTTTCGTTCCGACGGTTTTCATCAGCCAATGGGATTATCCATCGTTGGGCGACATTGCCAAGGACCACCACCAGGACAACGGCGATGAGGAAATATAGCACTATCAAGGCAGGATTGGGTGCACTTCCGTGAACGGGCATATGTCCGGCTATATCCTCCGGATCCACCTTCCAGGTAATGCGCTTCTTTGTTGCCTCTGTGCTGGTGACTGTCGAGAAAGGTATAAAATCATAAATATTATTTTATTTTTAATTTCAGAAATTTTAAAAACTGAAATATATAAAATTTATAAATGAAATATTTTGAATAAAAATATTCTTACCTGTAATGGGTTTGCTACTAACAGTTGTTGGTGCTGTAATAATTTCTCCCTTTTTAGGTGTACTTGCTGTTATTGTTGTAATAACTTTTTTGGTTGTTATTGTTGTTCTCGGAGTTGTTGTTGTGTTCACTTGCATTTTTCTGGTTGTTATTACTGGTTTCTTGGAGGTTGTTGTGGGCTTGGGTGTTGTTAAAGTAGTTGTTGTTTTTTTAGTGGTAATTACAATTGGCTTTTTTGTTGTAGTAGTTGGGGTTGTTGTAGGCCTTGGTGTTGTTGTTGTACTCGATGTAGTTGTTGTTGGCGTAGTTGTTGGCTTAGTTGTTGGTATAGTTGTAGGTATAGTAGTTGCAGGTGTTGGCGAAGTTACATCATAATCATTCAAGGATGTATATATTCCCTTTACACACTCCTCGACATAGTCCAAACAACAATTTGCAGTGGTTGCGCAGTCATCGTCACAGCCGCAGGCCAAAATCAGGGCCCCTTTGGAGACTTCAAAAATCTGATCCTCGCTTATTGATTGGCCACACCGACCGGTGCAGTTCATCATGGCGAATACCAACTCCGGCTCGGTAGCGTCTGTTATCTCCGTCGTTGTGGTAAATTCACCCACTCCACAGTCCTTGCCCGTCATCAGTTTAACATCATCGATGGCAATGTCACCGAAACGCGCTCGGGCATCCGTGGCTGTGAAGATCACCTGGAAATCCTCCTGCATCTCATCGATGGTGATTGTGTGCTCGAACCACTCGGTACCCTGGGAGCCGGATATTTCGAATTTGCTGGAGCTGACGAGACGAGAATGTTTTATATATTTAAACAGAAATTATATTTAGAAATATTTTTTAAAGCAGCAAGAATAATATTTTGGGGTTATTTCGTTATTATTCTTCGGGGCTTGTGTGTGTGCTTGCTCTTATCGCAGTGCACATCCGCTGATGAGCAACTTACTTGGCCCTGAACCGATTCCACATGTCAGCCGTACGCATTGAGACAGGCTTCACGGACACCACCAAATTGTCGACTCCTTCGCCATACATAAAGTAATGGAAGCGGAAGCAGCAGGCTGTCTTCAGGCTCAAGGCCCGGGGATAGATCGGTGAGATTAGGTGGTAGCTGCCAAAGGCACCGCTTTGCGTCTCCATGCGCATGTAGTGGCCGCCGGAGTGGTTCCGGAAGGTGTGATCATGCTGAGGACCCGTCCTCACCGAATGGTATTCGGCCACAGTGCTGACTCGCTTCCAGGGACGTCGGAACGTGGTCTCTGTATCCCAGCCGCATTGATCTTCGCTCTCAAAGTCACAGGAGTGATCCTGGGTATGGTTGCTTTTGAGGCAAGTGCCCAGCTGAGTGTTCCAATGCTCTCCATCGCAGTAGGCAGCCCGATTGCCCACAATGACATAGCCGTCGTTGCAAAATACCAGAGACTTTACACCAATATCGAGCGCCACCCCGGACGCCGGTGAATGTTGCATCGGACAACCACTTTCTGGAGGAAACACCAGAATCTTATAGCTGAGACTACAGTTGATATTCATTACTCACTGGCACAAAAGGGCCTCTCGCCCCTGAGGAGACCATCTGCACCACAGGTCGCAACCTGTTTTCCCTGAAGCATATAGCCACGATTGCACCGGAAACGAACCATATCCCTTGACCGAAACATGGCGTTGCCATGCTCCAGGACCAAACCCCTCTCACAGCGTCCATTTGCGGGAACTGCACCGTGTGTTAGGAGCACAACGAGACCGAGGACCCAGTAAAGTTCCATTCCGTGGCTAAATGTGGTTAACTCGGCAGCGGAAGAGTGACTGAGCTCGAGTAGAAGGAACTTATCAATGGGGCCCAGTGCCGGCTTGGGCTTCTCTTTGAAGATACGACATTATCCCGATAATTCCCGGTCCGGGCTACTTGTTTACCATTGAATGAGCGACGAGAGAGATATCGTGCCGAGTGACTACGAGTGGGTTTTTAACGATTGCAAAATGCCGGGCTGGCCTGGTCTCCGGATCCGCATAACTCCGAAGATAAGAACTTTGTCGCTGTATATTTAGAATTCACTGTAACTCAGATAAATGTGTTAAATAATGCGAGAAAGCAAGTAAGTAATTATAATGCAATAACTGACAATTGACCTTCAGATTTTATTATGCAAAATTGTGTAATAAGTTTAATAAAACTCTACATGTTTTTTTAATCAAATGGTCTGTAATGGTTAATATTTATTTATTTATTTAATACTATTTTTAATAACATGCTTTAATTGATTCATATTTTTAAAGACACTTTATAATTACTGCCAAACTAATTAAAGCTAAATTAAAAATGTGCAATTTATTTGTGTTTGTTGCTCCACTCTGAACAGTAGTTTTGGGTAAACAAGGATCTTTGACGACAAAGGCTTCCATGCACTCCTTGTCCGTCATCAGAAACTTGACATCATCGATGGCTATATCTCCGAAACGAGACTGGGCATCCGTGACTGTGAAGACCACCTGGAAGTCCTCATCCATTTCAGCAATGGGAATGGAGTGTTCATACCACTTGTTGCCCAGATTTCCGCATTTTTGAAATTGTGTAGAGCTGAAAATGGGAAAATTTATTTTATATTAATTAATAAATTTATTTATTAATTCCGATTTGCTCTCCACTTACGTGTTTTTAAACTTCTCCCACATCACACTAAGGGACATGGATGCAGGTTTCACCGACACAAATAGATTTCCAACTCCTTCGCCAAACATAAAAAAGTGAAACTGAAAGCAGGTGGTATTCCCCGAGCTCAGATGCTGCGGAAAAACTGGAGACTCGAAGTGGTAGCTACCCGTGGCTCCCACCTCGGTTTCCATTCGGATAAAGTGCCCCTCGCCATCGTTTTGGAAGGTGTGATCCCGCTGGGAACCCGTCTTGCTGGAATGGAAATTAGCGGATGTGCTGATACGGCTCCAAGGTTGCGGTTTACTGTGGGGAAAAGTCCAACCGCAGAGATCTTCTCTCTCAAAATCACAGGAATAGTTCTGAGTGCCTTGGCAGGTTCCTAAACGGATCTGCCAGTCGAGGCCATCGCAATAAGTGAATTTATTGCCAACCAAAACGTAGTCCTTGTCGCACTTGATCTCTGCCTTTAAACCTTCCGGATTAATAAGCTCGCCATTTTTTGGAATTTCAAGTTCTTGACAGCCGGCCTCTGATAGAGAATAATATTGTTATTTATAATAAATTTTCTTAATTAAAAATTGTTTTCGTTAATTAAAAATTGTTTTCCTTAAGCACTCACTGGCACAAAAGGGTCGCTCTCCTCTTAGTAAATCATTAATACAGGAAATCTCCGATCTTCCCTGAAGCACATATCCTTGATCACAATCAAATATCCATTTATTTAGAGGAAAATACCTGGCATAGCCATGTACCAGATCCGTGGGGCTCTCGCAGAACCCAAGTGCTTGGTGAATTAAATACACAAAGATTGCTGACAGAACGCACAAATATTCCATGGCAGCGACAACGAACTATATATCTGAAAGGTTAAATCCACACTGAGAGCCCAGACAAAATAATCTCTTAAAATATTTATATGCTGGATATGCGTTGGGTAAATGATTTCGTCATATTGTGAATAATTTTATCTTTAAGTTGAGTTTACTTCAAGAGAACCAGAATGTTCCAGAGTCTTTGGTAGTTTCGAGAGCTTCGAACTTAGGGATTCCCCCTTTTAAAGTATTTCCCTGACCCTTAATTCCAGCTAAATCCCACAGATCCTCCTTGCTCCCGGCTAAATCAGAGTCATCAGGATATATATCTTTGTCCACAAATCGAATGGTAATCCCAATGATTGATAAAATCATCGTTTAGTTCATCCCCCCGGAGTTACACCGCTAAGCTGGGAGTTGGGAGCTGGGAACTGGGAGTGCAGTTTCGGGTGGCCATTCAAATGCAATTATGCGCATCTCCTGCCGGAATTGAGATGGCAGGGAGATGGAACTAAATGGTAGCAGCTTCTTCCTGTCGCCTGCCATCTGAAATTATTGCCATCTCCTGGCAAAATAATTGCAGGGACCCAGCAAGAGAAGAGACCTTCCTGCTATCGCCGTCATCGCAGCAGTGATTTATGTTTACTTCCGCTTAAGTCTCAAACAACTCGCAATCACGACTGCCGCCCGATTTCTCCATTTCTCCCGCGACCCTTCCTGCTTTCCTCCCTGCCCCCGCCCCACTTTCACCGTGTCGAGATAATCAGTCAATATTGACAACTACTTATTGGCACTTCCGTCGTCATCGGTGGCCGCGGAGGGGTGAGTGGGGGAGGGATTTTGAATGGGGTGGCCTGGGAGGATGAAGGATTTCCAGTTCAGCCACGTGACCGGGGATCAGGAGCATCGGCCACGTGTCCATCGACTGCAACGGAAAGTGTAGCCAATTCCCAGTCTCCGTTTCTCCGTTTCCCAATTCTCCGCTTGCAATTCAAATTTCATTCATAATTACAATCAGCGAACCAGTGAAGGGTAGGAATTCAGGGGAGGTTTTTATGCTACTCAGATTGGAGATGCTTCTTATCAAAGGCGAGAGGGTGTTTAATACACAAAGAAAATATTTCAAGCTGACAGATTTGTTTAAAAAAAGCAACTTTATTTCATAAAAAAAATACTCTAAATATTTTTACTTATAAAAGTCTTAAAGCAGACTTGAATTTCTTTTATGAAATTAAATATATAAACTAAAATTTACAACAAAAATGAAAGCCACAGGCTTCAGGAACACACAACAAGTAGCCCAACTTTTATATTTTTAGAAAATAAATAGAAGAACTATATAAAACATATGAATCAACATTCATAACAAATAATTCTGTATTAATTATTAATTTCTTCCTGTGCACCCAGTCTCAGATCATGTGTTTCCTCCTCTCCCACCATGTTCCCCTTGGCTCTGCCCTGTGATGGCTGCTGTGCCCGGGCTGCTGCTTAAATATTTGCTCATTATTATTATTATTCTTTTATTTGTGGCACCGCTCGCTCGCTTGCTACTGTTGCCGGTGGTTTTGAAACTTCAATATTTGCACTCAAATTACGCTCAGGTCCAACCACCAAAAACGCTGCCCAGTTGCCTGGCAATACCAATTTCAGGGGATATGGGCCAGCTACATAGAAGCCAACTCGAATGGCGGAAATCACTCTCAAGGGGGTCCAGAGAAAGTGGCCCTATATCGGTGGCCCAGGATTAGCAGCAAATGAGCAGCTGTTGCCAGGCAAAGCTACATACCTCGCCACTCCTCGGACCAGTTTCCAAAAAAGGTAGAAAATTCTGGGAAAAAGGGCCCGCCTGGCAAGGCAAATAATCAAATCAAATTGGTGTATATTTTTGGCAAACGATTTCTATGACTAGCTATTTATTTTTGGTATATTAATAATATAACCAAAATCGATCTATTCGAAGCATAACCCTTAAGCAAATGCAATAAATAAATGAATAAGAAATTAGATTAAACCAGAACTTGACTTCCTGATCATCAGTTGTGCTCCTCCTTTGCTCTCCTCTGCTCCCGGTTGCATATGCCAAAAACCTAATTGCGTTTGGTTGGAACTTTCTGCCCCCCCTGAGTTTTCTATGGCGCCAAAAACTGGCACATCACACACCCACAGACACACACACGTTCGAGTTAACGCGATTAATGGAGGCGCCTCTACTTCAGAGAGATGAATGGGAGGCCAAGGCCTGCCCTTCCCCGCCAAATGCCAACAGACAAAAGTTGGATTTCCCCAGGACTTTGCCGGCAACTTCAAAGATTACGTCGATAATTAATAAAATTAAACACAAAAGCACTCAACACACCACCGCAGACGGGCGCGAATGCCTCCGGATTTAGCTTGCGACTCCACCAGGCATGGAAGCTGGGCTCCTGCTTTGCGTCCGGCTTTTGGGTTCGTGCAACATTAGGCCGCCGCAGGCGTGCCAAGTCGCTCTGTGGTCAGCTTCTGGTCGCATTAATTACAAACCAATGACCGCAGACCAGATACATATACACAAACAGAGACCAAACGGAATGGGAAATGGTGCTGGGGCAGTGACCTAGAAGGAGGGGGCCACTAGCTGGCGACCCACTCTAGCAGGAAATTCGATGTCCAGGAGTTGGGTAATTTTCCCTAAAGGGAGGAATTTGATATTGATTTAGGAAAGAGAAGCTAGGAAATAATATTTATAAAATATGTAATTATGTTAAAGTGCTTTTAAGTGGTTTTATTTGTGTATTGTTTATATTTTCTTATATATTATTGATTGATTAATTGAACAAAAGTTTCAACTAATAAAGCTTTCTAAGAAATATAATACATAATATTATATAGATATTTAAATATATATTTTTAAATTATTATAAAACTGAGATTATATTTTAGGATATATGTTTGTACACTTATATCCTTAAATTTCATACCATAAACCCTTGCACTTGTCTACGCCCAAAGAGGTTTTCCTTCCCGACGACACCCCTGTTCCCCCCTAAAGTTAAGCTGGCATTTAGTTTTATTTAAGAGGTAAAACTACTTATCGGCTCTCTTTAGTTTGTGGTAATTTATGAAACTCATTATGTCCGCGAGGCGTGCCTCCAACGGCTGTTGGGAGGGGGGGCGGATACGGATTTGGATGACGAGCCTTCGTTTCGCCGCCGCCTGGCGATCTCTTCAAAAAGTTACCATTTCTGATGGCAGTCCGAAAGTTTTCGCGTAATTTCATTTAAAGTCCTCGAAAGTTGTTAGTGCGCCCCGCCGCCGTCAAGTTGCAATTGTTGCTGCTGCTGCCTAAAGGGGCATTAAGTTTGTGGTTCAGCCTGTTACCAGGCAGTTCTCGCTCATTATCCTACTGATTTTTAGCACGAGCTCTTCCTGCTGCCCCGCAATTCCACGAATTTGCACCTCCACACACACACACACATATATAAATGTGGTATAAATCCAATTAGGCGGCACCGGCAGCGCTTTAATTGACGGCGGTTGCCGCCTCTACGTGCTGGATGAGCCTCCATTTGGCCGGGGTTCCATGGGGTTAAGGGTTCAGGAGTTCCGGGGGGACACAGGGGTTGTGAGAGGAGCTGTTGGGTGGAGTAAATGAATTTCCATATGCGCCGCTTTTGTTTTGCCGCCACCGAGATATGAATGGATGAATGAGTGACTGCGGTTCGCTGTGTGTGGATGTGGACTTGGCTGTGGTTCCCCTTTTTTCCTTTGTGAGTTCGTATATGGGACATCTGACAGCTCCTGGCTCCAGCTGAACCGCAGCTGCCACTGTTGCTCCTGTTCCTGTTCCTGTTCTGCGGCCTACATTTTGTTAAACAAAAAAAAAAAACTGCAACCTGAGTGAAACGTCAAGAGAAATTCGTCTAAATTCCATAGAAGGTTTTTTATTGCTGGCATAGGAAAAACGTGAAACGATGGTGTCATAGTTTTAAAAACTTACAAAGTTTAGAGATAATTCTTTAAGCCTCTATTTTGGGGGGAAAAAACAAACTCCTAATGTGAAATATATAAATCATGTTTGATTATATTCTTTATGGACAAATTAAAGTTTAAAATATCATATAAATAAGTAATTTTATTATTAATTTATCCAAGTAACCTACACAGTATTTTTATTTCAGACCATATTTTGGTTTTATAACTAGTTTTTAAATAAACACAAATAAATAAGGCTTGTATTTCATAAAATACAGCTCATAAGTTGCCTTATTCACAATTTTTTAATCAAAGCTACATATTTTTTAATACTCAGTTGTGATGGAAAATAACTACGATTTTAATTAATGCATACGTAAATAAAGTGGCATCTTTTAGGCTGAAGCGTTAAGCCACCGACCTATAGCCCAAGCAGTGCATACGTTTGCGGGCAAGTCTTTAAATATACAGTTTGACAAGCACTCATCCATGCGAGCTGCTAAGAATGCATACGAAAATAGTGCGGCATCTTTTGGGCGGAAGCGTTGAGGCACTGACTTAAGGCTAAAGTAGTGCATACTCTTGGGGTAAATCAAAAAATATAAAGTTTACAGTTTGATATCACTTGCCCATGTGAGCTGTTAGGAATGCATACGTTAATAAAGTGGCATCTTTTAGGCTGAAGCGTTGAGCCACGGACCTAAACCCAAAACAGTGCATACTTTTGCGGGCAAGTCTTTAAATATACAGCTTACAGTTTGACAAGCACTTGATCTTATAAGCTGCCAATGAATACAGTTATAGAAGCACTTGGTCAGAATTTACAGTTTGACAAACACTAGATCATATAAGCTGCCAATGAATACAGTTTTAGAAGCACTAGGCCAGAATTTACAGTTTGACAAACACTAGATCATATAAGCTGCCAAGAAATACAGTTTGAGAAGCACTTGGCCAGCTGAGCATGCAAGAAATAAAGTTTGATAAGCACTGGGCCGGGTGCACTGTCAATTAATACAGTTTGACAAACACTGGGCTAATATCAATGACCAATGACCATCCCTCTCTCTCTCTCTCTCTGTAAACAGCAGCCAGCTGACGTCATCCCATCAGCAAATTAATTCGGCGTCGACCTTCTGCTGATTCTGTTCGCCTGGTACATGAAATCCCAGAATTGAGAAATTTGTACTATGCGACGACAAAATTTGGACCAAATCTCAGTACAAATTGTTCGTCGTTCCCATTTCGAATACCAGGCGAACAGAATCAGCAGGAGGTCGACGCCGAATTAATTTGCTGACGGGATGACGTCATTGGCAAAGTAAATTGATCTTGTTCTTTACTCAGAGAGAGCAGTACTTCATGGGCTAGGTGCGGGAGAGGGGGGATAGCTGCTGTTTACAGAGAGAGAGAGAGGGATGACTGCTGTAAACTCAGGAAGAGCAGTACTTGAGCCTAGAGAGGGAAAGAGATAGCAATATCACATTAGTTCGGCATCAACCTCCTGCTGATTCTGTTCGCCTGGTGTATGAAAGCCCAGATCGGCAGAATTTGGTCATTGGCATTGGCCCAATGTTTGTCAAACTGTATTTCTTGACAGCGCACCCGGCCCAGTGCTTTTCAAACTGTATTTTTTGCCGGCTCAGCTGGCTTGTCAAACTGTAAATTCTGGCCAAGTGCTTCTCAAACTGTATTAATTGGCAGCTTATATGATCAAGTGCTTGTCAAACCGTAAGCTGTATATTTAAAGACTTGCCCGCAGAAGTAGGCACTGTTTGGGCTTTAAGTCGGCGGCTAAACGCTTCAGCCTGACAGATGCCACTTTATTTACGTATGCATTATTGCCAACTCGCATGGGCAAGTGCATATCAAACTGTAAACTTTATATTTTAAGATTTACCCCAAAAGTATGCACTACTCAGGGGCTCAACGCTTCAGCCTAAAAGATGCCCAATTATTTACGCATGCATTCCTAGCAGCTCGGAGGGATAAGTGCGTGTCAAACTTATAAACTGTATATTTAAATACTTGCCCGGCTGATTAAGAATACATATAATTTATAGGGTCGGAAATGACTCCTGAAGCTTCTGACTCTAAAAGGACACCCCGAATTCTAAGGACTTTAAATTGATAAATTTTTATTCTATTTTTGTTAGACAAATTGAAGTTTAAAATATCATAACTAAGATAATAAAAATATGTTTCTTTATCGAAAAGAGCATATAAGACCATGAAATGATTTTATATTATTGGAATTTTCCTTTTGGCATATGCACATTCCCATTTAAATCATAAAAATTATAATAATCTATAATATGCATGAAATTAAATTAAATACAAAATATTCCTATGGAGGAAGGGTTAGATTTTATTAAACCAACGACCTTTCACACAGATAGCTGGTGTTTCTTTAATTAAAATTAAACTTAAGCTCTAGTTTGTTCTTTAGAAAATGATTAAAAAGCAGATTCCAAAGCTCTTAAGGATTCCTTACTATTCAGATAATTTAAAAGTCTATATAATGCCTATATCTATATATCTTACCATTTTCAATTGTTCACTTTTGATCAATTTCATTGCCTTGCCGTAAAGTATGCTTTAATATTTCCTGAATTTATGCTTACTTGACGTACTTTAATCCACTTATCCGCTCATTAATCGTTTCCATTTGATTTTGGTCTGATGGCTGGGGTTTCCCCCCGCATTTCCTGGGACTTTTCCCACCAGCCCCCACACCAACTGTCAGCGGTAGTCAAAGTGGCTGCCTTTCGTTTCTTACGCAAAACTGCAAAAGTGACATGAACAGGAAGAGAAATTCTCTTTTCAGTGGCGGGTGAAGGATGGGGTTCGTTGGGGGGTCCTGCGCTTGGCACTAAATTAAAATGTCAGTGTCGTGTTACTTCCGGCGCCGCCAGCCAGGGCTGCCAGGGTTCCCCAGAGCGGAGAGCCGGGAGTGCACTGCCACTTAAGTCAAATTGCATGCTATAAATTTGGTGCCAATCAACTTAAACATGGCACATTATGCAACGCCTGCAGCTGCTGTTGTTGCTGTTGCGGAATCTCCTCCTGCTGCTCCTGATGATGCTTCTCCTTATTTTTTCTTTTTTTGTTATTAATGCCACCCTGTGGAATTTCCCAAGACACACCGCAAATCAAAACGCAGACATTTAATTTAAATTCTTCCTTTTTTTCTTTATTCGTTTTTGTTTTGTTTTGATGTTTCGCTTTATTTTACCTTTCGTTTTAAAACTGAATAAAAAAATATTATATGTTTTGTTTTTATGCTGCATGTAGTGAGTGTTTCGGTGTGTGTGTGTGTGATTGTGTGTATGCATAAATATTTTAGCTAATGCTTTTCTTTTCCGCTGATGTTGGTGGCAATTTGTTGGATTGAATGAGAAATCAGAAATGCATACAAAATAGTTAACAAAGTGTTTTATTGTTTGAACAGCCCCAGCCCGAGGGCATCGAATTCTGTGTTGTGTGTGTCTCTGTTCTCTCTTTGTTTTTTGTTTTATTTCCCATTTTTGTTGATTTATTTCTGCACTAAATTGTATTTTTCTCTCGTGTCTCGTATTGTGTTTCCACTTGCAGTGTGCTGTCAGTCAAATTGCAAAATATACACATGTATAAATATTTTTTGTTGCTAAATAAAAAAATTTCCTTTGATTTTAGTTTCGTTTTTGCATAGTTTTTAATGGTTGTATGTGTTTGTGTTTGTGTGTAGTTCTTCTTTGAAATGAAAATTGATGCTTTACTTATTTACAAATAATAAGTAGATGTATATGTAAGTGTATATATATATATATATATATATATATATATAATGTATATTCGCTTATCTGGTTTTAGAGTGTATAATTTATATAATAAAGATTCTCATTTCGTATTCTCCTTACATAAGTTTCCTTTTTTTTTGTATTTTTGTTCATTTAAACGAGACTTTTGATTAGGTTTCCCTTAAATCGCTCGTCAGTTGCTTTATTTTTTTGTGGCATTTGCTCTTAAACATTTGCTTACTAGTTAAATTCATTTCGAAATTGTTTAAAATTAACTACAATTTAATTTAAGTTGCCGCTGCTGCTTATTTACTTTGCAAGTCAAGTAAATATATACAAATTACAGATGTATTTACAATTAAATCTTAGCTACAAAAAATGTTTCGCCTCTGCGTCCGAGTGTCTCTCTTTGTGTGTGTCAAAAAGTTGCAAAAAACATTTGTTAAACGGACTTAAAAAACACAACGCAATGCTCAAACAAAACATTTATATATCATATATTTTCAACTCAATATCTGTGGGTTAAAACATAACTTAATTAATCGATTTCTAATTGGCTTAAAATTAATTACAAATTTACCACAATTTTAAATTAAAATTTTGAATTTTTCAACACAAAGCTCGAAAACATAAATGGAAAACATTTAAATATTACTAAACATTTTGTAAATTAAATTAAAGTTTTCAAATTGGAGTTGGGAGATTAGTTTTTTGTTTTCAATTATTTGTAATAATTTCTTGTTGTTCGTTTTAAAGTTCTCTGTACTTTAGTTTTAACTTACTTAAAGCAACACTTTTATCGCTCTCGTTTCTTGCTCAAAATTTATTTAAAAATTTAAAATTAAGTTATGGTAAGTGTTTTGTTTCTTTTTTATATATTTTTTGTTTTTCTCTTTTTTGTGGCAGGTCGTACTGTTTTATTTTTAAATTATGTTCCTTAGCATTTTGTGGTTCTGTTGCCCAGAACCGACAAGAATCATCACTTAAGAGTTAGTTTCCGTTTAAGCCTAGGGTCAAGTGTGTGTGTGTGAGATTTTGTTTCGATTCCAACATTAGATGCCTTACAGTTTAAAGTTCGTTTCGTTTGTTGCAACTGGGACCTAGACGACCGTACATTTATATATATATTAATATTAACTACTATTTAGCCCTAACTGCTATCTGGTAAATCGTAACATTTAGTGCTTGTCCAGTGATGGTTTCATGTCTGTCCAGTTTGGGTTTCCCCTTAGTGTGGTGTGTGTTTTCTGGTGTGTGTGTGTGTGTGCTGCTGCTTCTGATAGATTGGAAACTCTAATGCCTATCGGTATCCATTTAATATCTATGCATATCGCGTTCGTTGCCAATAAAACTCAACACACGTTCGTTTCGTATCCCTCAAAACTAAGCCTTACATCGAAGTAATATAATGTATATATTTAAAAAAAAGTATTCAAATTGATGGCCACTTTTCAAAAAGTCTGCTAACAGTCGAGCAGGAAAGTCAAGTCGGGGGGAAAATCATAAGAAAAACAAATGTCGAGATGTCGGCGAGAAAGAGTGTTAGACGATAGAGTTAATATTCTTTTTGTTTGTTTCGAGTGCGGATTTTCGGTTTTGTTTTTTTGCTTTTGCGAACTAGAATTTCCTAGACAATAATCTCGCGTATGACGCGACGATTCCTGGCATTCGGCGTTGTCGAATATTCGCCCTCGAAGCTCTCGTCGTAGCTAAGGGACAAGTGCTGTTGCGGCGGCAGGACCTCGTCCTGTTCCAGATGCTCCATGTTGTAGGGATTGGGCAGGCCGCTTACGTCGTGATATGGTGAATCTGTAGGGACAAAAGAGGCAGAAAATTGTTTAAATTAGTTTACCAAAATGGGCGTAAAAAAGCCAAAGTCATGCTCAAACAATTAAAAACAAAATGCTAATCAAAACAAACACACGGCGAGAGTGTTTCTGGGTGCTGGGTTGATGGAGGAGAAGAGAGTGTCTGTGCTTAGGCTCGAAACGAAATTATAGGGAGAAAAAAAACTGGCTAATAAAAGGAACTTCAAGCCAACTTAAAAACTTCTGCATCATCACAGGGTATGGGTTTGGGGCAGGATATTTTTACTGTCCTTGACTCTGACATTAACTTACTTCAGCCTGCGCGCTCCGTTAGAGCGTAACATCCTGTATAATGTCCGCTATTGATTTGGTTTTTTATATTGCATATTTTTAGATATTTGTTTAGGATTTATGAGTGTGTGTGAAGAATAAATATATAGAGAAGAAATAGCCAAGGTTAGGACACTGCATCGAAGCTTTAAAATACATTAAATGCTTAAGGTCTAGCTTAGAATTAAACCAAACACGCAAGCACACAATACACACGAATTTACACTAGTCGGCATATATATTTTGACATAGCGATGCTTCATTTTCTTCATTTTTTGGCATACAGGTGCTTTTTTACGATAATGTTTGTTTAATCGTATGTACGATTACGTATGTACGATTAAACAAACATTATCGTAAAAAAAAGCACCTGTATGCCAAAAAATGAAGAAAATGAAGCATCGCCATGTCAAAATATATATGCCGACTAGTGTATATTAAAAAGGACCCCAAGGACTGGACTATCAAATCACAGAATGTAAAAAAAGACATTAAATTGCAATTAAGTCATTAAAATGCAGCCTTTTTTATGATTAAATAAATTTGTATTAGTCAAAGGTATTTTTAAAACAACATATACCATATTTGTTCGTAAATTATGATATATAAATAAATAAATATCGAGAAATATCTTATTAAACTTCAACAGGTTCTTTAGCTTTGAAAATATATCTTTAAAATGTAATTTAATTCATTTATTTATTATTTTTTGATTATTTTGGAATAATATAATTACAAAATATTGATTCATTACACAACAATTATATAAAAACATTAAAACATTGGTAAAACAACATTTTCTGCCATCCCCAAATCCATTATGCGACTAATATCAACCATTTTATAAAACTTTTTGCCCGTTAACCAATTTAATTACCACTCCTTTGATTGACATAACATGTCATTGTAGTTTATCGAAGCTTTAAATTGTCAGCTCTCAGCTCTACACACTCAAACAGTCGAATGGACGGTGATTTTTCTGGCCCCAAAGCAATTGTTTTAATTTACCAGTTGATTGCTCTCACTAACGAGATCCAATTGCAGTTTCCCGGATTGGGATTCGGATTGGGATCGGGGGGTTTGGGGACTGCAGCTGCAGCTGCAACCGAAATTGCAAACGAATTAGAAAGGCATTTTCTGGCATTTGGTTTGGGCAACACCCTGGCCTGCCCACTGGTAAACAGGACATTAATTTATAATCAAAGGACTCCTCTAGCCACCCCCGCCAGCTTTTGGCAAGCAAACATCTTTGTCTGCTACAAATTGTTGCATATTTAAGCGCATCGCCCATCGCCATGTCCGCAGCTCTCTTCGTCTCGTTTGGCCATGCAAATCCGCCAAAGGATATCAGACACTAACAACCTTCCCCTTCTTTTTTTCTGGGTCTGCTCTGCTTTAGGATTGCTTTGTGTGCCAAATCGTTGGAAAATTTATTGGAATTTGAATTTCAAAATAAAGAAGGAAAAGGGTAAGCGGGTAGGAAATCGCCGCATCGAGATGCTTTTTTGGCCAAATACCAATTGTGTGAATGTCTCACTTTGTGAAGCTCTTTTTAACCTGTTTTTTGCACAGGGAAGAATATATTAAGTATGTCTACTAAGAATATTTCTAGGTAAATATATAATTGGAAAAATTTAAGGGCTTTATTGAGGCTTTTGCGATTTAATTAGGAGACTTCCCTGCAAAACTAATCCTTAAAACGATTTCATTCTTATTTCTTATCACATATTATTCCCTTTAATATAATTTATTGATAAATAATAACTTCTTTAAACCAGAAAACATTGTATTATATTTTTAAAATATTCTTAAACAACCCTTCTCTAATATAACATTCGAATTCCCAAATTTTCTTGACGTGTTTCCTAAATGTAAAACGTAAATCCTTTTTAACAACTGCTCTTTAACATATTCCGTCTCGTTCAACTGGCTTCAACCCGCTCCGTTCTGCATCATACTAAAGCTTCTACCCCGCTTTTCCCTGCCTTTTCCTGGTCGTGTGAAAATTCCTAAGCGCGTTTGTCGCCATCGCCCCATCGCCTCGGATTTTTTTCCTGCCCTCCTCTCGTCCCTCCATCTGCCTGGCTTCACTCCACTTTGGCATCTGCATAAACTTGACCCAAAAAAAAAAGAAAAAATGGAGAGAGAGAAAGGGAAAGCCAGCAAGCTGGGAAAGCGAATCCTTTTTTCTTTCTCCAACTATTTCCTTTCCGTAGATTTTCAACTGTTCAAAGATTTGGTCCTCTGTTTTGGGTTCCTGCTCGCATTTTATGGCCAATACGTGAGCTGTGGATATTATGCGCATAACTTTATTGTATGCCAAGCCCACCTCCTCCCTGTCCTTCCAGCTAGTAAGAGGTTTTTCCCTGCTGTTTTTCAATTTCCATTCAGCCCAAGCCAGTGGACTCTCAACAACTTTCCGTCCGACTGTCTGTGTGTCGTCTCTTCTCTCTCAACAACTTAATCGTTTTTGCGTTAAGCATACGCACTGTTGGCCGCCACTTTCCACTTTCCACTTGCCCTTTTTTCCTGCCCTGCCCGAGCTGTCTTTGCATGCAAATTTTCCACACGTGGATGCCGTGGGGTGAACTGTATGCTGGCCAAGTTTTTCTCTCCCCCTTTTTTTTGTTATGCTAAGCTCGTAATAACCCATTCTTTTTTAGTAAATTTTCGGAAACGTCGAAAGTAAACAAATTGCAGATGAGTTTATCCCACCAACACAAACACTTTTCCCTCTGCCTCTGGTAGAAACAAGGGGTTAAAATGGTGTAGAAGCCAAAGCGCTTATCATTTGTTGCCTTTTTGCCTGCTGACTTTCTCCAGTCTCCTGCTATCTTCTCCTGTCTCTCTTCCTTTCCCTTTTCCTGGCAAATCCACTTAGTGTGTGTTTAGTGCTGTGGACTGTGTTTCCCCACAGCCAAGTCCATGTTGTTCTGCCTTTCGTTCTTTTTCCTTTTTTTCTCTCTGTTGCAAAAATCCTGACTCATGTGATTTATGTGATTCCCCCTATTCCAAGATCCTTGCAACTATTTGGAAGCTATCCAGCAGGGAAGAACAAGATTCTTATGGCACTTTGAATAAGTTTTCCTGGCATTTATTGCTTAGCCTAAAAGCAAACTGCATTATGGGCTTTTCAGCGAATGAAAAGGAAAAGAAAATGGGTTCAGAAAACAGATTTGTTTGGATGTTAAATCATCAGATAAGTGTCAAAGGAAAAGTCAGGCTTCTCTTTATATTGTATTTATAATCTTACTGATATTTCCATACAGAAATCTTGTTTTATTAAAGTTATTAAAGCATAAATTGGCATATTTGATATAGAAATCCTTTCCCTTTCATAAATTCCTGTGACCCATTTCCCTCGACCAATTACATTTCGACTAGAAATCTATATGCACACACACATGATATATACACATGCGATATTAATCAAAATCGTTTATGTATATTCATGAAGTAGCAATTTGAATAATCTGCTAAAAGCTGGGGATAATCTTCCCTCTCGTCTTGTGGTTGACTTTCTCTCTGTCTCACTTCTGCCTTAATGATGAATTAAAGCCATTTTCCAAGCAGAGCCCCAAGTCTTTCACTCTCTCTTCCTCACTCTTTCTGTGTTTGACAAAAGACCAAACAAAGGCGCTCAACCAACTGACACAAAAGTCTGCATAATCAATCAGTCAGCAGTGTGTGTTTCCCCCCTTTGAAATCCACCCCGGAAATCCACCCATCTTTATTCTGTGTGTAACCTTCTTTGCATGTTAACAGATGAGCAAAAAATTTGCTTACGCAGCTTTTTGGCGCCTGCCGCAGACTTCCTTCCTTCCGGCCATGGCCAAGAGAAACCCGCTGCACCCCTTTTTCCATTCCCCCCTCAGGCTGGCTCATTCATAGCCTCGATATGCATGCATCCACTGACTCTGACTCTTTGGCTGCTGTGTTGTACGCCAAAAAACCCCTTGATCACTCACTTACACGGTGAGAAAACTGGTAAAGATATTAGGTATTGCTGGGAAAATATTTTAAAAATATTAGTATCTAGAAAACAATTAATTTAATGCTAAATTCGGCTTTGTAAAAATTTAATATGAATTTATTACCTCAAAGAAATTATTATTAATAGAGTTTATGAATTTTTTCAACAAATTTCTTAGGAATCTTTAACCTAAAGTTCCAGAAAATATCTCAATTGTATTAATTTCTTTAAAAAATAAAGATTCTCCTTGAGAATTTCTAGGAATTAATTTGAAAAAATACTTAATTTTAGTTTCTAAAATGTTTTATTTAGAAACTCTTATATTTCTATATTTCTCTACTTGAAAGTAACCACCAGAAATTTTTCCCAGTGCATTTTAGCTGCATTTTGCATGGCACAAAAGTCAGTCCAGTTCTCTGGCTGCCAGACAGGGACAGAGAAAGCCACCGAAAAGCTATAGAATGAGCGATGAGGGGTCTCAAATGTGAGTTTGGCAAGTGTAAAAGCTTTTAAACATACAAACACAGGCGCATACAGATACACACGCACACACATCAGCACTGCACACACGCATTCGGTTGCATTGGCAAGCTGTGCATAAGCTGACATCAATGTAATGAAGATGTATTTGCATATTGTAGCACTGTCAATCTGCTGCCTCAAACCCCCTCTTAAGCCCCTCCTAGATTAACCCTCTTCAGAGACGCTTTCCCTTCTGCTTTTGATGGCTCTCAAGGGGGGGTAAAAGGGGGTGGGAAAGGGGCTGCTGCCTTGTGCATCTTCCATCTTGTATCTGCATCTTGTATCTCGCTTTCGTGCATTTTATTGACATGCACGAATAGTCACCACCACAGAGTCTGGCCTGGACAGCTGTTGTTGTGCCTTTTTTGTTCAATATTAATTTTTTCTCTCTTTTTTTGTTGCTCTAAAAATTTTTGCAAATATTTTTTATGGCTTGCCTGTGCGTTGTGCATTTGCCTATATTTTGCTTTCCTTTTCTTTTTTGTTGCTGTTTATTGTTGCCTTGCGTTTAACCTCAGTAAACAAAAAGGAGGAGGAGGATGAGAATGGAAAAAAAAAAACTAAAAGAGTCATAGAATGGAGAGTCGCCTCCAGTGCTTCCATTTTTTTGCCTCCCTTTTGCCCTTTTCCCTTCTTTTTTTATTGCATTTTATATGCACGCACCAAAAGAAGGAATGATGAAACACACCGAGAAAAAATATACAGAAGCAGCAACAATAATAACATCCTGCGAGTCCTGGGCCATAAAAAACCAAAAAGAAGAGAAATAACAGAAACAACAAGAGTGGCAGCTACCAAAAATGTATTTTTTTGCGGGTTTTGGTGCTCATAAAGCGTAAAGATAACACACACCGCTCATAGTTGTGGCCAAAACATACACACAAAGGGAGTGGAGAATATTACGCATACGACCCGCTGGCGCTTTACAGTCGCCGCTGCCACCGAAACTCTCCAATGCGGCTGTTCATCTTGGATCCCAGCTTCTGTTACATCTCTCTCTCTCTCTCTCTCATTCGATTCGGTTCGCTTTTTATTATTTAATATTTTAAAACACTTGCGGTGTTATTGGCATCACAATAACAACAATAACAAACTGCTGGGTAGCTCGAAACAAAAACAATATGAAATATTAAGGGAATTTTACTGTTGAAATAACAAATATTTTGGTTACTCTTTTTGAATTATTTGAATTTGAATGGAAGTAAAGTGATTTTATTTATAAATTAATAATAGAAGAAGTTCCTTAAATAAAATGCAATTTTTAAGATTTTTTTTTATACAAGTTGAAGTATTTTACTTTAGTTTTAATGTATTCAAATCTGAATTTTAAATAAACATTAAAAGAAAATATATACAAAAGGCTGTAGAATAAGATTTAAATTAAGCTAGTAAACTATTTTATATAATCTAAATAAACTGTAACAATTTAAAAATTAAGAGCAAATATTTGGCATAGTTTTTTATATTATTCTTGCATGGTTTTATGTTTGGAAATACATTTTAAGCAATTTAAATACTTTAAACTCCAGTGCTAAGTCTTTATAAGTTCTGTTATATATTTTAACAATAGTAAAAAATCTAAACTGAAATGCAAATAATTTTTATATTTGAAATACAATTTCTACAGTTTACTTTCCCTTTTTAAAAATCCGAAACTGACCTTATTTCAAGAGTATACAATATAATAAAACACGCATAACAACATGGGCCATGCGGCAAAAATGGATTCCGCAAAAATTCGAACACAACCGACAGACACACTCGCTCAAACCTACACACAACAAACACACACACACACACACCCATAGAGACAGTAACAGAAAACCAGCTGTGGACGCCAAAAGGCACAAGCTGCCTCCTCCTTCTCCCTCTTGATTCCCATCCTCTCCTTGCCTTTCCTTGATCCTGGCCAACTTTCGTCCTTGTTGATTTTGCTACTGCGGTCGGTGTTTTGTGCTCGAGTGAACTTAAAGCAAAGACTTTAAGCCTGAGCCAGAGATGTGCTTCTTGTTGTTGTTGCTCGAACGGCATACATATTGGCAATGTGTATATGGAATATTATTATTTATTTGCGACTGGCTACCACGACCTCTGACCCCTCTGGCCAGCCAGTTGCCTAATAATTAGCATGGAAAAAGGGCGTAAAACATTTTAGATTTTAGTGCCTTAACTTGTCATAACTGAGAAAGCGAGCCAAAGCCCAAAATGCCAACAGAAATGTTGTCCATCCCAAGTTGTTCTATAAAATTTTTTTCCTGTTCCTGCTGCTGCTTCCCTTTTTGCTAACCATTTTCTTGGGCCCAAGTTGCCAGTTTTTGACATAGGCCAAAACTCTGAGTAAAGCTGGAAGCCAAGCGCCAGGACCTTACTCTTTTTCTTTACCCACCCTCACCCTCCACCATGATAGCAGCTTAATGTGTCAGAAAATAGAAACTTGGGTCGGCTGGCTATATGCTATGCGCCCTACAAAGTTTATCAATCAAAATGAGGCAAAAGTTGCTCTAACAAATCTCTTCGCAATCTATGCGTAATTTTCTAGAGTTTGCCCTTGCGCACGTTACACGCAGCGGAACATCTTGGCGGAGAATTTATTTTCCGGCATTATTTCATTGGAATTTATTCACTTTTCGCTGCTTGTTTCACTTAGAACGACTGATGAATGAGCCAACATTTTCCACTAATAAGTTTTCTTATAATTCTAGGATAGAGTTTATTGCAGGAAGTTTATACAAGGGGGATTTAACGATGATTTGAGGAAGATACAAGTGATCCTAGACAGATAAGTAAGACAAGAGGTAAGTGTCTTGTGAGTTAATATAGTTTCCCTAAGGATATGCGTTTGCTTATTGCAAGGAGAGGCTCTTTTTTCATCTTATAAACTAAAAAAACAGGTAGAAGCTCAGTTTCGTAGGTTACTTTCTCTTTCAATAAACTCCATTTTAACTTCTTCCCATATTTATATTCAATTTCCCCCTGACACATTCACACATCCTATAAATATATATCCTATAACTTTTACTAGTTCTCTGTTTAGTTTACTCACCTAAATGCTGATCGACTCGCTTCTTGGGCTTCTGAACGGAGGCATAGGGATCACTGCAGTAGTCCTGCCGGGACGGATTCTGGCTGTTTCTCAAATTATGATACTCATCGCCCACCTGGCTGGGTGTGGCCGTCAGATGCGGATAGGGGGCATAGTCATCCACGGCCCCGTAACCGCCATGGGTCAACGGATCGTAGCCATAGTTGGGCTGCTGCTCCACATATTGGTTGAGGGGGGCCTGGACCATTCCCTGCTGATTGCCCACAGCTGCTGCGGACATCTTCACCTGCCACAGCGAGTCCTGTGAGTTGACACTGCCGCCGTTGTTCGAATTGGAATAGTTGTTCTCCATGTAGCCCATGTTGACCCCTGGAAAACGGAGAGTGGAGGGAAAAGCGGAAAAAACAGAAATGATGAATGAGTATTTTTTTGGCAAACTAAAAAAAATGAGTCCAAGGTTTTACGTACTATCTATAAAAGGTGAACAAAAAATATAAATCTGTATGGAAAAGTCTTTAAAATGGTTAAATTTAATAAGATTTTTATATATTTATAGAGATAAATCTAAAGAGAATTTAAATTATTACCTTCCTGAATGTATAACAGATTTATTTTTAACTTAAAAAAATATTCAAGTAATTTAACAATTTTACTCTTACTTTTTAGTAAACTTTTCTCTGCCTTTTTCAATTATTATTATTATTATTAGCCTTGACAGCCCTAATATTTAAGCCTCCATTGTACATGTTAAACATTGACTATTTGGCTTTTGGCCAAGTAAAACTTTCGCTCGTTTGGCAGTAAAATAAAATTTAATTAAAATTTAGAAAAAGTTTCACGGAGCCTCGAACAGAAGTTGAAGTTCTCTCGTTTTGAGCCTGAAATTTTTATTGATTAACACATAAAAATGACAGAGGCATAAAATGAATTTATTAACTGCCTAAAGGAGGCTTCGCTTTGTCTCGGCTCGCAGACAAGGCGTAATTAATAGTTCATCACATTGCGCATACGCCGCGTGCGCCACTTAAAATCTATCCGAGCGTCATAAACCCTTGAAGAACCCTCCTCTTCCTCCAGCTCTTTCTCCAATGTGACAAATTTTTATTAGGGAGCAGGAGAAGCTTGTGTCCTTCGGCCCGTTTTTGATGAGGAGCAGCTGGTGCTCCTATTTTCCCCACTCGAGGTCCTCCTCCTCCTCCTGGTATTGCCATTCTCATTCATTGTTCCCTGGCGGTGCGTGCCTGCTGCCTGAACGCATTTATTATTATTTTTATATCGTGATAAATCACTCATAAATATTAAACGCACGCTTGCCGGCAAGCACAAACTTTTTGAATTTTGAATTGTGCCCAAAACATAGCAAAAAGTAAAAGGGGGCTAGCGAAAAAAAGTGTTTTTAAATACATAACCTTTTGCATTTGAGGGGGGGATTTGTCACCGCTAAAAGGGTTTTAATTACAATTTACATTGAGTACATATATAATATTTATATTTATTTATTTAATTATATGTACTAAAATCTTTAAGGTAATCATTAAATAAATATAGGTTGTATTTTATGAGTGTATACATCTCTTAACTAAATTCTTCATGTTAAAATTCAATTTTCTTTCATTTTAAAATCGTTTAGTAAATATTTTTAAAGAAAATAGTTCAGTTTTGAGCTCTATTTTATTTGCTATAATTTTCCCCGGTGCACTATCTTTTATGGCAACATTTTGTGTCACGCAGCCCCAGAAGTATGCAATAAAAATGTTCGATTTTAGGGAATTTCCCTAGATTGAGCCGCATTCTCTTTGGTCTAAAATAGCAAGTGGTTCGGGGAATATGCCTATATATGCCCTAGACTATATCACATATACAATATATCATATATACCATATATAGCCCACATCCTTAACCCTGGCCATCGGGGTTTTTATGACCAGTTTTCGCTACTATTCGCGTGCTAAGGCTCGCTGCTCCGTTCGCTTTTATGCCTCGTTTTGGTGGGCGTGATAATTTTTATGATTAGCCATAAAACTAAAACAGTAATAATATTAACTTCATTTACATTTCATGCCAACAGACCAAGTTTTTCTTTGTTGCTGCTGCTGCTCTGCTGCTGTTTTCCCCTGTATTTGTTTTTATTTGCTGAATGGAAATTTGCATATTTGCTTGAGTAATTTTATGCCTCAACGTAAGACTCCGCGCTTCCTGCTCTTCATTTCTGTTATTATAAAAAACATTTGGCAATTGCAACAAAATATGGGGGGGAAAACTTTTCAATTTGATAAGCATCAAATCTTTTGTCGGCGGCAACTTTTGATTGCTCAAGTTTGCCAAAAATATTTGACCGAAATAACAAAAATCCTACCACCACAGCCCACACAGCCGCGTTGTTGATGAAAATTTTAATGCATTTCCATTGTCTGGAAAGCAATTTTGCCTACACTTTATTTTTATTTGTACTTCCCTATTTCCCCTTCTTTTTATTTTCATTTTTAGCAATTAAAGTTTGTCAAAGTTTTGTGCATTGATTTGAGCAAATAATAACAACAGTTTGCGGCATAGTTCTGGTCCCCAGTCACGCCTCTCAGTCCGCGCTGTTTCCCCTTTCCCCCCTTCAGCTTATTAAACCCGCTCCTGGCTCGTCATTCCGCCCCCTCTCCATCGCCACTTCAGAGAGCCCGAGCAGTTTTCGCTGGGAAAATCTTTTCATGTAAAAGTGCTTGGCTGGTGGAAAGTTTTCCCTCTAATTCACTCGACAAACTTTTCAACCGGAAGCGCTTACAATTATGCAACATTTTTGTGCAGCAACTACAGCGGCTGCAGCAGCAGCAGCAGACGCACAATAAAAACAGTTTCAAATGCCATTAACGGTTAACTAAATAGCAGGCAGCCTGCCCCGGCACCAGAGGGTTAAAGAAGTGCAAATGGGGAGCACACAACTTGTGCTTGCAACGCAGAGGCTGCCCCCCTCCTGCTCCTTCGGTTACTTGGCCTGGCTGGGCTTCCTCCTCAGCTTCCTACTCCTGCTTAGTCCTGCTCCTGCTAACTCCTGCTCCTTCTCAAAACTAAACTCAACTGAACTGAGCTGAACTGAACGGAACGAAACGGAAGGCAACTCTCAACTCAGCTGAACTCTCGAGCCCAGTTCGGTGTTCAGGGGCTTTTTAGGGTGTTAATGGCACCAGTTCGCTCCTTATCTAGGCTTCTTACTCTACACAGAGGGAAATTTTAGAGGATATTGGAGATTTATAAAATTAAATGGGATAATTAGATCAATAATTTTGCATTAAAATTTAAGTAGACCTTTGTTTAGCTTTCTTTTCATATGTTTTTTGCTTTCAATTTGTTGTAAAATTTAGACTTTCAGCTTTTTGCAACATTATTAAAAAGATGTCATAAAAAATATATTATAAATTATCTTCTGAACCCCTTTCTTTTACCTTAATTTTTCTCCATTAAATAAACTTCTATAAATTCCTTAACTATCTCCAGAACCTCTTTCATCTACCTTAATTTTCTTTTCACTTAATAAATTTCTATAAATTCATTTCTTTAAATACCATTCTTTCAGTGCTTATAAAATTTCACCTCCTTTCTCCCCAATAACCTTTTTTGGTAACCCTCCTTGATCCTTGCCTTGTTGCACTTTTAATTAGCGACGCGACTCGGAGACGCAGAGTTGGAGAGTCGGAAGTCGGAGGCTGCTGCTGCTGCTGCTTCTTGGCATTTGCCCTAAATGCGCTTAAATGTAGCTGGCACACTACAAGGGCCTTGCTAGTATTTCGGTGGAAAAGTGCGGGGAAAGTGGCAAAGTTCCTGCACTTGCCGTGTTACAATTTTCCATCCCCTCTGCTGCCTTCTTTTCGTTTCTCCCCCCAAAAAAAGTTGTTGCTGCAGCTTCAGTTTCTCAGATTTTTTGCTTGTTGTTCTTGTCGGGGTAATGAATGAAAAGCCTGCGAGGGCGGCACCGAAAGAAAGTAAAATAACTTTGTTTTGTTTGGGGCCCACTCTCTCCGGGAATTCAACGTGTTGTTCCTGATCAGCTGAGCATGACAGAATTTCTCCTTCTTCTTGGCCCAAAGAAAAGCTAGTTGAGAGCAGCAGCAGGTCAAGGGTATTTTCTTGACGCTTTTCATAATCACTTAAGGGCCTGCCAGACTTTCCCTTCAATTTCCTCTTGAATTTCCAACAGCAGCACCTGTTTTTTTCTATGCCAACTGTGTTTAGATTTAAGCCAATTAGTTTGGCCAGCTGCAAAAAAAAAAAAAAAAACAAAAACAAAAGCCAGCAGCAGCGGCAGCAAATTGGAACTCATAGATTGTGTCTTCGGTATGTTGGTTGTGTGTGCGGTTTGGGGTCGGTTTTGGTTCAGATTGGTTTGGCTTGGTTTCGCCTGGTTTGGGTTAGGTCAGTTGGCCGGTTGGCTGGTTGGGTCAGTCACTCGGTCGCCCGTCCAGTCAGCTGTGCCAAGGCTGCTGGCGTTGATAGCCAGCTGGTGCTGCTGCTGCTGCTGGTGTCCCCTTTAACCCCTTGCTAGTCCCTTTCGCTTTTCCGCTCGCTCACAACTGTGAATACAAGACAAACATGTTCGAGAGGGCAATCACTGACAAAAAACGAGGAGATTTAGTAGAACAAAGGGCAGCAAAAGCTGGCCTTAAACTGAGCAGAGGGATAAGCACTGGGAACAAATTTATGGCTCAGGCTTTTGGTAAAATATTTGCGATTCATAAATAAATATAAATAAATGTATACAAAAGATTTAAATATTTTAGGTGTTACTTTAGTAAAATAAAATATATGTAAAGATTATTTTCAAGTTTTTTAAACTAAAATCAAATTTGTAAATGTTAGTTTATTGTTTTTTAAGAAAAATTTGGAAAGGTTAGTAATAAGAAGATTTTTAGACTCAAATAGAATAATAAAATACCTAAAAAAAATTAATTTCTTTTAATGAAATATAATTATCCATTTGGAAAGTTAATGAAAACTTGAAATACTGTTTTAAAAATGTTTAAATTAGACACGAATATTTCCTAAATTTCCAAAAATAGTTCAAAAAATTCTTTAAACTTTCATAAATATTTTTCAAGTGTCAAAGCTAGCACCCGCTTTACACATCCCCTCCCCGTAGAACCCTTTTTGGATGCGTTTTTGGGGCGTGCAAAACTATTTTGCGGCTATTTGCTTTGCGGGGGCCAGCAGGGCGCCGGGTGCATTTTAAGCCCAGAACTAAATAGAGAAGAGGGAGAGGGCGGAGGGGCAGCTAGCAGAAGAGCACCCAGAATCCCATAGAAACACACACACCCCATAGGAGAATCCCGGGGTGGCCGAACCCAAAACCCAAACCAAAACCAAACTAAACCTAGCCCCAGAGTTGAACATGGCAGACATTTGTTGGCCCGACGCGCGCCCGGGTTCATGGCTTTATTTATTTAGCGCATAAATTTGCCAAGCGCGAGATTCCTTATGTTTTGCTTCTATTTTCATTTTTGTCGCTTAGCTATTTTTGTGTTTTCTGTGTTTTATTTTTTTTTTTTTAGTTTTCCTCCTCTCTATTTTCGATGGTTGGTTGGCTCTTCTGTGTATACGACGACGACGACGACATTTGTTTGCATTTATTTGGTTTTCTAAATGCCAGCAGCTGCTTTTGTTCTTCGCCGCCGTGCATTTATTCACAGGGACATGTCCTCGCCGTCGTCGTCGTAGTCGTCTAGCCGTGGGCGTATCCCATATCCCCCAGACTCTGACTTGGAGACCCTGACTCCTGATTCTTTATTTGGTAGAGTGCAAAAAACTTGCCTGATTTTTATGTCTTTAGGTTTAAAGATATTTCGTGGGGGAATTTGTATTTGATTTAACTTTAGGTTATTATTTAAACAAATATAATTCCCTTTTGTTATTACTTCCTAATTTACTTGTAAAAAGTATTTTAATTAAATTTTCCTAAAAGGTTTTCTCCTGGCAAGTGTAATTTTCCCTAAACTCCTTTCCCTTTTTACTAGCCTGCTTTCCTGGGCTGCTGCACTTTCGCTCTTCGCTTGATTGTTTTTATTGTCGTTGCCGGTTTACATGCAAAGTTCATTAGGTTTTTGGCCTAGGTGAAAAGCAATCGTGGCTATAAGAGGAGGGAGAGGGAAAAATGGGAAATAGAAAGGGGGCTGGCTGGGTGGCTGGCAAAGGACCGTTAAGGAGCCCGAAAAGTGCAGGCAACTACAACAATGAACCGAGAGAACTCTCTCAGAGGCAGACAAAGTGTAAAATAAAGGGGGTTTTGTTGCACGGAAAGAAAAATAATTAAAATAGTTTAAGAAATATATGATTTATATAATTTAAAGGCATTGTTGGAACATGATTTTAAATGTATATCAAATTCTAAGATATATTTCATTACTTTCATAAATTAAAAGCCATTTTCCTTCAGTGTCTAACGAACTTAGAGCCCCTGGGGTTTGGTTAGCATCTGCCAAAGGACATTTTCGAATGGCATGGCGTTTCGTGTGCGCTTCGGCCCTGTGGCTGGCCCTGCTCCTTAAGCGGCAATTAGCGTTCACAATGAAATGGAACAGCAGTAGCTGGGATGAGGGAAATGTACTCCTTTTTCCTCTGTTTCCTTTTCCACTTCCCTGCGTTGTGATTTCCTCTCTCTCCTCAGACTTTGTGCAGACTGCAACCCTTTATTATTCATGCCACTTTCACTTGGCAAATTAGCTCTGTAACTGCAACTCCCACTGCTTCTACTTGGCCGCCTTCGTTACAATCGCTTTTAAATGCAATTAAGTGGCAATGTTTGCCCTCTTCCCCCCGCACTGCAGCAGCACCCACTCATTGGTTTTAACCCCCTAATGCCCCCCCAGACGGCTACTAAGCGCCTTAAAATTTTAATTGGCCTTCTCTTCCACACACAAAAAACAATTGAAACTCGAAATTGGCAAGGGGAGGTGGGGGAGTTTGGAAAATTCAAATTGCTGCCATTTTGAGGCTTAACTAATTTAAAACAAAATTAAATTTTACAATGTCCAATATCCAGAATGGGTTTTTGTTTGGTTTTCCCAATCTTTGTGGTTAAAAAAGGAATTTTTAATTTGCACATCATTACTTTTACCCTCTTTGGTATGTGAAAGGTTAAGCTTCAAGCAATTTTTTGTTGTTTCCATAAAGAAAAGTGTGTGAGTGGGCAAAAACCAGAACAATTAATAATGAATTGTCTGGCGAATTGTGTGAAACCGCCAGCAGGGAAGCAGGGATGCTTGTCCGGAGTCCAGTTTTCCCCCTCGGAAAAACAGGAGCACACGGAGAACTCAGGAAGGGTCGATGGGGAAGGACCCTCAGGATGAATGGACGTGCGCGACGACAGCAACAAACAATTGAAAATGGAAAGTATATTACAAAATGCTACACAACAAAACAACAACAACAAAACAGGAACAGCAAAAAAAAAAAACACCAAACTGGTGGAAACGTTTAGAAAAAAATTGCTGTTTCAACAAATTTACAACGGAAGTGGAAAGTGCTTTTCCCTTCCACTTTTCCCGCAGGTGCGTATAGCCGCGCTTGATGAATGCCCGCCGCCACCATCATCGATTTGCACTCAACTCCATTTTGCACTTTTCTTTTTCCTCACACCCACACACATACATACACATCATTTTCAGAAAACCATGCTCCTTCTCCGGAATTTTCCCTTAAACGTCAGCACGGATTTTCATTTTGTGTGTACGTATTTTTGTGGCTGTGATTGTGTTCTTGGTGGACAATGAAAAATCACCGCATCTGATTCGGAGGGTAGGTGTTGTGTTCCCTTTTTTAAAATGGTTTAAAAAAAGAAGGGGACAACCGCGAAGACTTGTCCCAACCGGAGGTATTTCTCACTTTGGTTTTTTGGGACTCTTTTTAGTTTTTCTACCTTTTTTTGGGCACCTTTTTGAGTAAAGAATACATGAGAAGGTTGAAAAATAAATAAAAAGGAAAATATTTAAAGGTTGGTATAAGAAATTTCACATTTAAATTAATAAATAAATAAGAAATATTATTTATAAGTTTAAAGAACAATTTGTTTTGTACAAAAATAATATTTCCTTATTTACTTTAATAGTTTTTCATCTTTTTTTATCTCCTTTTAATTTGAAATATATATTTGCTAATATTTTCAAATATCCTTCCATATTTTCCTTGCAAAAAATAATATATATATTCTGTCATCCTCAACTGTAAACCATTTTCCATTTAATATCTTGTTGTTCCTTTTTCTTCCTTAAAAATACATAAATAAATAAAGTAAAATTTCTGTTTTCCACTTACATTCATTTCCTGGAATCGTGTGTGCCGTGAGTCCCGGAATTCCATTCACTCCCATGCAGCTGCTACCAATGCCGCCCACGCCAACAACGCTGCCAACGCCCATGCCGCTGACCACACTTCCGCCGACCCCGACACCAACTCCTCCAGGGCCAACGCCACCGCTGCCCACCACACCGCTGCCGGGATGATAGCTGTAACCATTCTGTGTGGCATACAGTGCCGTCTTCTGCTCCTCCATGCTCAAAGCTAGATCCATCGAGTGCTCCAGGGCCTTGTTGTCCAGTCCCGAGGCGGGGTAGTAGGGTGGCGGCGCTTGATTCTGCTGGGCAGCCACTATCGAGGGCCGGACGGAGTCCATCTCGTAATCCTTGGCGGCGGCGCTCTTCTTGGACTGATTGCGCTTGCAGCGACAGAACATCAGGATCAGGCCGGCGAAAAGGGCGAACACGATGCAGGACACGATTATCGCAATCAGTGTGGGCGTGGCCAGGGCACTAGCCTCCGCTATATAAGGACAACCAACTGGGGGAGAAAAGAAGGAGAAAGCAAAATGAGTTCACTGTTTATTTTAATATAAAATTTATTGATTTATTTTTGATATTATTAGAGTTTAAAATTTTATTTTGTTTTCTTTAAATATTTCTGTCTTCAATTTGGACTTTTAATTAATTTTTTGATAATATCAATATTTAATATTTCAATATATCAAACTTAACCATATTTTTAGAATTTTGTGAATTAAACTTGACCATATTTTCGATATAATATTTATTTTTATATAAAATTTCCGACTTTTACTTTTGATAGACATCCCTAAAACTAACTACTTTTCATAACTGACATAATAAACCTAATTTTTGCATTAAAATCCTCATTTTATTTCCCCTTTTTTTAACACTGTAGCTGAAGCCGATAGCGAGATGAAATGAAGGCATGAAAAATGCATTGCAAGGAGTTGAAGTGGATGGATGAATGGTTGGATGGTTGGATGGATTGTGGGTTGAATTGTGGGTTGGATTGTGGGTTGAATGGACTTGGTTGCTTGGGTGGATGAGAATCAAGAGGAGGAGAAGAAAACCGCTCGCTGGCTGGCTGGCTGACTGGCTGACTGGCTGGATGAGTGATTGATTGTCCGCCGGCTGCCGGCCATTCAAGTGGTGCAATTGCTCGTAATGGCTTTGCATATAATGGAAATCATCAGCATCGCACGAGAGTATCCAGCACATACATCCTTCACCCACATTGCTTGTTTATTTCATTGTTCTTCAAATACCCTTGTAAATGTTACTTTTTCTTTCTAAGCGCTGAAATTCTAGGGTTCTAGTTCTAGTTTGTAAATCAATGAAAAACTTCTTGAAATGCAAGGAATATCCATCAACAGAATTTTTAGTAGTAGAAAATACTTACTCTCAGCATCCGTGTAATCGCCGCAGTGCTCCTGGTTCGTCCTGAGACACAGCTTCACCCTCACCACAGGACTATCATCCTCGAGAGCCAGACTATTCAGTCCATGATTATCCTCCTCGTCGCTGATGGTGTGTCCCAAGGCACGACCTCCACCCAGCCTCCTGGCACCATTCAAACGCTCCAAAACCTTCTCCTTGTGCGTGGGTCCAGCGCCGGACAGCTGAAGATTGTCCAAGGTATCCACCACTTCCCAGGCGGGCATCGGAGTGTCGGCATTGACCATGCTCTCCACCACAGCCATGAGAGACAGACAGGTGGCACCCACATCAATGCCCAAGGTGCGAGTGCTGGGCTCATAGGTCACCTGCAGTGGCGGCGGAATCCTGCTAACCTTTGTGGTCACCAAAATCTCACTGGAGTAGGGAGAATTACTCTTGGGATTCAGGGCCTTCACCTTGAAGGCATAACTCTGATGCTGCTCCAAGGAGGTAACCTTGCAGGGAATATCCCGCTGGCAATCGACTTCCACCCAATCCGAGTTCGAGTTGGCCATATTGGCGCAGTCGGGGATCACTTGCTCCTCCCGGGGCATTGCCACACGTCGATAGCTGACAAAGAACTTGGTCTTGCTCAAACCGCCATCGAATCCAGGATCCCAGCTGAGGGAAACATAGTTGTGGCCGACATCGGTGGCCCGCAGATTGGTGGGCTTCTCCGGCGGTCCCTTTTGCTGCAGTCTAATCGGTGCCCGGATGGTGTCCAAAGTGTTGGCCACTCGGCAGGTGTATTCTCCATAATCCGAATGCGTCAGCGAGTTGATCTTCAGGACGGAAGTGTAGATATCATTGTTGTCCGTGGTGGTGCTGATTTCGTAGTGGCCATCCGAGGACATGGTCAATGGTGAGGGATTGTTGCCAAACTGCCACTGGAATTCCGGCTTGGGATAGGCCTGAACCTTGCACACAACCTCTGCTGTCTCGCGTATATCAAAGGCCACCTTATTGTACTGATGCAGGACAATGGGTTCGTGCTCGATCCTCAGCTGCATCGAGGAGTTGGCGGAGTTCACTTCATTCTGATACAGACACGTGTACAGGCCACGATCTCCAGGAACCAAGGCATTGCCATTGGGTCTGGCCTTGCCCCTAAACTTAAGCTGACTCTGGACAGTGACCATGCCGTTGAGGCCCTGATCGGGATTGGTTTGCACCTCGTACAGGTTCTCTTCGGGCAGAATCTCTATGCCATCCTTCAGCCACTTGACACTCGGAGCTGGCTTGCCCTTGGCACTGCACGTCACCGTGTAATCCGTATCCGCCACTCTCCTTGTCATGTGCTGCTGCAGCTTGGCCAGAAACTGTGGCGGCTGATGGATCTCCAGAACAATGGTGGCCATCATTCCAATGCCCAGTTCATTCACAGCGTGACAATGATACTTTCCCTCGTTGCCCAGGTGAGCCTTGGGAATGGAATACTGTGGACCTTGGGCCAGAATCTTCTGGGTGCTCGAAAACTCGCCGTCCATGTCGCGGAACCAACGATACTGGGGCACTGGCCAGCCCGGGGGATTGGCGGCACAGGTCAGGGTCACACCGTTGCCCACATGCACCACCGGCCTATTGGGTGTAATGTACGCCTGTCCCGGACGATGACGGACCAGCAGGGCCACCGTTGAGTTGCCCACACGCTCGCTTCGCTCCATACCCTGGCTCTGCATTATGTTCACGGCCCGGCAGATGTAGTTTCCAGCGTGCTCAGCTCGCACAGAGTTCAGGGTCAGCACATCGCCACTGTGCCGGAAATCGGGGGCATTCTCCTTCAACCACTCAATGGTCACCGGCGAGGGATTGGCCGTCACATTGCAGCGAATGGTCACAGTGTCGCCTTCCTCGGCCTCCCTGGTCTTGGACTCAATCACCACCGTGGGCGGATACAGGATGTCCAGGATGAGCTCTTGCTCTCCAGTCTTGCCAAGACCATTGTCCGCTACGCAGGTGTATTTGCCAGCATCTCCAACACTCACCCGATGGATCGTGTGGACCAGGGAGGAGCTGATGAAGCGACCATTGCGATTCCATCGAACATTGGGCACCTTGGGCTTGGCATCCACGTTACACTCCAGCTTGGCAGTCCGGTCACGTTCCACCCGCAAAGGATTCTCCGGTCCAACCTCGACGCGTGGATAATCTGGAAGGGAAAAAAGCAGAATAACAGCGAAAATTAGTCAAGTCACAGAGGCAAAATCAGGCAAAATCAGTGGAATCAAAGCAAACCACCGAGCGAGAGCATGAAAATTAATAAACACGCAGCATTTTTGGCATAATCAGGCGGCATAATCCAAACTTCTAATTGAATTAATCAGAGGAGAAAATGAGAACTGGAGGAGCTGTGGAGCTGGCCATGATTAGTCTCAAGCTGCTCTCTGATTAGACACGAAATTTGTCAATTATTAATTAAACTAATGAAGTGTCTGAAGGTCGGCTGCCCAGGCCAAAATCCCGCCAAGGGTCATTAGCAGTCTTGAAAATGAGGGGTTAGAGTTGGGTTTTTGCGGACATAATTTGCAGTTGAGTCAAGTTTGAGCCTTCTTCAAAGGGTTTACTTGATGGGTTGAGGAGATATCTTTGAGAAAAAGTATTTATTTCAAGGTTGAATAAATGTTTAATAACATCAATTAATTAGTATTCAATAGAGGAGGTTTTATTTGAATATTTTAGTATTTATTAACAATATTTATGTGGTTATTTGTATTATTTTATTTTAACAAGTAACTCGCATCCCTTTCTAATATTTTTGTTAAGAATTTTTTGCTTTTAGGGTTTATTTTACTTCAATTAAATTACTTAGCTCTTTTTTACAAAGTTTCCTATAATTAGACCTTTGTTTTATGCCTCCAGTAAACTGCATTCCATTTTCCTCACATAAGAGCTATGCTCCTGCTGCTGCCTTCAGGTAATTTCCCGCCACATTTTCCCTTTACCTTCTCTCTCCCTTAATTTTTTGTATTTAAGAACTCCACCCCGGCACTCTGCGACTCGAATCTATCCACGAGTTAAGAGTCCAAGTTGGAGGAGCTAAAAAGACTGCAAGTCATAGCCCAACATTAGTGGCCTCTTATGCACCGCAAATGGCGTGAAATTATGTCTGTTCCCGGGCACCAGCACTCGTCTTTGGAATCTTGGAGTCTTCTCCTCCACCGCAACCACTTTGTAATTAACTGCCCCCTGGATAAGTGTCGCCAGCTGCCTAATGACTTTGCTCATAAACTCGCACTCGCCGACCGACCATTGACAGGAGGAAAAAGAGCAAAGAGGAGGCTCTAGAGGAGGTGGAGGTGGAGGAGGAGCAGTCGTCTCAAGAACTTTACTTGCCGCAATCTCGAGAAACTGGAGCAGGCGACCCACGGTCTCTGGGACCTTATTTTTCTCTCTCTCTCTTTGGCCACAGTTCACCGTCTCAGCCTTGCGCAATCTCCTCTTAGCCTTACCGCCTCCTGCAAATTATAGTAAATTGCGTGATTCTCCGACCGGGTTTACCTTTTATGAAAGGTCTGTAGATTCTGAGCGGGTTCAGGTGTCTCGGTTTTACAGAGAAAAAAATAAATAAATATTTATGGATATTTATAAAAAGCCTAATAAGATTTACCAGTAAAAAATTTTTTGAGAAAATTCTAATAAATATTTCTAACAAGATTTCATCTTACTTTGGATTTCTTTGCAATAAAAAAGTAAGTAGGGGCACAATTTTTGGCTTTAATATTCTCTAAACCCTTTAGAAGATTTCTCATATATTTTCTACATATTTTATATTATTATTAATATTTTTCCCAGTGCCTTTTCGAACTGAAACTCAAAGTCTCAGCTTCGGACTTCGAGTCTCTTGCGTGTTTATGTGCGTGTAATTACTTTTGATTGTCTGGCTTTGTTCACCGGCGACCGGCAACCATTAAAGCATTGTTTGGTTAGAAATCAAGACCCGCTTCTGTTCTGTACTGTACTATATATACAAACAAATATATATTATATATACCATGGAAGTACACATTCAGTTTGCGCCACAATTGTTGCCTTTTGGCTTTGTTTTTGGCTTTGCTTGCGTTCCTGTTGCCCGCTAAATGGCTTCAAATTGGCTTAATTGTCACTTGGCGAACATGTTTTACACATTTGGGCCATGAAACAGAACTTTCTGCACTCTGCATTCCATGGGGGGCGGGGTGTACTGACCTGAAAATAGGCCTTTCATTTCCCTTGATTACTTTAAAATGGACCCCCGGCAACCGGTGGAGTTGCTTCAATTATTTTCCGGCGCTTCGTGTTCATAAATAATCAAGTGAAAAACCACGGGACTGGCAAGGAGATGCAGGACGAGAGGAGAGAAACAATTTTATGCGTGTTTTGCATATAAATTTCTTGCTCAACGCTTTCGGACACGGCCCTTAAATTATGTACGCAAATAATTGAATTAGTTTACAGGATCCTTCGAGTCCTGGGAGCAAGAGGAAAGCAACCCCTGAAAATCGTGTTAGAAATATTTTTCCAATCAATTGCCAAATTGTTGCCAGGTTTCTGCGCCATCCTTGAAGTGCTGAGACATTCGGTCCCCAACCATTCACTTGGAAAATACTATTAACAAATACAAAGGACCCTTGGCTAAGAAACAGCACAAAAAAAATATATACAATTTAAGGGAAAAAGGCAGCAAGGAAAAATTAAAAAATTTAGTTTAGATCTCGGCTGGACATGAACAGCAATTTATATGAGTTAATCCCAAGGAATGGGGAGAGTAAGCTAAATTTAATTTGGTATTTTTCAAGGCGACACAAGGCCTAATGCAATTTATAAAAAGGATCTGCTCCTTCAGCAATTAGTTATAAAAGGCTAACTGGTCCTAATTCTTTTTACAAGCTTAACGAAGGCGATTTTTTAAGGCCGAGCTGGAATTTTAAGTAGGGAAACTAAAGCATATCTTCAAGTGCAAATTAAAGCTACTTCAAGCAATTATTTAACATTAATTTCTTTTTTCTTCTGCCAACCTTTTAATTGCTTTAAATTTTTAATCACTTAAACTATCACAAAAGCTATAAAATTAGAGCAGTCAGCTCATATATTAATTTTAATTTTAATTGCACTTGGTAAGCGAGGAAAAAACCCAAAAAAGATAGAGAATGTGGCAGGAAATCCATTAAAAATAATCGACAAAGCTTTAACTCCCTCAATGGCCGTTGCTTAACTTGGCCAAATCCAATTTTGATGTGTGGGTTAAGGGGTTGGGTGGGAGCAGGGCAAAGCGGTTGGAAAACGCGGCAGGAAAATTGAGGAAGGCACGCGCTGAGCCACAGGCCACAAAAGCCAAGACAGCAAGGCAAAAGCAAAAGCAAAAAAGAACCAAAAGCAAAGGCAAAAGCGATTTGATATGACCAACAAGCGCAAAACCAAACCGAATGAACAACTCGTCCGTCCTTCCACAATTTTCCCTATTTTCCTCACCCACTACCCACCGCCCCACCCTGAGGCCACCACCGCCAATCCATTCATTCAAGACACGCGAAATTGGCAGGCCAGAAAACATTTGGCCCGAGGTCCAAGATAAATGATAAGGCGACTAAGACTTATCCCCGGTTTTTGCAGCTCCTCCAAGCCTCGTTTTCTGCTGCTCCTCCTTGGGCCCCTTTTCTATTCGTAACTAATGAATGTTAAGTTTAAAAAGATACACAAATTTAGCCTCTGCTTCGGCAGATACCATAAATTTGAGAGGAGTTAGTACCCTCCAGGAGGAAGTGTGTCCAGGCTACAATTGAGTTTGCAAAGTGACTTTAAAGGCCCATTGACTTGTGGAAAAGTTCTCCTAAATTAAGTTTATATATTTTATAACACCCCAGGCTTCGCTAATCAAAACAATTAGCGCTTTAAGTCGTTCTCTGGAAGTGTCTTAAAATGCTATTGACCCATCGAGTGCTTCCTCTGCCAATCACAGAGCCTTTTCCTCTTTCCTTTTGCTTTCCACACAGTTGTGTGGCATCTTCAAATTGATGTTGCCATGATTTTCATCATCTACTAAATGTTTTTCTTGGCCTTTCAAGTTTTTCTTGTTTCCAAGCTGCTGCTACATATGGATGCGAGCTCCTCAAACTGCTTTTCTGCAGCTTCTCCAGCTGGTTCTCCTTCTGGCAGAAGAAGTCTCATCTCAGCCATCTTTGCCATTGCTGGCCAGATGGTTTGCTTTTGTAACTTGTTAGTTTTCTTTAGTGGCCCCTACACACGGGTTCTTCTCCATCAGAGACACACACAAGCACACACCACATAAGCCCACAGCTGCGGTGCAAATAATAGTAATGGTCAAGATTTTAGGTTTTAAATTGGTAGATATTGTAAGATTTTATGAATTTTAGATTTTATGCATTATATTTATGACTTGGAAGATATTTTTTCTTTTATTTTAAACTTTTCTAGACTTTAAGTCATAAAAAAAGGTAGTTTCTATAGTATTTTATTGTAATTAAACTATCCTTGTTTATATTGAAATATTTTTAATAACAATTTAAGACTCGAACCCTTTAATTTTGTTTTAAAATCTTTTCTAATCTCTTTGTTTTCTTAATTTGAAATTCGTTTATTTCATTATTTTATATTTGTATTGATTTTTTTACTTTTAAATCCTTTTAAAATTTTTAATTTACTTTGAAAGCTCAATTACCTTTTTTTGTTTTCCCCACTTTTTATTTATTCCAGAAATTATTTGGGAATTTTACTTTGACTTTAAATTCAATACTTTCTTTTTGCCTAATTTGTTTTATAGATTAATTGATATTAGTTTGATTATATTACTTTTAAATTGCTTCTTTTCTAATTTTTATTGCGTTTCAAAATGTATCTTAGCTTCTAATTTCATTATTTTTCCTTTGAGAAATTCCTATTATAACCTCTCCGTGTGTATCTTTTAGCAAACACACTCTCAACACACACACTCGCCTAGATACGCTTGTTCCCTGTCTTGTTTTGCTATTAAGTCAAGAATTTTTATAGCATTTAGTTGGAAAAGCTCCGCATAGTTCTACCTACTCCAGCTATAGCCTCTCCACCTCCTCCTCCATGCTCCTCCTCTTTCGATATACCCCCCACACCCTCCCTGGGACTTGAACTTGGCGCTGGAGTTGGAGTGAAAGATACGTACGTACGCATAACTCGTGCCTGCTGTCAGCGCATTTGAGCTATGAGCTCTTGTGGTTTCTGCCTTGGCTTTTTATTAGTTTCTTGTTTGGTTTTCCCTCCTCGTCCAGTGAGTGGTTTTCGGGCCTGGAGTGTGGCGAGTGACCATTTCTGGCTAACTAGTTACTAAATTGAGCGCATAAACTAAAACAACTGAGAGGAAAAAAAAAGAAAATAGAACACACACAGAAAACTAGAATATCAAACGGCAGAAGGAAACTGGCTCTCTGGCTACTGGTCATAAATTACAGGAAGACATATTCAACGGAGACAAATAAACAACTGCCTGAGCTACACTTCACTCCACTTTGCTCCTTTGTACCCCTCACCATGGTTGGTGGACAGTATTTAGCAGCCACATTAGCTTGGTTAACAAGAAAATCATTTAATTGAACAGCTCGAAAACCAGTTTTTTAGATAAGAACAGCAGCAATTTCCAAAGAAACTGAAGAAGAAAAGGCGGAGCTGTTAGCCAGAAGCTGTGAATAAACATGGCTAAGATGCTTGGCTTGAGTCCATAAAAAGAATGTTCTTAAGAAGGAGATTTTACACTTTAAGAATCTTTTAGAAGATGTGCTTAATTTCTATGAATATTTACCAGATATATTGATCTTTATATATACAGAATTATTACCCATTAAAAGGTACTCTCTGTCTTACTACACTTGTATCTGTAAATACGCAAATCTTTATCTATTGGAACGTGCCCAAACCGAACCATAAAAAAACACACATTTTGAATCTCAAAAACGTGCCTGAAAAAGCAGAAAAACATAAAAAAGAAATACGCTCATGAGTTATACACAAAGTGTTTTCCACTTTAAAGTGATCACGAGTGCGGATCAAAGGCAAAGGCAAAGCTATATACTAGAATCTATCTAGCTTCATAAAGATACAGAAATACGTAAAGAAAATTTCATTTTGTTGTTTCAGGTTTGTGTGTCATTTTCCCAGGAAAATCTTTAGGAATTCTTTGGGTTTCTCTTTTCTATTTTTTTCCCAAAAATTAAATCTGCAAAAAAAAAAGAAGAAGGAATCCAAAAAGCAATAAGAGAGCACAACCAACTGATAAACGGACAAATGTTTATTGTACTAAAAATTTTATTGGCCACACACATGCAGATACCAGATACAGATACAGCACTCCGCAGATACATATATATTTATATATATATAACTGACAATGGCTGGCCATAAAATGGAATCAAATTGTGCCGACCAAAGCAAATGTTTGGTCAAAAACACTGAAAGCCAGAGCAACCGTGCAGGCAGAGGATGGGAAAATTGTTGAGAAAAATCAAGCAAAAGATTTAATAAATGCCGCCGGAGCTACTGAATTTTCCCCCATTTCCCCCAAGGGGGAAAAACATATTGATAAACTAGACTGGCGACTGGAGACTAGAGACTGCCGAACTGCAAATGAACGTGTAAACAAACAGATGTATCTGTGCAGCGGCGAGATACAAATGAACAAACACAATACATAATTGGAGGCAAGTCCGGGGAAGACGATGCCTCCACCGCCGCAGCTTCTCAGTTTTTCAGTTTTTCAGTTTTCCATTTTCCATTTTTCAGTTTCAGTTTATTTTTATGGCACACAATTTGTGGCAAATCAATGGGAACTTTTCTTCTTTTTTTTCTTGTTAGATTTATTCCTACTAATTTTATGGGCTTCCACATGTTCCAGGCATAAACAATTTCGGGAGCTCCTCACCTCTGTGCCTCTGTGTGGAGTGAGGAGAGCAAAACAGACGCAATCAAAGCTGCCCCAAATTAATTTAAAAGGCTGGGGGCAGCACCAACAACTTTCCTCGCTATTTAAACAACACAAATTTTTGTAAATTGTCTGGTTGGAATTTTAATGGTAAACAACAACAGAAAAAAAGGAGCTAAAAGGAGGCTGCTTTAAATAGGCAGCAAAATTATTGACAAAGTTTTTCCAGGCACCAACACACACATGGAGATTTGGGAGAGAAAAACGGGAGAAGAGAGGCCACAAACGATGTCATTAGTGTTGGCATTTCCCGCCCCGCGCCTCTCCCAGCGGGAGGAAAATTGCGAGGGAAAATGGCAATAGAACCGGCTAAAAGTAACAGTCGGGGCCAAAAACTTTTGCTTTTATTTATTTACTTGACGCGCAACAACAAAACACAGATGAGCTGAGGAAAAAAAATAGGTTCCCAAAACCGGGGGCGAGAAAAAGTAAACAAAAGTTCTGGGATACAAAAAAGTACAGGCTCTTAGGGAGCCTCCCTTGTGAGGCTCAACCAAAAAACAAAAATGCTTCAAAGAATATTTACACAAATTAAAATGGCTTAAATACAAACTTTACATACTTTAAAATTTGGTTTTAAGTTTTTATAAATATAAAATATACAATTAAAGGATTTTGGTTACTTGCAGAATGAAATTTGGGTACAAATTTAAGTTTTATTTGGCTCTAAAAATATTTATTTAATTTTCTGAATATTTTATTTAATTTCCTACATTTTCCCTAGACTCCTAGACCTGCCTTAACCTCTGTTTCAGTGTCATTTAACCCCTTTCTGCCCTTAGAGTATTCAATTAAATGGGCCAAGTGATTTGCACAGCCCTGGGAAATAGAAAAAAAAGTATATATAAAGGAAACTCGAGTACGAACACGTAAAGCAAATTTTTGAATGGCGTAATTTTCCAGCTAGAATACAAAAAAGAAGACCAAGCACAAGGCAATGATGATCCCGATACCAACTCTTGGCTCTTGGCAACATTGAGAGAAATTGCAGCAGTCTGCCTGCCTGGCTGCTGCTTTGTTTAACTTTCTCTGCTGAAAATGTTCCCGGGCAACATGAAAAGACTGCGGAAAATTTGTAGCCGAGAATTAGGCGCTAGGAATTACTTGCGAAAAAGTAAAGCAAATAAGGGAATGGCAAGCAGAAACAAAACAGCAAAAAAAAAAGAAAAAAACCTAAAGTTTTGCCCCGCAGAAACGTGCCGAGTGAATAGGAAAATACAGAGAGAAAGTCTCTGAAATCGAGGGAACCCCCATCGAGTGATAACCTTGCCCCATAATAAACTCAATTCCCTCACTTTTTGCGCTAATGCAAAAAAGGAAGAAAAAACCAAAAAGGAAAATCAAATGGGAGAGAAGAAGGCATAGAAAAGTGGCATTGTCCTGGCGACTGGCACGACATTGCCCCGTCTTTTGACCTAAATAATTAAATTCATTTGGGGGCGATGACAAAGAGACAAGACTAAAACAAGAACAAGGAGAAAAAAAACCAAGCAAAAAGCCAAGGAAGAAGGGAGCAAAACTTTGCTCTTAATGCTGTCCTTGGATGAGGTCCTGCAGCCCTGCATTTCCTTTCGTTTCATTTAATTTTATTTTAAATTAATTTGCTGCCACTGCAACTCGTTGCCGAAATAAAAGAAAAAAGTAACCTCAGTCAGAAAATTTCATTGCTTTTGTAAATATTTAGTTAATTTGAAGAGATTTCTTGTGTCCAAGAAATTGCATTTTGAAACGGAAATGGAAATCCAGCTGCCGGCAACACATTTACTTTAATTTCCTTCGAGGTGTCTCCCTTTTCAGGTGTGTCTGCATATGTGTGTGTGATGGAAAAGTTTTTCCGGCTGACAGTTAAGCCACCTTCGGTTTGGTTCATGCAGCAATAAGGTTTAAGAGGTTACGACTACTGACTGTCTGTGTCTGTCTTTCTGAATGTCTGTCTGTTGCCAGGACAATTCTTTCTGTGAAGTTTTGTGTGTGAGTTTGTTTCCCCAGTTACTAGTCCCAGGTTATAAATATGGCCTGGACCAAGGGTTAAAATAAAGAAGAGATTACGGCTTAATTGGAGCACGTGGATAAGATTACAGGGGGAAGGAGGTTCGCATCGAGATTAGCATCTTTAGGGTGGTTTTTTTGGATGTAGGAAGCACAATAATGTTCTAAATAATACAGTTTAATTATTAATTATATACTTAATAAATTTGAAATTGGTTAGTTTTACAGGCAAAACTGAGGGAAATTCATAAACATTAAGCTTTTGTAGTTCCTAAATTATTAAAAATTCTTAATGATTGTATTATCTTCTTAGGAATTTTTGCTTTTCTATCAATTCTTTTTATATTTTGTATTATTTTATATTATAAAATATATTTATATATTATAAAAACACAGTATTCCTTTGAATTTCCTTCTTTTTACCGTCTAAAATTTAATATCTTCTCCCCAAAGTAATATCTATGCCTTTATTATTCTTTTTTTCTACTCCTAGTTATTTTTCTCATATTTTTCCAATGGTTTTTCTGGGTTTCTGGTTGCTTCATGATTGCACTCGGCAGCAGCTGCTGCTGCTTCTATTTTTGTTATTGTTGCTACTGCTGCTACTGCCTGCTGCAATTGTTGCTCCTATTTCTGTTGCTGTTGTGCCATTTGTGTTGCATAACTCGAGGCGCTTCATCATCGGTGTGTGCGGTGTGTTATGTCTGTGTGTGTGAGAGTAAGAACTTAACCCTCTGGGGACAAAATGCCGGCTACAAAAACACACTGAATACTGCTGCTATGTAGTTTCTCGGCTCCTCCTGTTGCTTTTGCTATTGCCAACATGCAGCTGAGGTTGCAGCCGTTGCAGTTGCTGTTTTTGTTATGAGAGGCCGGCGGGTAAAACCAAAGTCGCCACCATTTCTGCCCTTTTGCCTTTGGCTGCTGGCGGGTCCGAAGCGTCAGCTGCCATTGCCGCCATAGTTGCGCATAGTTCTTGCCCCGCCGAACGACTATTTGTTGCTGCAAGTCAAGTAGAAGCTGCACTAAATGTAAACAATGCTTGGCGAAAAGACCCCAACTTCTAACCCCTCTTTCTCAAAATTTTTCAGGCGAAATGTAAATAAAAATTGTAAATTAACTACCAGTGGCAGCCACGTGTTCATGCAGTGAAATAATAATAATTGGAATAGTTAATTAAAGAAAAATAATGCAGCATGAACAACATCAAAGGGGAAGGAGGAATTAAATTCTTGAATAATCATCTAATTTTCTGATTAAATTTATTAAAAATTATTTAGGGAAAGAAAACAGAGTTTATGTACTTGTAATTGCTATGAAATCTTTTAATAGCCTTTCAAAAAATTAAAATTCCAACAGCATAAACAACTTCAGCAAAAGTTTGTAAATTATCCCCACTTTTAGATACATTTTTTAATAGTTTTTAAATCGCTTTTGCTGGCTTTCTTGCTATATTAAAACATTCCCAACCCTTAAGTATCTTTTTCTCTACAATCTCCAAGATATTCCTATATAATTCTCTTATCCAAAGACTTTAACCCTTTCTTGCTGTGCATTTAACTCGATTTTTTTGCGTTCTATTTCTTTCCGTTGAGTTCACTTGCACAGTTCAGTTTCAGTTTCTGTTTCTGTTTCAGTTGAGTTGAACTCCGGCAGGCAGACACAGTTCCAGTTGCGTTCTCCATTGCTGGCAACAGGAGCATCTGCATCTCTGCACTTTGGCTGCAGGAAATGTATCTACATATGTAAACGTGCAATATTCAAGATTGTTGTTCATATTGCTGCCAGTTCAGAGTTGTTTTTATTATTTTTGTTTTTGTTTTTGTCCAGGCATGCGGTGTGGTTGTTTTGCCATTTTAGCTTTTGTAAGTTGTTCCATTTGTTCAGCACTTTGCGTACGTTTTCTTTTTCTATTTTTCCTATTTTTTTTTTGTATAGATATTTATTCCATTTGCGTTCTTTTTTGGCTTTTCCTGCACTGGTTGTGTTGCCTCTGCCCTGCCTGGGCCAGCGTCTTCGATAGTTTTGCCGTTCGTTCTGGCACATTTGTTGGCTTTATTTGCCTGCAGATTTTTCATACTTTCGTTTACTGCTTTTCCCCACACTCAGATATGTGTGTATATATATGCCACACGCGACCGCAGAGGAGCAACAGAAGGAACCTCCAAGAACTGGCTGTCAATTGTTATGCACTCTACTAACTTTGGCGGGGTATTATCCTTGGAGTTACTACCTACCCCCCGATAATGATGATTTATGACCCCTCTAACTCTGGGGATCGTAAAGGGAACTTTTGTGCGAGAGTCAGATTTATGGCAGAGTTTTTTCTAAGGTCAAGCAATCGAAGGGTAGGGAAAGTACTTAATATATTTTGTATTTATAATAATATTTGGAAAAGTTTTGTGAGTTCTAGGGGTTTAATTAATATTTTAAATGGGTTTATTCATTATCTAAATAAATTGAAAAGCTGACAGGTTCTAACTCCTTTCATTTCTCTTGAAGAAACCTCATTAACATTAATTTTTATACTGATTTAATGTTGTAATTATTGTTAAATATTTTTAAAATATAAATTTTAATTATTCACCTCATTTGTAGCAATATAATCTTACAAGAGTATCTTAACTTCACTATTAATTCTACCCAAAAATTAAAAAAAAATCTCTTGCAACTCTTGCCCCAAGCAACATGTGTGCCCTAAAAACTTTACTACTCCCCATGTTATGCCACATTCTGCAGCTTGCCCCGAACTGAAAAAATTCCTTGTTTGCAACTCTTTTACAGGCATAATAAATTTATATGTGAACATTGATATGCCTGTAAATATTTTGCCGTTTCCCTTTTTCCGCCAGCTGGAAAAAAACAATGTTTTGGTCGAAGACTTAAGAGTGAAATATAATTTAAAATTTGATTGCAGCTGTCAGGGAAATGTACAGAATTTTCCTGGTTTGACCAAATTAGTTTTTGTAAAAATTAAATTAAATCAAACTTTTAATTAGCTAACAAAATGTTTGAGGCTAATGCGCAAAAATGTAATTAAAACGCAATTCATGAACTCATTTCTCACAAAAACCAAAAGCAATTCATATTTCTGATTAAATTTACAATTTAATTTACACGGAAATACAAATAAAACAAAGGAAACAAAGTCCTGGGGTGAATTTTTAGACAAAATGCACAATCGATTCAAATCAAGTTGCTGGTGGAGGCGGTTTTCCTGGTTTTATAAAAACTAGATATGCATTGAGGGGTTAAAAAATAAAAATAAACAACTAAATCTGACTGCAATTGTTTGGTTGAGTTTCCCTGCATAGTTTTCAATTGAAAACGGAAATATCTCTGATTCAGTTTTTTGTTTTTGTAAACTTTTTCCTAGTGATAGCCATCCCTTAGATGTATTTGGTGGTCATGGCTTAGGAGCTTAAAACGGGGTCCTGTTGGTGGTATTCTATTGAAAGGTCCTGGCTGTGGAAATATTTCTGTAGAAAATCCTGTTTCCAAATGCGCTTTGGGTTTATCAGTGTCAGCAGTGTCATAAGGACAATTCTTTTTTTAAATAAATAAACTAACATCAACTTGATTGGCATTTAAAGTATGGGTCTACATTTTGCATTCTATTTATTTTTATGTATTTCTCTGGGTTTTGTTCAAGTTTGCATATCAATGTCAAAGATTTCTAATGTATTTATTCTGTGAAGTGAAAGTTTAAAGAATTTTACCACAAAAATAAACCAAATTTAAAGGTTAAAATACAATTTTTAATTTTTCCTAGCCGCTTGATCTCAAATTAGATAAGCATAATGAGGCTTTCCCAGGCTGCTCTTGGATTTTCATTTTTTTTCAGGTCTTCACAAACTAGCTTTCAAAAGTAGCCAAAAATGGCAAATTTTGAGTGGGGGGAGGCGGAACCTAAATTTGCAAGCTGATCATCATCGGCTGGGCTCGTTCCGGGTCCCACTGCTCAATTCATTAGTCAGTCAGTGGAAAAATATTTGGACGGCAGGCAACTGCAGTCGAGAGGAGCATAGAGAGAGAGAGCTGACGAAATACCATAAATTCTGTGCATTCCGCTTCCCTTATTTTTCACCCTGGATTTTTGGTTGTGCGTTGTGCGTCTGGCAAAAGTCAAAATTTGGCACGAAAATTTTGTAAATAAAATTTTTGGTGCGGCTTGTGCAAATTTGCACACATTGCGCAAATTGCATTGCATTCTCATCGTTCGTTCTATCTCACTTTTTGGTAGCAAGGACTGGCAAGGAGAGATGTTAAGTGAAAGGGGATGCATAGAGATGCACTGAAGAAAAATATGTAAATTTAAAATATAATATAATATATTTTAAATTTATAAAAAATATACATGAGAGTGGGGAAAAATCGTGCAAGCATTCCTATAGCACCAACTTAATTATTATAAAAGCTTCTGTTTGAAGGGAAACCCTGAAATATTTTTAAATATTTAATGCCTTAAATAAACATTAAGAATATAAAGATAAACCAGTTCTAACAATTGAATCTAGTTAATGTTTAATCTTATAAAGAAACATAAATAGTTCCTGATTTTAGTTTATCTATTAGCAAGTTTTTTGTGTGTTTTTATCACAGTACCAATCTTAGATTTATTTTTCCACAAAAATCACTTCATAGTAGTCTACAAATAAACACAAAATTCGCTCAATTAAATACTTAAACAATTTCCCCATGTGTACCTGCCTCTCTCTATATATGGCAAAAGTCAAACAAATGTGCAAAATTAGCATTTTGACATTTCAATTTTGAATATTATTGACATGTTTACGGGTGGAGAGTGCCTGTGTGTGTATATATTTTTGGGTTGTGTGTTTTCTCTAGTTTTCCCTGCTAGTTTCTGAACGGGTTTCATTGAATCGCAACATTTACTTTAATTAGCAGCACATATGTATGCATATAATGATCATTGGGTCTGGTTGTAGAGTTCGTTTTACAGTCCATTGAAACAATGCCGAGTCATTGTCGGCCCCCTTAACCCCCTGCCGACCGTAAAGAGTAGCCCTCTTAACCCTTGGAAAACAACAAGCGACTAGCGACGCGTGCTGTTTGCACTGTTGACATCATCATCATCACCGTGCGCCGTATACTGGCAACAATAGCTCCTGATGACGATGATGATGATGATGATATGGAGGGCAGGAGATATACATATATCGCCATCATCATCATCATCGTGACTAACAATGCAAAGTTTGTTTTGGTCGTTTGGCATATCATCGAACAGAAAAGAGAGCTGAACAGAAGCCCGCAGCAAAACAGTTCGACGGAATATGCGTTTGCCTGGAAATTGAAATGTTTTTCCCATTTTCCGAGTACCGAGCTACGAGTTCAGAGGGCTTTATGCTTTTCCCTATTTGTTCAGTTGTTGTCCATGTTATATATGATGGTACATGAAGGTTTTACCAAGGGGAAAATTGTTTATTTATTTTCTTATTTATTGTCCTTTGATACCAGCGACAGGTAATACTTTTCATTCATCATTAAAAGGTTTTATTGTATTATCTTTGTTAATTTTATTTTGTCAGAAAACCTTCAAGATATTTCTTAGAAAATAAACTTATTAGTTTCTATTTAGTTATTATAATTTTTTAAGAATTTTCAAGAGAACTTTACAAATTCTTGGAAATTTGTCTCAACATTTCCTTCCTTTTCCTTGCTCTCCACTTACATGCATGCCTTTTCTCAAAAAAAAAAAAAAAAAAAAAAGATATATATGCTAACCCCGAGGAATGTTGTCTTTGCCTTTACATAAATCTCTAATTTCAATCGCCTCAAATGTTAAACAAAGAAAACATTTCATGCTTTCTGCACGAAGAAACCGCACGCATGCAACCTTAGACAACTTCTTAACCCCAAACCCAGGCCCAAATTCAACCAGAAACTGAAACTGAAACCGAAACCTTAACCCCCAAGGCCCCAAAAAAAAAACTCCGACCCACTGAAAATCGGAAAGGAAAACCGATTTCACAGCCAGCCAGAAAAACCCAAAGTGACCTCAACACGCAAAATCGAGAGAAATGGAAATGATGCGTCAAAATGTGAGGCGGCATTTTGGGTTTCCTTTTTTGGGATATGCCTTTTATGTGTGTGTGTGTCTGGAGCGTGTCCTGCTCCCTTTTGGACATTTCCCTCTTAAAGTTTTTTTTTTTTGTTTTTCTGGAAAGAAGAGAGAGCATTGCACGATTATTTGTGGGGGGAAGGAAAAAGGATTCTGGGGCGGGGGCATGTCTGACATAATGTGGCCAAATGTGTAGCCAAACAATAAATGAAAATTGTGTGCAATTGTCGTGCCTTTCATGGCAGCCTTTTGTCTCTCCAGTCCCTCGAAGTATCCGCAATTTCCTCAACTTGGGGAATGTCACTCAGCTTTTGTTTTTTCCCCCCATTGGCCCCCTCTGATTGCTCCTTTTTCTTCGTGTTTTTTGTTTTTCTTTTTTTTTTTTTTGTTAGTACGCTGTTATTGTTGAGCCAGTTCCAGTGGCATTTTGAGTTGCCTTCGTGTCTCGCAATGCGCTCGTTATCCTTTTTATTTGAAGTTTGCTTAATGCCAAGTAAATAGTACCCAACATCCACATGTCCTCCGGTTCCTGCACCCCGGCCTTCCCTCTTATCCCTACCTCCTGTGGCATTGTCTCATCTTTCGTGCTGGCCGCAAATGGCAGATGTTATCCTGTGGCGCTTTTTCCAGAGTTTTCCTGCTTTTCATGGCTTGTTGCAGACGACCAAGGACCGACCCTCGACTCCCATTTATCGACGCTAAGTTGGCTGTTACCTATGACCCCATGGACCTCCGGCCTCAGACCTCAGACTTATCTGGCGCATTATCATCATCATCTTCAATTTAATGCGTCGACGATGCCACTCGACAATCTCTTTTTGTCTTTGCGGCACTTCCTGCCAAAGGACATGTTTTGCGTTTATTTTCTGTGTGTGTATTTATTTCTGCTATGTTTTTTTTTTTGTTTTTGTCCTTTTGGTTTGGCTTGCTGGTCCTCTACTCTATGTGTAATGCCACTTTATATGCCGCAGTTGATGCCTTTAGAGGCTTTTGTGTTTACGCCATGTTAAGCCTCGAATCCTTGAATGCCACAGCCGCAACATCTTTTGCCGGCTGCTCCACGTCCATTTTCTATTTTTACACGTAAATAAAAAGCTTTTCGAAAGCTAATCTCTAATTAATTGCTAATAATTTGCAAACTATAAACTGTACTGGGTTTACATTTATTTTAATAAATATATTAATTTGACACAAATACCAAATTAATATTTAATATTTAACAATGTGTATCTTTGCAACAAGATTTTAACACGATTTATAGGGTAAACCCTGCAGCTTAAACTTTGCTGCAAACATCAAGCTGATTTTCTTAAAAAAGCAACTATTTAAAAATGTAAAATCTTAAATAAATATTCATAATTTTTCTCTCTGTCCCAATGGCAGCTTCTTTTCCGGCATTGCATGTGTATTGGCATTTGCTTGGTTGATTTTCATGTTGTCCCGCCTATTTGCCTGTGACAATCTACCAATCTACTACCCCTCGCACTCTACCAATCCCCCCTGGTAGCACCCAAACCCCACCCACTCGGGGTGTTAAGGCCCAAACACAGAGCAAGGTCGTTTCCCGTTTTTCCATATGCCGCATTTACATTTAACATTTTCATTTCCATTTGAGGACGTGCTTCGGTTCGCTCCGGTTCGGTTCGCTCTTGCTTTTTCCTCCAAACCTCCACACCCCCAACCGCCTCGGGCTTTTCCTTTTGGCTTTTTTATGCATGATCTCATCGCTGACTGGCAGGTCATGTGACAGGCCTACACCAATGCTACTGCTCGCTGGAGCTCCAATTTTCCCCACTTTTCTCACTCCTTAAATTTTCCCCGTTTTCCTCATCGCTTTTGTTCCCTTTGCCTCTTCTCGGAGGCCCCAGACAAAAGTTAATTGCCCGACATTAAACTATGGAAAATGATGTACCCCGGGGAGTAAGGGAAAAGTACAAAAAAGAAACTGAAAAAGTGAAGTTCCTGAGGTTGGCCGATGCCTGGCAGCGAGCATCTCTTAATTATGATTTTTAAAAAAAGGAATCTCCATTAAGCCGTCTCAACTTACTTTAAACGCTTTACGAACGCAATTGGGAAGCTTCGTAAAAATGTAATTACATTGCTTGTATCGAATTACGATTAATTAAGGTGATGGTAATAAGGAAAATGTGGATAATTTAACAACGAATGAGAGGCGCAAGGAAATGAGACTGTTTTTTAATAAGGAAAATGTGAAGAGAACTTTGAATACTGTCATTGACTATTATAATTTCATTTAATAATCTGGACAAAAAATTAAATCTTTAATTCCACGAAGAGAATTTTTTAATTAAATAGAATTGGCAGGTTTAAAATATTTTTAAAATAAATTTAAATACATTTCTAATTGAAATTCCTCTTTAATAGGCCTTCCTATTTTATCCAAAGAATATGTAAACCCCATTTCCGCAATTTGGGTGTATATATCTTTTTTTTCAGGCGCTAAGCCGCCAACAAACTTAAGCGGTTTTCGTGCTGGGGACAAAGATTTGACAGCACAAAAAAAATAAAGACCGAGCGAGATTTGCCCCTCTGCCTTGTCAGCTTAGAATCAAAAAACAAAAGCCGTAGTCCTATCCCAGCTCCTATCCCTACTTTCCTCTCTCTCAGGTTCCTGTTCGGGGGTCCTCTGCAGAGTTATCCCTGGAAAGCAGCTGTCTGTTGCTTGCCTACTTTTCCGCAGGTGAAAAACTCAAACTCGCTTTCCCTTCCCTTCCGTTTTCACCTTTCCCCTGCACAATTTCCTCTCCCCTCAGGATCGGATTGGCTTCATCAGCGGCAGGACGCGAAAAATGAAATGGGAATCAGAATGGGAATGAAGCGACGACCCTTCGGGCCAAAGGCAATACATTAGAGCCTCGGCCAGATTAAACTTGACTTTTCGTTTCGCTCTCCTCTAACCACGAAAAAGGATGAAATTTGAAATTATTGCCATCGTTGATTTTTGGTGGCAATTTTGTCATTTTGCGGTTATTAGCGCGACAATTTCCACTGCTTTTCGCTGCGATTTATTGCCGGCCATTTGGCAATGAGTTATTACGGGAGATTAGGCCAAGAACGTGGCTCATTTTCTGATTAATTTGTAGGTGTCAATGGGGGCCGCCCAGGACCAAAGACTACAGAAAAGTGAATTTTTATTGCCCAACGTAAATCAAAGTGAAAGAAAGGATAACGAGAGAGCTAGGAGAGGGTTTTCCTCTGTGTTGATTTCAATTAAATTGTTTTTGATTTAATTTCAGAGAGCTCAAACTTGTTGGCTAAACAAACAAAAGCCAGAGAAGGTCTGGTCATGTCTGTCTGACTACGTTGTTTGCACGGGGAGAAAAAATTCAGACTATATTTTAATATTTTAATAAAATATAGAAATGTATTTCCTTTTATAGAAAGTACAAGATAGATTTAAAATCTTTTTGGGGAAATAAATAAGTAACTAAATTACCCCTAAGTTTCCCTTAAATATATCAATAATTCCCTGATTTTCTATTCAATATTTCTCTCAGTTTAGGTCCTACTTTTCCAACTACTATTCCTGAGAGTCCTTTTCTCTACACTTCCTCCCATGTGGATTTCTGGCCCGCAGCAACCGCAGCAAAATGCCTGAAGGCTGGCAAAAAGGAAGTGGACCCAGAGACACGGGACACAGGACACAGACAGGACATCATTTCCCTGTTTGATCTACTCCGGGGTCGCTCTCTGTCTGCTTGCTTAAAAACGCATTACGAAAGGCAAGCAAAGTGGCAGAAGGGGAAATGGCAAAGGAAACCCAACCCGAAGAGACCGGAAAACGCCGGTTGCCCAGAGGAACAGAACTAGAGAACGTGTGACCGCAAGTGGAAAATCCTTGGCCACAATCAGACTTCATATATATGTATATATATATATAGATATACCCTTCTCGATTTGTTTGTTCTTTGCCGGCTCCACCTAATTTTCCCAAGCTTATTTTTCCTGCAATTACTGATTTTCCTGTTGGACAGGTTTGGAAGGTATAGGAAAAACTATAAATCTAAGCTCTGAGCAATTAATAAACATTTACAATTGCAAATCCCTTGAAATTTACTTTGCGGTTGCAATGGTTTCTGCTTTTTTTTTTGTATTTTTTGTATCTAATATTTTTACTAATTAAACCTTTTTGTTTACGCCCACTGACTAAACATGTTAGATAAATATCATGAATTTGATCTATGCAAATGCGGTGGGCGTGGCCCTGGGGCCAACTAATTAAACCGCAAGCGTCGACCTATATTCCACACACCACACACTCACTACACACACTCTACACACACTCTTACATTCCAGCTTACATGGAAAAATATAAGCTGTATTTTTGTAGATTTTTCTGTGTTTTTCAAAATCCACTTCTCGATTGGCTCCAATCTATATCAAGTGGGCGTGGTTGTTTTGAAGAGGCGGTTAATTAGCATTGGGTCAATAAATACTATATATAAGTTTATATATATTCATGTTTATGCTCTGCCTGTGTGTGTTTTGGTTGTTGTTTTTGAGTCACTAAGGTGGGCATTACTCATACGCCATGTGCGCGGAGGGAAACAACGTTGGCGGCTATGGCTTTAATGCAGCCGGCCAGTTTGTTGTTGTTTACAATACACAATTAATTGCTTATGGCGGGTTAAGATTTATATAACCAAGTTGTTTGCTTTGATCTATATAGCAAGTGTGAGTGGTTATAATACCAACTTTGGATATCAATTTCATAAAATTAAATAAACTTTAAGTCTTCTTTGAAGAAATTTAGGTTCTTGTCTTTCTTTATAATTTTAGTTTATTTTTTTTTTTAACATTTTTTAATGTATTATATATCTGTTTTTATTAATTTATGAACATTTCTACTCTTTCTTTTATTTTCTTTTTATTTTCTTAGTGTTATTCTTTCCCCTTTTAGCCTGAACTACGTAATTAGCCTAGTCTTGTGCCCACTTTGGCTAATACCCACACTAATACTTATACCAACCAGCATTCTATGGTCATTACATAGCCGCCTCTGCTTGTTTGTGAGTGTGTTGGCTTTTGAATTAATTACACACTTGATAGCCATGGCTAAAGGTACGAACTATGGCTATAAAACCAAAAGCACAGACAGACAAAAATTCTTATTAAATAAAAGAATTTCATTTAAATATCAAAAAAGTCATAAATAAATTATTTAAGAGCCTTTGGATATATACAATTAATTAATAAAATATTAAAACAATGATTTCATATGACAAATTATTATTTTAAATACTTTAAATTATGAATTTCCATTTAAGTTCTAATTTTCATAGAAAGTTTTCTAAACTTCCCTCTAAATATTCCAAATTTCTTTAGAAAATCTATAAAATTCTTTGAAAACTTCCCCACTTTTTCTCTCAGTGCCTTAGGTGTTGGGTATAGTAGGCCCAGAACACTCGATTGCTTTGCCATGGCGGGCCGGGGCAATATTTCACTTTATTTGCCTTTTGATTAGCCCTAATAGCCAGCGTTAACAGCTAGCAGGTCACACACAAGTGCACACCACACACACACGCACACCACCACTTGTTGCAACAACAACAACAATAAGAAGAAGAACAACCAGGGACGAGGACGACGAGTGGCACATAAATTTCTATTCTAATTACTTGCGTTCAGTCAGCAGCAGGTCAGCATTTGTAATTTATGTGCCTGGCTTTGTTGGCTTTTTAAAAAAGATATATGCGATTATGCAGATTGTCGGTCGTGTGTGTTGCCGGTTTGGTTGGTGTGTTACTGGTTAGTGTGTTGCGGTGTTGCATCTAAATAGTTTTAAGCGAAATTGTGTCATGTGCAAGAGCGAAAAACAGGGGTTAAATGCCGGGTGTGTTACGCTCAATGTTCATTGTCTCCTTCCTTCATTATGCTAATGTTCAGATATTCATATGGTGTTGCATTGTACCCTAATGGTAATTGTAATTGCCGTCGAGCATGCAAATTAAGCGATCCCAATTTGGTTGCAAGGAGAAGGAGAAGAGCAGAAGGTCACCACTCCGTCTGGAGTTGCTATATAAAAATTATATATACTTCGGAGACTTGCCCCAAAGTTTCTAATTAGCAATGGTCAAGTGTTGTAATTTATGGGAATTATTTTTCAAGCCAAGTGTCAGCATGTGTGCATGAGTATAGAAATTATTAATGATGCTCAAGTGGCTGTTGTGAGTAATTGTGAAGATTATCAGGGGAAGGGAACTGAGAAAATAGAGGAGAGATGCCCTTCTTATAGAGAGTTTGCTTCAGCGAAGCTTTCAAAGTTTGATTAATATATTACAGAGTATTACTCATGGAATTATATATTTAAACAGGGTTTTAAGGGGTTATAACTCAATACTTATAGATACTTTAATATGAATTTAATTCCGTAATCTCTGATAAATAATTTGAGTAGCTTTTTTAGTACACAGCTTCTTTTAATTATCCCTAATCATGTAATTATTTTATAATTTAGTTTACTTTCTATTCGCTCTGATTATGCCACACAAATATATGTAACATATTTTTGCATATAAATTATAATCAAATATCAAATACTCACAGTTAACATTCAAGGTGGCAGTGGCCTCCAAACGTTTGCCCTCATTCATGGCTCGATTTCTAACCACACACTTGTATTTAGCACCATCGTCTTCCCTTCTGGGGGTTATGGTTAATGTGGCATTGGTGGGTTGATCCTTGGTGCCGCCCCTTAAAACAGTGGCTGGCAGGGGGGAATTAGAGCCCTCGCGATACCAACTGGAAATATAAATTTCAAAATATATTTAATAAGAATATGGAAAATTATTTATATATTAAAAAATATATATATAAACATACGTTATGGTGGGATCGGGGGAACCGCCAATGCTGCTGCAGGTTAGCTCCATGGGCTTATCCTCGGTGGCCACGGCTATATTGCCGGGCGAGATCACGGGTGGATGGGGTGGTGTTAGCACCGTGAGATTATGGAACTCCTGATGGACATCGGCACCAGTGCCCTTGGCCTTGATGCGGCACTCGAAGCGGCCATTATCCCGATTATAGGATACATTCTTGATTTGCAGATCGTAAATGCCGCGCTCCGGTTGGAAGTCGAGTCTGGAAATAAAATTAATAAACGTAAAAATTAATTTCCCTTTGAATATATAAATTAATTTAATTCCGCTTTCAATAGGACATTTTTCCTTGAATCAGGAAGAAAAGTTCAAAGGTTAACCTGGTAGTGAAAATTCAGTCAATCAATTTCCCAGCTTGCCTGCCTCAAAAATCAATTTATTTTTATTTGAAAACTTCCTAGGGGTTCTCCACACCCCCCCTCTCTCAGCTGCCGAGTAACCATCACTAATTGTGCTAATATTGGATTTTCCCCACACTTGTCCTTGATTTGCTTCCTGCTTTTGTGCCCGCAGGTGGCCAAACTTTAAACGCTGCCAATATAAATAAATACGAAATGGTAATATTTGACAAGAACCTCTGACTGGAGGGACGATGGCGGCACAAACATAAATAAAATCAACGTTTCGAATAAATGTTTGCATATTTTTCCTAGACAATTTTCCTGCCAAATAAGAGGAACCCGGGCAACTTCTCCAGGCAGCCCAAGTGAAAGGTAAACATTGAAAAAAGTAAAGTAATTTTCACACACACACACACACACACAGACAGGGTGTATATACATATTTACCTTATTGTTATTGTTATGCTGCTGCCAGGACTATTAAGCTTCGAGGGGCTCTTATTGCGTAATTGCTTGGCAGTTTTCCCCCAAAAATAAATTAATAGCAAAAATCTTTTAATTGGAAAATTCCAAGACAGCTTTATAATATTATTTAAATTTTTTGTTTGTGGTGAACGGAAAATGTTTTATTTGATTTGTTGCTTAAATAAATAAACTTTTCATTGAGCGCACTTTTGTTTCTAGTGTTTATTTTAGAAAAGGAAGAGATGGAAATTTATTTCCTCATAATACGAATGTGACAATTTTGATTTAATGGCCAGGGGGCCACCAGGACTGTCGAGAAACTTTTTAGATTTATGGCAATTGATTTTATTAAATGGAAATTCTGTCATTTTCGAAATTCAGGAAACTTTCAACTTAATTAAATGGGAATTGATTTTTTAAAAGTATTTATCCTTTGATTGGATTCTCTCTTAAATTTTAATCTTTCACACCAATCACACTAGGTCTTTAGTTCAATGATCAATATCTTGAAACATTCGCTCGCCTTTCATCTATCACAGCAAAAAAAGGAAAACCAATGAGGGAAAGTTTGTCAATTTTCTGCTTTTGGCTTCTGTCAGACATTCATTTTCCCCAGCCTCTTCGAGGGGCTTCATTTTTTGTCAATGTCTTAATATTTCAAGGCCACTTCAGTGTCCTCTCTTTTTACGATTTTTCACAATTTTTCAATAGGATGATGCTGCTGCTGCTGCTGCTGCCGATGCTCGGCTGATGATTATTTGGTCGTCATCCTCATCGTCCTCGTCGTTGTCCTGGACAACTACTGAAAATTGATGCTGCCCGAATGCGCTTGGCTGGATTCTTGGCTTTCGCCGCCATGCTGCTTTCCCCCTCGGCTTTTCCTCGACTTTTCTACTGCTGGTCAGTCAGCAGTTTATTAGATTGGCAAACAAGATGCTCCACTCTCCCATTTTCTATTTCCCATTTTTCCCATCTAAAGATCCGTAGGCGGCCAGTTCATTTGTCAAGCTGCAAGTGGACGACTGTTGACTGACGCTGAAAATTGGTTCTCATCTGGAGAGATTCTCAGTAAGCTGAGCAGAGTGAGTTTTCCTACTCCGATTATCCGGGACATCCCAAGACAGTTTGTGCATTTTTTGTAGCCGAAAGTCTAGACAATTTTTACGGTTTAGGATTTAGAGACTGATTACCTTAGCGATAAGTTCGTTTTATTTACTTTCTCACTCGTTTGGCTCACTTGCTAATTGCCGAGAACCGCAGTAGCCCAAAAAGCACGAAAAAAGTGGGAAAAGTACGCATCTGTGTGCGGACATTTAATTTGCCAGTAAACCGCAGCAGGAGAACGAAAAAAAATCCTTGCGGACTCTTGCTCTTGAAAAATCCCTAAATAGAAGGCAAACCAAAAAATTGAAGAAAGGAAAAAAGAGAGAAGGACTTGCAGCGGGAATTAAGGAGTAAATGAAATGTACTCGAAAAAATATTTATAAGATTAAAATGGTATTTTTAAACTAGTATTCATGAATCTGTTATTAAAAATCATCAAAAAAGGAGTCAATCCAAAGGCTAGACAATTGAATATCATAAAAAATAAACAATTTGTAACCTAAAAAAATTTCTTTGCCATGTTTTAGACATCTTTTAAGGGTTATATAAATTTCTGGATGATTTTATATGCTGGTTTTTTATGCAAATTATATCTGTCTTTTTTTTGTATTTATTTTTTTTTTAATACATGTTTTCTCTCTCTGTAGTCCACAACAAATTGACTGAATTCTCCACAGACTTGTTCGCTGCTCATCTCCCTCCTTTTTTTAGCCCAAAAACAAACCGCGTGTCCTTGTCTAGTTGGAAATTTTTTTGTTGTATTATTACGAGTATTTTTCTATTTGCAGCTGCGGCTTCCTGTCCCTTCTAGACCCTGGTATCTCCTCGCATTTTGGGGCCGAGTCTCTGGCGACTTGCTCATTTGCAGCTGGGATAGACAGAATTCTCAGGACACGTGCCCGCCCGGTGGAAGTAGAAACAAAAAAAAAAACCAGGCTAAAAAAAAGTGCAAATTATAAAAACTGCTGGCAAAGCGCAGTCATCGTCATCGTAGTCGCCGCTCTGGGGAATCCCCTACCAACGAGAAGCATCTTTTGCGGCCAAGGGAAAGAGCGCTTTAAGCGAGGAAAATCCGGCAAGAAAAATCTTTGGGGAGGGGTAAAGGCGCGTCCTTGAGCGCCACCAAAAAGGACTCCAGGGGTATATGGACTAAAAAAAAAAAAACGAAGCCCCCCGGCTGCCTTGTGCCTTGTTCTTGTTGCAATTTTCAAGTTTATCCCCGGCCTGTCCTCCTGACTCCCCAAAAATCCTCCTCCTCTTCCCCCTAAAATTGCAATTTGTGATTTGCTGCCGCAGTGTTGTCCTCGATTCGGGGTTTTTTTTAAGAAATATTTTTTGGCCGAAGCTCTCCCTCAGGGCAAGTGCAAAAAGTTTTCGTTTTTATTATTATTATTATGCCAGGACAGAGGGCAACCTTAAACGGCCGCCAATTATTCGGCTAAGCGGCAGGAAAATAAGAAAATACCACATTTCCTTGAAGTAAAAAATTTAAATAATTGAATTAAAGAAGGAAATGAAAAGGAATATGTTTTTAAACTACTTTTAAGCTTTGTTTAAAATTAAAATAGTTACTTAAAACCGTAACCTAAGCCATTGGCTTTTGGTATGCGGCTTTAACTTCATGTTTTTCATACAATAAATCATTTAAAAAATTAATATAATGCTTGTACTTTCATTTATTCAAACAAGTACACAAAATTCCCAGGCTCTTTAGGAAAATTGATTCATGAAATCAAAAACATATTTAAGGCATTATGTTCATGGCCAGCAATTTATTCAGATTTCAGATATTCAACTGATTTTTCAACAGATTTCCTGCTCCTAAGTATGCAATCGAATTTTTCGCCCCTCGAACAAGACATCCCTTCGAAATAAAAATCCTTGCAAAAATTCCGCATTTTGGGGAGAATCGCTTTTACCCATCGTCTCCGGACGGACAACAATTGCGTCGCCGTAGTCCTCGTCCTCGTCGGAGGCGGCTTCTAAATGCCTCGTTCATTGTTTCTCAATCTCTGTAAGAGAGGAGCATTCCCCCGATGTCTCGTTAAATTAAATGTTCAGCGAAATATTAGCCGTGAGCTTTTCCCTCCTCCCCGTCTCCTCGACCCGTGACATTTTGGCCCAAAAGAAAAAGAATCGTGTAATTTCTTTTTCTTTTTTTTTTTTGGTACAAGAATTTTTGTGTATTTTTTCGGCTTTTTTTATTTTGTTTCTTGTGTTTTGGCATTGCCAGCAAATTTGCAGTAATTTCACTTTTGCTGCCACACAGATACAGATGGGGACGCCGGTAGGAGACATCGGGTAGGGATTTCTTCGTGAAGTGAAACTGGGTTTTTGGGGTACTATCTCAGCCTTCATTATGTGGCCAGTTTGGGGGCCCCTCTCCTTGAGCCGTGTTTGCTGCCTTCTCGTGCCATTATTTGTCCTTGTTGCCTTGTTGTTTTCGGGCTCCTTGTTAGCTCTCGGCACAAATTGCAGTAAAAATATATTTTACAATTTGCCTGGGCCCGCAGCGCGATTTTCTTGTGTACAGCCGCACCTCATCGCCTCCTTATGCCAGCTTTTCTATTTGTTGATTTGCTTTTATTATGCCCACACGTACGTATACGTACTCAGGAGGTGCAGAGAGGAAAATAGGGCACTTAGTCGGCTTTAAATGTTTATTTTCGAGAGGAAAATTGTGAGCCTGAATGCATTTGATCAAAAAAATAACCCATTTATTTGTAATTTTAATGAATTTGAATTTCCTTAACGTTTCCCTTTTCAGAAAAACAATGTAATCCATCTATTTCAAGCCTCCTAATAAGAAATATATTAATTTTTCCATGTGCAGCCATAAAATGTATATGGGAAATACAAGAGAAAAGCTGGCTTGTGGCCATTTTATTTGGAAAAGCTGCGAGCGGAATGAAAGGGAACCGAACGGAAACGCAACGAAACGGAATGGAACGGACACCGTGGCGTTGGTTGCATTTTCAGCTGGCGCTGAGGGGGAAATCGAAATGGAAATGGGGGAAAGCTGGAAAGGAGCAACGTGAAAGGAAAGGCCGACCAAGAAGAGGTCCGTGCGGCACAGTTGGCACTTAAAATTTATGCGTTTCCACACATAAAGCAAAAGGAAAGAAACAAGGGAAAACCCGTGCAGCAGCAGCAGCAATGGCCGAACATTAAAAAGCAGGCGGCCAACAGGAAACGGAAGTCGCACAGGCACCGCGCAAATAAAAATACAATTGAAAATGTTGAGGAGCGACGCGGAGGGGACAAGATGGTCGCGACGGGTAATGAAAATGAAACATAAACACAAACACAAACACCAATAGCGGAAGGCCATGTGTGTGTGCAGAAGGCATGTGGTGTGCGGAGAGTGTGGGTGTGTGGGAGTGAGTGTGGCAGCTCATAATTGTCTCAACATGCAACACGCGGCGTTGACATTAAGGATTACGCCGGCACACTGCGAATAGCGATGGAAAACCCTGAGAAACCTGGGAAAACTTGTGAATTTCCACCAGCGATTAATCGTTTAAAAAGAAATTAAGAGAATATTTAATAAGAAATATATTTAGCCGAAGGAAGTGTGAAAAGAAATTGGTTTAAGTTTTTAAAATGAAATCATTCCTCCTCTAAAAATAAATTATAAAATAGTTTAAAAAATCCACAGCTTAAAAAGCATATTTATCCTGTTGAAAAGTAAACATTACATGCATTTAGTTGGTGAAAAATCTTTTCCTACTGCAAAATATTATTAATAAAACGGCAAAAACTCTTAATTTTCATATTAAAAACCTCTGTCACTCTGAATACAGCGCAAAATTAAGAAATCTCTCTGAACACTTTACAAACAAAATCACATTTAATTATTGTAAATGCAAAATAGTTTGTTTAAAGGCCACTTTTCATATTCATAATCCCCCGTCTTTGGCAGCCGTGTCACGTTGGCATCCCCTTTAAGCCGCTTCGAAATCCCAGGGCTGTGGCCAAGTTCGGACTCAACGCCGCCCCGGCATTTGTTTAAATTGCCAAGAACTTGATTTTAATTAAGTTGCCAGCCCAGTCAGTCACATGCATAAATCGCATTATCCAGGTCGGATGGTTCGGATGGGTGAAATGGTCATAGGGGGGTGGAGAAGGGGCTGCGGCAGGAGTGTGAAACATTTAATTAACTTAACAAATGGCTGCCAACTGCCGCTGCCAGGATAAACTGTACTTGGTCAGGCAAGGATAACCGTTAATGCCATAGAGGAGGCGGTGGGACAGAGGCTGCGGGTATTCCCCATTTCACTTTACGACTCAAACACACACACACACACATGAACATAAAGGACATCCGCTTTATGGACAGCATTTAACATCCCTCAAAGCTGCCATTCCCGCAATTATCATTGCCAGGTTTTGGCACTGCTACTGATATTATTGGCATGGTCAAGTCCATTACTCACCTATAGCCGGAACTCAACTGCACTTCACCGATGGCCACATTGTCGAACTGGGCCGGATTCGCTGTCCAGCGGGTCCAGAAAAAGGAGAAATCATTTGCCTCGTACTTGTCGTTGAACCGACACTTGAGGGTTAAGTCTGCATTCTCACGAGTATCGATGGATTCGTCGGCAAGGATCAAGGAACTTAGCGCTGTGAGAGCTGGAAAAGTAAAGGTTAAAAATAATTATAAAAATGGAGAAATAAAATAAAAGATTTCAATGTATTAAATACTAAAAGTATGCAGTTTTCGGTGTTTTATTTGTACTTATATTCTGTACTAAAAATATCGCTTTATTCTTTTAAGCCTCCCCTAGAAATTTCCCTTTAAGCTCCCCTCTTGCTTTTCCACAAATCTCCTTTACATAATTTCCCAAATAAAAATATATCAAAAGTATAAATTTCCCTTTCCCTCCATTCAAAAGTCTTGACAATTTCTGATTGTGACCCAAAAATAATTGTTCCCGCCGCCCTCATAAATAATTTAAATTCTTGACCGCCACAACAACGAAACAACTTTATCACATTTTCCATAAGGCTTAAAACCAAAAGAATCATAACTTTTTACTCCGCAACCCCCCGCCACTCCTTCTTCGAACTCCTACGGCATAAAAAGGAGGCGACGACATAAGAACCTTTTCAGTGTTCATGAAATTTTCATCAGCAGTTGTTGGCTCCTTGTTTTCGGCCAAGACAAAGGAGAGAAATCGGTTTAAAATAAAAGAGGGAGAAAAACAAAGGACAACAAATTTTTGTTTAATTCTTAATAAAGCCTTATATGTGAGGGTTGAGGGCTCCTCACCCTGAACCTCGAATTCAACTCGAAACTTTCCAGTAACTTTTTCATATGCTTAGACGAGGACAAAGTTTGAGATACATTGCCTACCTTTAAGCGCACCTTGAACACACGCGTATCCCATGGATTCGCTTCGTTTCAGTTGCCCTTTTTTTTGCAATTTTTTTTTTTTTTTTGTTTTATTTTTTTGTTCCATGAGACTCCTGGCGCATTACTCTTACTTTGGTGCGTAAATTTCAAGTGGAATTTATAGCCGCTTTATATTTGGCATCAAATATGCATGAGGCGGCGTTTAAGCCACTCCAGAATAAAAAGCTGAAAGCAAAGGAAACCAAAAACGAGAGAGAAAAGTGTTCAAGGGGCAATAAATTGCGTATTTGGCCCAGACCAGACACTCGACTAAGTCTGTGCTAAATTTAAAGATTGTTTCTCTGCATTTGCATTAGGGCCAATAATCGTTAAAATCGCAAAGTTATGCGACGCGATGCTCGCAAAGTTGCACAGGCCCATGAAAATCGCATTAAAATTAATTTGGCACTCGTCTGGAGGCCCTTAAATATCCGTATCTAATCCGGGGCTATGGCCATGTAGCTTAGAGTCACACGTCAAGGTGGCAGAGCATCAGTTCTCATTTTAACCCACATCCCCCGTGCCTCAGTTCTATCTTCTTTTGGGGCCGGGAGGAATTTATGTCAAAAGTTTCGTTTCTTGTTATTTTTCCAAGTCCTATTCCTGGGCTCTGTGCCCATTTCATTCATTTATTCTCTCGGCCATCTCTGTCTGCCATTAAAGTTACTTTTGTGGAGCTTTTTGGCCTGGTTGTCAACGCATTTCTTTGCTCATTTCACTTGACTGCTTAACGGGAGGAGCAGCGAGAAAGAGAGAGTTAGCGCTGTCCATTTTCGCAGGATGCGTTTCTAATTAAAAACTTTGGATGGCAGGGCAGGGAGAGGAGAGATGGGATCGAGGAGAACACAGAAGTTCAGCTCGCTGCACTTAGGCAAATTGCCAGATGTTGTCCTGTTACACTGAATTATCCTTCGTGGAACACTTTGTGTCAACAGACTTCAAAAGAAATAAATTCAATATGTTTAGAGGCTTTTCTGACTTGACAACTCTTTTAATTACATTAGTAAATATCCAAATAAATTATTTCTACTATATACCAACATTTTAAATATATATTTTTAAATTATATATCAAATTAAAATCCATTTTAACTCAATAAAGCAAACATTTCTATATATATTTCATCTGTAGGCACTGTTTAAAATTAATTTAAAATCGAAGGCATTGAGCTGCCTCCACGAAGCTGATTAATCGAGACATTCACAAGGAGAGAAATGTCAATGCCTCTTTATTCTCGATTTCGCCCTTCCTTTTATTGTCGGACATTAAGAATTCACGAAATGTTAAGTGCAATTAATGGGACGAAACGCAAAACGGTGAAAAGGCAATGGGCCCAAACCAACGGCAGCCAACTTGCAACTAATTAAATTATCGTTAAAGAAGGAGCCAAAGGAAAAACAGAAGCTGAGAGAAAAATGTCTTATAATTGTTGGAAATTAAAAATAATATGCAAGCCAAGACAGGAAGCAAAGGCTGAGACGCTGAAAGCAAAGGCTAAGAAAAAAATTCAATTTCCGCTCAGGGAGCAGGGTCAAGAGTTTACATCTTTGTGAACCCAACTAAAAGCTAATGGAGCCCAAAGGATAAGTGTGCTCGTAACCAGTCAGGTTCTTTTTTTATTATTTATGTATCTAATGAAAATTGAAACATTAACTTGCAGATTTTTTAATGAAAGAACTTTACTCAACGAAGTTAAGAAAAGGGTTCAGGGATAAAGATAAATATTTGTCTATTTCTTAAAAAATCGATATAAAATTGAAAGATATTTATATTTTCAGGATTTATTTCATACAATTCCAGCTTATCAAAATAATTCTTCAACACTCAAATAATCCACTTAATACGCTTTGTCCTAATTTTCTTGTGAATTTTCTTCCTTGAATAAATATTTTCCAGAAATATTTCTACACCATTTCAAGGAAAACAATTCAATTTCGCTTGAATGACAACAAACTTGGAAGATTTTCTAGAACATTTGGTCAACGGCCTTTGCATTGTCTTTACCCTGACCAAGAATTCTCAGCCAACGGAGATAGATATATATATACATCTATGATATAGGTATATATGATATGTGTATATATGCATAGAGAAAAGACTTTGGCCAACACCTTCGCTACAGAGGAGCTTCTGTTGCAGTGGCAATTATGACGTGGGAATTATATTAGACTCGAAACAATGACGGACACAAAGAGAGTGCGGTGGGGCGGTGGCCAGGGAGTGATGGTGGGAAAACCCCAAGCTGTGAGCTGTTTTGCGGCTGCCTTAGGGAAACTCTAGAACCCAGAGAGAACAAGAGGACTGAAAGACTGAAGACTGGAACTAAGGAGGAGGAGGAGGAGTAGTAGTAGCGGCAGTCTCCGGCTGTGAATTTGCCCTTGTTAATTGCATGTTCTGCATATCACTTATAAATGCACCCACACACACACACTCACCCACTGGAGCTGGGAAAACTTCACACTTGCACAGACACCTTGCCACACACACACACTCGTGTGGGTGTGTGTAGCTACGCAGACTTTGGAAAAGTTTGCCATAATTGGATTTTCAGAGTTAATTACCAGCATTGAATTTGGCCATAAAATGTAAGAAATACCAACGTTGCTGCTGCTGCTCTCACCATGTGTCCTTCTGTCTTTCTCACACACTTGATTATCATGTAAGTTGGCATAGATTTTTTTCGATTTTAATTGGAAACAAAGTTGGTGAAACATTTTAGGTTTTTAGTTTCCAGATAAGTACAAATTTTAGGGAAATTTAAAGAGCAGACGAAAAAAGACAGTCAAGATTTCTTTGTATATTTAAGTTAATTTTTAAACTTTTTATAAGAGTGAGCAAATAATAAATTATTTATTTAAAACCTTGGAGTTACTAAAATATTTGTAGAAGCCTAAAATAAACGCTCTCTTTATTTGTAAGATATTTTTTATATGTTTGATTGCCTAAATATTGAATTGCAACTAAAATAAACCAACCTTGTCTTTGTTTTTTTATATAAATATCTCTTTTAAAATTATAAATTAGTCATTTATAAATTATTCCTATCAAATAGGTGTCTTATATTTGCCATGCCCTGCTGTTTGCAACCGCAAAGAGCAACAAAGAAGCCTGCAAAGTTATGCATAATGTGTAGACAACACAACGAGGAGATGCCAAAGGATGAAGGACCTGGACCCTGGACCAGCAGCTTAGGAATTATGTCTTATTATTTTGCCTGCAGCCTGCAGCCCGTAGACCAGACCTGGCCAAGAACAATGGCAAATCACAGACACAGCCAGGACCAGGACTGGGACTCCTGCCTGGGTTGTTGTCCTGGCACTGCACCAAAGTCGCAATCTCAACGCTTCTTCCTACGTTTCTCCCTTTACTGTCTTTAATGTCTTTATGTTTAAGCCAAATACTGACTGGGTTTTGGCTTACACAGGGGGAAATATTAAAGGAAAATTAGACCTAAGGGAATATCTACAAGTTAGAAAACCAAGATAAAAATCCCTGAAAAATGTTACAATCCTTAAAGGAATTTTGTTGAATTTTAGAGTAAGACCTTTTTATTTCGATCTGTTAAATAAATTAAATATTTTCGTAATTTTTTTCTTTCTCTGAACTAGATCCCTTGGCATTTTCTTTAGCTCCTTGCCAACTCTCTCCTGAATCCTTTTTCCTTTGGCCAAAAGCAGAGTCGATAAAAACTGCAACTGCTCCTCTCGCCCATAAAATGCAACATAATTTTCTTATGACTCACACACACACACACAGAGAGAAAAAAGATAGGCCAAGGAGTGGCAAGGAGGTGAAAAATCAAAACCAACGATTGCAAAAAAAAAGGTGCCACGTAGAGGCAGGACAAGGTGTTAAGGGGGCTTCCCTCGCTGTTACAATGAATGTTATCTGTTTTAAACGGCGCTCCCGTTCATCCTTGCCAAGCAGCCGGAGAGACAGAGAAACCGAGGCTAAAGCCAAATAAAAGCAAAAGCCAGAGTCTGAGACAGCAAAAGTCAACGAAACGGAAGAAGATTGCATTTTAAAAGGCGGCCAAAAGGAGGAGGAGCAGGACGGGGGGAGGTTGGGGCAACGGTGGGTTAAGGTGCGGCAAACTGGTTTTTTGTGTGCCTGTAAAAGAGAGGTAGGAGGAAATATATTGATGGCCACCACGCTGTAAGCCCCTCCTGGGCCAAGAATAAAGAAAATAATCAGAAGAAGAAGCCTCAAGTTGCACAAAATCAGAAATCCGAAATCAGAAAGGTTAAAAAGGAGTGTTTTTTTGCGGCAGCAGGAACGTGACAACATTTAAGTGGCACATTTAACTCACTCAGGGGGTTTTGGTTTAAATTAAAGGTTGGGAAAAATGAAATATTTAAAAAAAGATGGTCCAAAAAATTTACTTTTCTAAAAATCAGAGTTTTATTTTAAAGATTATGTATTTAATAATTTTATTTTTATTTTACTTGATTGAATTTTAAAGTAGAAAAGTGTAGACAGAGAAATATTTTAGACAAGCTGGTCCAAGGTACTTTATAAAATGATATCACTGTTAAGTTTGATTAAACAATTATTTTAATGGGATATTTCTTTGAATTTATTTTTAGAAAGTGTGAAAAAAGAAAACTAATCGGTATAAAATGTTTAAATATTTTTAATAAAACATATTTTATCACAGGAGGGCCATAAAAGTGCAGCAATTTCTTTTTTTTTTTTAATTATATGGAATTAAAAAAAGTTATAAACTATTTGAAAAAGGTAAACAAGCTTTTCGCTTACCAAGAAATAAATTCATAAAAATTCTTAATTGTAGCAATATTGTTTATAGTATCTTATACTTGACTTTTTATGAAATAATAAAGCATAAGTATATGTTTATTATATAAAATAAATGCTAAATGGTGCCTAGAAATTAATCTACTAAATTAATTTATGTCCATATATTTTTTAACATAAATTAAAGGCATTATCCCAAGCTAAACTTGATTTATTTGTTAATAAAAAAAGCTGTGCAAAGAATAAATTAGAAGCACAAACTAAGATAATTTCTGTAATTTTCCCTAAAGATATATATTTATTATTGGCTAATTAAGAGATTGTTTTATGCAAAAAGCAACAATTTTCTTTGCTTTCTGCTTCTGCTATTGAGTAAATGAGATATGGCCGCAAAGCAAACTTTAACACACCCAGAAGTGCACATGAATAAATTAAGAGCCAAGAAGGGGTTAAGGCAAAGAGAAAATCGCATGTTGCAGCTGTTAAGGGGACACCTATATGTATATTTATTCATATATATATATATTTATATATATACCTTGTGCTCATGTGCCGTTATTTCATTACAACTTTTTGCATGACAATGCAGAAAGGCTGGAGTGCGTGCCACAGAGAGCTCACTTCTCCAAACGGGATAAAAGATTCGCAAGTTGGTATCTTGGCATCAGTGAAAAATAAATACATATAAACTAACTATATATATATACATACATATATGTATGTACAGAGTAAAAAGCAACTTTTTTGCAGCGGCATTTATGCGTTTTTATGCAGCGGCCCCAAATTGCTTTGGCCAAAGTGGAAAAACCAGTTCGAGTTGCAACTTTGGCTGCAAGAGATACTCACATGAGCACAAACACACACATACACAATGTGCGAATGTGTGTGGTTAACATGGCTTAAGAAACTTTTGTGCCCCCAAAAAAAAAAATATAAAAAAATATAAAAAAATATATATAAGCAACAACAGATAAGTTGCAACTTTCGAAAGTTCCACAACAAGAACTGAAATGTTTTCGTAGCTCTTTATTCTGGTTTTCCCCACTTTTTTTTGTCTTGTTTACAAGTGAGCTGCCCGCTTTTCTTTCCTTTTTTTTTTGGCATACATTTCCGCAAGAAAAAGTCGAATGAAAATGCAATTTTCAAAAGCAAAACAAACACTTGTTGATTTGAGGCAGGAAAACGAACGAGCAAACGAACGAACTGGTGTTGAAATATTAATAAATAAGCTTGGCAACTTTGGCAATTTTCGCTGCTAGCTGCATCCTGGGGTTGCCACCCTCGCATGCCCCTCTTGACAAACCGCAAAAGCCCCGAAATTTTTCTTGCTGCCACAAAAAGTTGCACATGCATGGAGGTTCCCCCTCTTAACCCTCTGCCACTGCCAACCAAATCAAAAGCGGGCCAAGTGCGCCAAACTTTTGCACTCGAAAAAGCGCACAGAAGAGAAGCCCAAGAAAAAGCACTGGGGAAATGCGAGGAAAAAAAGGAAAACAGGAAAAACGCTCGCGAAAAGTACCCCAAGAATTTTCCTTTTTCGCTGTTGACTTTTGGGTCAGAGGCGGCTGTAGTTTTTCACCAGCTTTTTTTTTTTTTTATTTTTTTGTTCGCCGCCCCGCTGCGTATCACTTTATCAACACTGGGGAAAATTCAATTTCACTTGCCCACATGCAGCAGGCGACGAGCTGCCCCAAGGGGGGCGTGGCACTTATCATATTCGCGCAAACTTTTGGCACTGCAAAGTTCAACACTTTAGCAGGTGGAGTTTATTAAAAATGCATTCGAAAATGAAGTGAAAAATGGTGGAAAGGGGAAGATGGTTTTTTTTTTTGTAAGCGGAAAATTAATGCTGAAAAAGAAAAGAATTAGCTATATTTTGCTGGATTGGTAAGATGAAATATGTATAAGCTGGGATTAACAGAAAAAAAAAATAAAAAAGTAATAATATTTCAAAGCATTTTTGTTAATTAAAATCTTGGGAATCAAAAAATTCTTGTTCATAATGTAAGTAAAATTCTGGGCCCTTTTAAAAACATCTATCTTTATTACATACTATTTTCCTTTTTATATATATAATTTTCAACAAATTTCTTAGTGTTAAAACCCTAATTTATATTTAGTATTATCTGCTAGACAAACTTCCGCAACAAAAGCAAAGATAACCTGCACAGATAAACAAATGCATTCTTACAGATTATAGATTCCAAATTACATACCATTTTCCTTTCTCTATATATAATTCCAAACTAATTTCTTAGTGTTAAACCCCTAACTTATCTATAGTTTTTATTTGCTAGACAAACTTCCGCAACAAAAGTAAAGATAACCTGCCCAGATAAACAAAGAAAGCCCAGTAATACTTTCTTACAGATTTTTGCTCTTTTGCCAAGTTAGATTAGATCCTCCTCCAAAATCCTCTTGGTTTTGTTTTCTTTCTGTGCACTTCATAAATTGCCTCCAGCTTTGGTGACCACTTTATCACTTGGCACTCCCCAGATAGCCCACACTCGCTGGAAAGAAAGAAAAAAAATCATAGAAAAGGGAGCAGGGAATGCAGCAGCTGGAGCGGGGAAATAGAACAAGTCGAAGTAGTTTCGGTTGAACTGGAAAATACCCCAAGGCAATCGGCAAGATACTTTTGTATCTTTTGTGCTTGTGCTGCTACTGCAATGGGATTGAACTCCTTTTCTCCGCTCTCCTCTGCGGTAATGACCAGAGCACGTTTTGTTTTCCGGGGGAGGGCGAGAGGATGGGTGGATATATCTCTGGCAATATTTGAACATTTACGCTTCATCGATTGCAGTTCGCACAAATAGCAAACCGCTGGCAGAAAGTATCCCACAGATACATAGATACGACGAGTGCAAGGTAGCAAAGTTTGCTGGCCAAACAAATAAACCACCGGAGAGGGAGCAGAGCGGCCAGCAGAAACTTTTGTTTACCCGCAAGTGCAGGCGGCCAAGGAAGACGATAAAAAGTCAGCAGGACAAGAAAGAAGAGTCCTGGAGGAACTCAGCTCTCAGCTTGACCATCTCCTCCTCCAAGTTGTTGACAATCCAACAATCGAGTCGAGTCGCTGCGTTGCGTTGCGTCTTTGAAATGTGGGTAGATTTTTCTCATTACTGCCCCTGGAGGAGATTCACCTCTTCATTTCCACTCAGACACGTGGGCACTTTTTCCCAAAGCTAATTAAAATAATTCATCATGTCTCCTCTTCTCTCTTCTTTTTTACGTTTTTGATTGATTTCTCGAAAAGCAGACGCTGACGATGCCGTGCACTTGAGAAAGCAATTTGCAATTTTATTTACAACTCTCATTAGCCTCAAGTTGCCTTCTCTTTTCACACAGAAAGTCATTTTGAAAATGACAGAAAAATGAAAAAGAGTTGCATGGAAATGTGAAGGGGGAAATTTAATTTGTTTAAAGTTACTTTTTTCGCATTATTTTTGCCTCATGTTTATTTGTAATAACCTTTTTCAATTGTTCTTTATTTTCAATTAAATTTCACAAATATTTTCACTTGTTTAAAATTAGCAAATTTCATACTGAAAAGGAAATGAGTATTTTTATTATCATTCGGCTAATCATAAACAAATAAATTACCTTTCCTTTGTCGTATGTTTTGTATTTACTTTGCCTTTATTTATGCCCACATGCTCTGCTCTTTGATTCAATTAAAAATCAACCTTGCATGTCATAAATATTTTGAAATGTTATGCCTGAGCTTAAACAGAAAATCAACAGTGAAAACCTGTTCCAAGTTCCATGTGAGTTTTTCACAAAACAAAAAAAAAAACAAAAAAAAAAGAAAACTGAAGGAGGAAGCATCATTCTAAGCACACAGGAAACAGGAAGGGAAAGGAAACGAAGCAAAGGAGCAGCGTTAAAGGAGGAAAAATCACTGGCAATTTGCATAAGATACAATTGAGTGAGTGTCGTTTCTTTATATTTTCCTTTTTCATTTTTTCTTCATTTTTTTTTTGTCCCCCATCCTGTCGCTTCCTTTTGCCTTTCTTGACTGCCTCTCTGCAATATCTTGAAGCTCGTGTAATGAATTATCATATTTCATGTGGAAACAAGTAAAGAACAACAACAGCATCAGGCAGCAGCAATGTTTGTATTCAAATTTGTGCCGCCAAAGTGAAGTTGAAGGGGAGCCTGAAGCTGGAACTGAGACTGAGACAGGGACTTGGGCTGGGACTCCTCTCTAAAGAAATGCCGCAAAGTATGCCATAAAAATATATCCCAAGCAAGCAAGAGGCAACGACGACGATGAGCAGAAAACCCCGAGCTTAAACCAAAACCATAATTCATGGAAAAAATACAGCTGCGGTCAAACTGATAGTGTGGGAAACCTACATAAATTTAAAGGAAAATAATGAAAAGCATTTTTAAATAAATATGAAAAAGTATGTAGATACTTTTCTACATATTTTAGATTTCTGCCAGTTATTCATGTTGTCATAATATTTTTATTTATTTATAATAAATCCTTTTAATTTAACTCTCATTAATCTGTTGGATTTTCTTGAACTATTTTCCACTTTTCCCCGCCTGTTTATCTCAAATAGAAAACCAGATTGAGTCGCAGTTGGAATCTGCAGCTATTCCTTGTTGATTTGGGTCGAGACAAGGACTTAGCAGCTTTGGCTTTAGAAAAGGTGGCGGTGGTGGTGGTGGTGGGGATCGCAACAGCTGTTTTTCCTTCACCCATAACTGGATTTCCTACTTGTTCTCCACTTTTTTTCCACTGGCTTGCAGAGGAGGAAAGCGGCAAGCAGAGCTGCCGGGAAATGACAGTGGAAATATGTCAGTAAAGCTTCGCTCATCCTTTTGCATTGTTACCTCCCTCTCCCTCTTCCTGCCTTTGGGTCTCTTTATAAACTATGTCCTGTGTCCTGTGTCCATTTCATTCCATTCCTTGTTGTGGCTGTGTGTTTCATTCATTTGTCCTGCGGTTCTCAACTGCAGCTTAGTGTAAAGTTATTCGCCTTGTTTTCTCTATGTGTATTTTATTTTTTTATCCTGTCGCTATCTGCTCTTTGCCTGAAATTTAATTTTCAACCAGCATGCTGACACGCCCACACACATCCACTAAGCCGCCCCCTTTTGACTCCCGCATTTATTTTATTGCAGTTTTTTTGCTGTATTTTTTTCGAGTTTTGGTTACTGACCACTCGACAAGCTTTTCCAGCCCGTTTTTCCTTCGTGCCCACCACGCAGAGCGCGTTCGCATTACATGGCTGTTACTCATGCAACTCTTGGCCGCCATTCACCTCGTGTTTTTGATTCCGAAAACCCGGGCCTTAACAAATGCAGGCCGAGTCGAGTCGAGCTGACAAAAGAATTGTGGCAGCTGCAAAAAAAAAAAAAATAATACAAAATCGGAGCGAGGGTGGAGTCTCAGCCACAAAAAAAAAAAAAAAAACGCAAAAGCAGCAGCAGCAGTTCATTTTGGCCAAAACGCGCCTTTCTATTGGTAAATTGCATAACCAAAATGCAGGAAATTTGCAAAAATAAATTGCTCCAAATATTTACAGTTTAAAAATTATAAAACAAAGAACAAAAATCCCTGCAGATTTTTTAATCAAAAATCCTTTTGTATGAAATCAACCAATTAAAGGCAAACTAATAAATACAAATTAAAAAACCGGTCAAGAATGTAAAACAAGGCAAAAAAAAATGAAATTGAAGAAAACTTCTGGCCAAGCAACTGGGCCAAATTTCTTGGCCCAGAGACTCTCTGTATTTTTCCCAAAGAGATTTTTCCTACACTCCCCCCGCATCTTACATCACTCCGCTCGCTTTGGCAATCTCGGCAAGTTGATTATTTTTTAAAGCATATTTCACAAAAAATATTTCCCAGCGACTTTTCCTCTTCCAGAACTTGTATATTCCCTGTTCTCTCTCTCTGTTTTTTTTTAGATTTTTTTTTTTGGCATTTCCCTTCCAGTTGCTTTGCGTTTGCGAGTCTCGGCGCTAAGTTGGCGCTAAATTAAAAACTTTTGCATTACATATATTGCACGAGAGGATCAGAGAGTCGTAGGGCAGACTCGTCGTCAGTCCCTGAAATGCAGCTCGTGGGGAAATGCGGGTGGAAATCAAGGGAAAACCCAGCGCGCTACCATCTCTGTTGCATTTTTCACTCAACAAAAAGTTTTCGCTAGCCGTGTTTTTGCCGCTCGCTTGTTTTGCTCAACTTTTGCTTCGCCTGCTGCTGCTGTTTCTGTAGCTTGTAAAACCAATTCCGAGGAAAATGAAAGTAATTTTTCCCATTTAGCATTAAAATATACATATAATAAAAGTCAGTCTCTAGGTGGCCAGAGGGAGCAAAGATAGAGAGAGAGAGAGAGAGCAAAAGAGCTGTGGAAAAAGGCAAAGGAAAACTCCAACAGTTGCTGACAGCAACAAAATGTTTGCCATTTAAAATCGCAATGCAATAATACTAAAAATCATCATAAAAAGCACAGGCAAACTATGCGGAACAGAACGGAAAAAGACGGAAGTTAGAAGAATGAAGCTAAAATGGGTGAAATGATGAAATGGCGCACAACAAAGCATGACAACATGGCGTATACGCAATATACAGCTGCATATGGAGGGAAAACTGCTCCCCCACCTTTGCGGGAAACCCGTAATTAATAGGTGGAACATAACCACGGGTTCGAGGCAGCTAACCAAAGAAGAAGTACAAGTTATGGTGTTGGAAACTCGCACGGCGGGAAAACTTTAAACTGAACTGTTGCTTAGGAAAAACTTGTAGGTAAATTTAGAAGGAAAATTCCTTGTGAATAATGGGATAACATGAAAATCTGGTTAAATATGGTCTTTAAATTAAATTTCGGGTTAATATTTCTGATCATTTTATGCTTTTTAAATAATACTTAAAACTTTAAAAATCTTTTGAAAAACCTTTAAAAAAAAAACTGAAGCCTTTGAAAGGCTTGAAAACCCTTGAAAAATCTGGGAAAATTCTAAATTGATGACTCCACATGACATCCTTATTTAGGATACCCTAAATTAATTTATCTGCCTTTTTAAAACCTTTCTATTATTTTGTTCAAGTTTAAATTCATTTCCCCTTTGCTTTAAGCCTATTCAAATAGTGTCAAGTTTCCCTTTACCATCGGCCATTTGTCAAGTCATTGCTATCATCGAAACCCACTCAGTGGACATTTACGAGCCGGGCCTAAAACCCCTATATATATATATATACAGAATATAGGAACGAAATGGTTCAATAAAGCAACTTTATGGCGTGACATCTTTTCACGCAAATGCTGCTGGGTTGGAGTTTATCTCTGCCCCTCCCTATTTTCCCCCATTTTTCCTAGTTTCCAGCTCCCATTAGGAGCCGCTTACCTTTCGGTCTGTGCCCCCCAACTGACCACTTCGGCGGCTATTAATATTATCTCTATGGCCTGCCGAACCAAAAGTGCCCACAATAAATTAAAAAACAAGAGAAATTAGAGAACTCCTCGAAAGCCCAGGGAACCGGGAAGCCCAAAAGCTATCCGGGTTTATCCCCTGAAATTTTTGAATTTTTCTCTGATACCACCACTGGTGTTGGGACACTCAATAAACCAGGCGATAGACAGGGCCAACCAAAAAAAAAAAGGTAAGAGAATGGGGGCTTAGAGTAGTGTCATGAAAGAGAGACGGCAATGGGTGCACAGAAAGAGAGGGTGAGAGGGTAAGAGGGGAGCACGATGGAAAGTAGAGCAAATGCATGACAACATTTTCAGTTGTTGGGTGTCGCTCTCTTTTTTGGCAGCTTTTCCAAACACACACTAAAATAGGGGGAAGAGAAAATAAAATAAAAAATAAAAAAAAAACAACTACCGGCGACAATAAATTTTCCAACTGTTTTTCCTTCCATGTTCATTTTTGTTGTGCGTCAAGTGACCCACATTATTTTTGGGTTCATTCTTGTTGTTGTTTCTACTTTTTTTTTTACAGGACAGAACAGGGATTTGACAAGGGTTAAAGCACAATGACAACAACCGCAGCAGCAGCAGCACCAACAGCAAGGAATAAAAATATCACGACAACAGAAAAATTGGTAACAAAAATCAAACAGCAAACAAAAAATGTTCATTGCATTTTCCTATTCCAACTCTTGGCCCTGGGGTCAAGCTCAATTTGTTGGTTCAGATATATTTCTGTATATATCCCTACGATCTGTTTGGGGAATATCAAGTTCTTAACAACAATCGGTAGGTGAGACTGTAAGGATATCAATGATGATTGTGTGGGGAGTTTTCTGAAAGATTTTCTCAATTTTGTTGTGGATTTTCTCAGGGATTTTGATGCTTGGAAACCGAAGGATGAAACTATTTTATTTTGTGTTTGCTAAGCAAGAAAGAATATATAAGAATTTAAATAGGTCAAATATCACATAGGATACATTGTATTTCATTTTAAAATCGTAATAAAATATATCCTTAAAAGGATATAGTCATTTATTTTTCCATTCTACCTTTTCCTAACCACAATCTTCCTAATTTTGCTTTTATTACCCCTGAAAATCCAGCAATCTTTCTTAGATTTAAGTCCCATTTACACTTCTATTAATTGCTGGGTCTGAGGGGACCTGAATGTGGCCGTTAAACAATTGAATTTGGGTTTTCATTTTGGCCAGAGAACCAAATCTGTTTTTAAGCCCCATTTGCACACTGCATATATGGGAGCTTTCGCACTCTCGGCTCTCGGCTTAAAGTCACTGGATTTTTTTGCATTTTAATTGCCATTTGCGGCACTTAAAAGCCCAAAAGCAAATGGGGAAATGGCAATTGTCGGTTTGCCTTGTTTTTTGTCTCCTGTTTTTTGTGCCCCTGTGTGTGTGTGTGCACTTACTCATGCTCCTGCTTCGGGATTCTTTTTTTCCATGCCCGCATCTTGTGTTTTGCCCCCGTTTTGCACCTGTTTAAATAGCCAAGTTAGTTGTGCAGCTAATTAAGTCAAGTTTATGCAAGGAAAGGGTCCATCTCCGGTTGTGCCTCCTCCTGGCTGACCACCTGTGTTCGCACGTTCTCACCTGGTCCATGAATATCTGCTTTGTTTTATTTTTTTTTTTTTCTGCCCCTTCATTTGGTGTTGTTTTTCCTCTTTTTTTGTACTCATTCTCCTGCTTTTAATGGCTGCATTTTCGCTTCATTTTCTCCACCCTTTTTTTTAACCCCTTTTAATGGACAAAAGTCTAATGAGACCGAGGCAAGAGCAGAACCGCATTGACAATGATGGATTTGCCCTGGTTAATCAATAGGAAATGAGATGGAAAGGGGCGGAGAGGGAAATGGCAGGAGAGGGAGATGGTAACCTAATGTGGCCAAAGGACACCACTCTCCACCATATCCTTAGCACCCACTTTAAACCCATTTTCCCTTGGACCTTGTTAAATATTTCCCAACACCCATTTTCCACATCTATTTGCTTTCCACACACAGAGAAGGAGTATGGGGACTTTCCCCTTCTCTATTTTTGGCGGCAACACTCAACTTTTGTTTTATGAGAAAATATTGTACAAGTTTTTTAATTGCTTTGTCACTTTAAAAACTCTGCAAATTGCCATGGCAACATTTTTATTTTCACTTCCGGTATGATCTTACTATATCTTGCTGGAATTTTTATGTGTAAAAAATTCCCAGATGCCTCAAGATTTAAATAAAACATTTATAGACTCGAAAGCTTAATCAGCTGAGACCCCATCAATACGCGTTCGACACAAGAATTATGTGTGAATCTCCAGATTGAGAAGGCCTGAGAACCCAACGAAACTTTGAGCATAAATAAATTGAAATAAAATAAAGAGCAACACACGCAGACATTTAAATTTGCATATTGTCTTTTGCTGCTCACAACTTTAATTGAAATTCATTTACATTTAAGCCGGCAATTATGTGGATTTTCCCAAGCAAAACAATTTGTAAATGATGCATAAGATAAAAACTCAAAGCCCGAGACAACAACCAAAAAAAGCCTCTGTAAAATTTGCATAAATTAAGGCCAAGACAGAGGCAAGCCAGCAACAAAGTAAGGCAGATGAATGAATGACAACTTTATCTTTCTGCCAGAGCAGAAATTATGAAACTTTAATCTGAATCCTGTGTCCTGTGAGAGGCTTAAGATTCCAGCAGCAAAAACAGCAGCAAATTAGTCTAAAATCTTTTACGCACATTGAACAAATTGTTTTTTGTGTGTTGCTGCGGTTGTGTAAGACACAACAAACAAATATTATATACACACACGCTCGAGATGTAATCCCATAATCGAAGCAATTTATAAACGTGCAGGCGGGGGAAAATGCGTTTAAATAAATTGCATAAGAGACGGACAGCGTCTAAATATCCGTTGTAATGCAATCAAAAACTTTGCTAAGCGCATTATGAAGTGTAGATAAGTGGCGATAAGAGGGAAAACAGGGAAAACTCTTTCTGTCGGTGTGTGTGTGCGAGTGTGAGTGAATGAATGAAGAAAACTGACCATGGAAATCTGCTCACTGTGCATGAAGTTTACACGATTTTAGCTTTACATCCCATTCACCTGCGATTGCCTCACATGAGTATCCATGTCTCCCCATTATTTTCTTTTGTTTTCATGGCCAGCTGAGCGAACTGAAAACCGAAAGTGAACTCTATTGGCTCTCCAATAATTTGCACAGCAAATTATAATTTTCATCTGGCTTTCAATTGATCAAACATTTGGCTACTTTCACAAAATTATTTGCATTGCCTAATTGGAAATATTTAGTCTAGACTGAAAATGCTTCAGTTGGTTGCTAAAATGGACTTTCAATTAACTTGTCATCTTCAGTTAAATTTCTAGAGTATTTACCCATTGATATGATGCAATTAGAGGTTTCACAATATCAATAGTTTATTTTGTTTATTCAATTTCATTGCAGTTGGAAAATATGTAATTTTCTTGGGCAGGAATAAAGATTTTCAGGGTCTTACAGCTCCCTGAGCTCTAGTTTTATTATAGAAACAAAATATTTAAAATTTTCTGGTACAAAAATCAATCCTAATCAAACTAGTTTTGAAATTTCTTTAGTATACAAAATTCCAACTTAAAATTTAAATATCAAAATCCATTTTCTGATATAACAATTAATGCTGGTAGCTCTTTGGAAATTAGCTTAACCGCAAAACCATTTTAAACCAGCAAAATAATGTGACAAATGTTTTTTAAAAACTGCCTCTCACTTGTGCATAATTTAATTTGTGAAATATTTTAACAATTACGAAGCCACCGTGCCGTACCCGGCAAATGTAATTGTGCATGCGAAATTTGTGCGCCCAAAAGTCAATTTAGTGTAAAATTTGAAAATGTTTTTTCTGGCGTTGCAAATGGCCTCCAACACAAAATAATACAAAAAAATTTAAAACATGTGCTCCAAGATAAAACAAAGAGTACACCCAAAATTTATGCATGTGACACACAAGGTTATATGTAATTCAACCAACCAAAATTTTAGCCGCTAAAAAACAGAAAAAAAAAAATGCAAAATACGCGAACCAGAAAAGAAAACAAGAATCTGTGTATCAACATTGGAAACAAAATAAATTAAGAAGGCATAAGAAGGGCGGAAATTTTAAATAAACAAAAGCTCAGACGATCTCTCTCGATAAGCAGAAATTAATGTAAACATCGGGTTAAAGTCAAACCGCCAATTTCTGCTGAGCAGCGTGGAAAAACGCTTCTACACGTCAAAGAAAAGCGTAATTAAAAAAGAAAAAATAAAAAGAGTTGAGCAAATTCGAGAGCTGGGAAACGTGAGGCGCATTTTACTGAGCAGCAAAATGTTGTTGCAACTCCGCAACTTGCAGCAAATTGAAGGCAGCACGCAGCAAAATGATAAACAACCAGGGAGAGGGAGAAGGGAGTTTCAAAATTGCAGACTCCCAAAATCGCTACCAAAAAAAAAAAGAAAAATAGAAAATAAAACAAAATAAAAGTTAAGACAAAGAGCACGCCACGTGCCAAAATGTATTGCATACTTTGTGGCGCAGACAACATGTTGCCAGGAACTAACTTTGCGCCCCTGAACATCAACCTACCATCACTCACTCACTCGCTCAAGGACTTGCATACGGATGTGCACTGAGGGAAAAACTTATAATAAAAATAAATATGCATGCATAAAATTCAAATACTTAATTAGGCTTATAAACCAGTTTACAGTTCACTAGAAAAACATTTCCTGGTAATATTAATATTTTAATAATCTTTCTAACTATTTTTAAACAGTTAAAATGTTTACATAATATTTTTTAAATTAATAATAAACATTTTCCTTTCAGTGTCTCTATCGTTAAGTCATTTACTGGAAATATTTAAATTTTTATCACCCTTCTAACTAGTTCTTTCCTCATCTCTATGATTTTTTTAAAATTAATTTTGCTAAATATTTTTAAACAAATTAAATTCGGAATTTGCTTTCAGTGTCCTGCTGGTTATGCCAGGGTTGTCATCATCAACAAAGTAATCATGCATCGTCGTCGTCGTCTGGCGTTAAAAGTTTGCCCAGCTGCCATTTTTTGCTACCGAACCATCCTGTTTTTTTTTTATTTTTTTTTTTTTATATTTCTACTTTCTTGTGCTTTCTTTCTTTTTTTTTCGAGCTGCACTGCTGCTGTGCAAAATTTTATTATTAAAATGCAAAATTGAAAATGGCAGCAACGTGCTAGAGACAGAGACGATGGCAATGGGGTTTGGGTGGCATAAAGGATATACACTATACTATATAGAGTGAGTTGCGGGGCCCATGCAAGTGATGCGTGACAGGAAAAGGGCAAGGGAAAAGCTGGAAAAAAGGAGGCACTTCAAGCTGCTTTGATATTAAGAAGCAAAAAAGAGCGCACTAAGCATCCTTCCTTTGTTGATTCAATTTAAGTTTCACTCAAAGCCATAAACAAAATTGATTTCGCCTAAGCTTGCTTACACACATAACCGCAATCTATATATTCCTTTACTTTTTTTTGGAGGACCAATAAAATGGAATCAAGGCTTACCTGCAAAGAGAAAGAAGTAAAGCGAATGTAAGTAAATTGTATCTGATAAAAAATATAAGATTATTTCAAATGAATGGTAAAGCAGCGAATTATTCTCATTGAAATTTGCATTTAATTAAAAGATTAGAAAAAGGAAAGCGGGAAAATAAGGCGGGTAAAATGGCTGTCACCTCGAATTGCGCGTGTAAAATTTCATTTAATTACATAGAAATACCCCAAATGCTTAGTGGCTAAAGAGGGAAAACGATGGCCCAGAGCAGGTAGTATAGTGTGTGATTTTTTTTTTTTTTTGTGCGCTGACATTGAACAGGAAGCTCGGATTTCAAACTCAGATGCAGGCAAAATCAGAAAAAATAAAAGACAGGGAAAAAATGAATGTAATAGGAGACAACCATATAGAAAATGAAGAGGTGTGTGGAAAGAGGAGAAGGACGAGGAAAACGAGACCAGGGCTAATAATAACGTTTACATGTGAGGGACAAATAAGGTTGTAAGAAAAAAAAAAAGCGCAAAGAAATATGAATATGCATCATAATGCCAGTGGGAACGCTGCAGAAAAAACTCCCAAGCAACAGGGGAAAATGCAGATGCAAATAAGGCACTGTGGGAAAAGCCAAAGGCCAAGGAGTTCATCTTTTTATATTAAATTTATGTGATTTATATTTAATTATATTTAATTATAGAGTTGAAAATATTATTTGAACTACCCCCTATATAAAAATATAAAGATTCTTAAAAAAATGACACTAATATTGCGAACTACAAATTTGCAGATACAAATCCTATAAATCTTTATTTAAAATAATAAGATACTTCCTTTGGAAAGATATATTTTAAAGAAATTTCCTAGTTACGTAGTCTTTAGACCTACTTTATACGGTTTTAAATATTATTGTTAAATTATTGTTTTCTCTGTATCTTAAGAACAATAAATAAGAACCTGTAACCTAAGGCCGTGGAATGTTCGATGGCAAAACCTCAGGGAAAACCCAACAAAAAAAGAATAAGGGAACCCTCACAAGAGAGGAGGGGGAACAAACAAAAAGGAAGCATCTGCACATAGTTTCTTGGCCTGCGGTGCTTGTTTTGCGATGACAAAAGTTGATAAACTGAGGAACAAAGAAATCAACAGAAAATGGAAAAGAAAACTGCAACTGCAAAATGCACTGCAAACTGCTGATGAGGCTGAGATAAAGATGACGATTAAATCGGACTTGCAATAAATATTTATGTTCAACTTTGGACCACAAATCATTCGGCCAACCCCCTAACCCCCTTCACTCCTTGCAATTAAAAAACAATTTCCGGCACATAGATACGGATACGGGGCAGGAGAAGAAACACAATCAACGCATCCAGAAGCAGCAGCAGAAAGAAAAGAGATCCGAAATCAAATTAAAATCAAAATTAAATTTCGAAAAAGGGCAGCGCACACACGAGTCAGTCCGGAGAGGAAATGTTTGATGGCCTAGGTAAATGTCGGGATTCCGACCAGCCAGAAGCACCAATAAAGAACAACTCAAAGCACTACAAAAAAGGGCAGATGTTTTGTTTTTATCTTCTTTTCGAATTCTAAAATTTCGGTGGCAACGAAGGAAGAGGAAGGTGTAAAACACAAGCCAGTTGAGCAAAGCCGAAAATTGTTTAAACAGGTTTTTTGCTTTTTGGGATGTGTTACAGAAATTCTGTGAAATGTACTAGTTGGTAAATGGTAAGCCGAATATCGTACGTTTTGCAGAATTTGATAAGATCTTAAGAAGACCACACACACACTCTTAGCAAGGTTTTTTGGTTTTTAATAATATACAAAATAAACTATATAAATAATCTTTCTTCCTGTAATTTAAATTCATTAAAATGTAGCTATTTAAGCCTTTAATAATTTTGAATAATATATTATCATTACTTTTTAGCTCTTTAATATCATTTATGATTATTTATTAATATTTTGCATTAGTACAAATTTCTTTCTTTCAAAAAAACATAATTTTTTTCTGGTCAACTTCATTTTTAAATTACCTCTTTTTAGGACACTTAAAAAGGATTTCTTTCCCTTCCTGGTTTCCCTTTTTTGTGTTATTTATCTTCCTCGTTTTCGCTCCTTTTGACGGTTTCTAAAACTCGGAAGACCCGAAAAATAATGCATGAAGCAAATATTTGGCAACCAGCTAAGAAATATTAAAAAAAAAAATCCACAAAAATGAAGCTGGCGATGAGGATGATTTTGAGGAGTTCCTGGAAGGGCGTAACCTACACTACCGCCCCTGCTTCTCCTCCCATTTTTAACCCCTTCTTTTGCCCACATTTTTAACCACTTTAAGTTGAAGCAGGAAATTTTCAGAAAAAAATTTCAAAGGCAGATGTTTTGCAAACGAAAAAAAAACTTAATTACACTTCAGATTGGCACTTTAGAGCTGAGATTGAAGGCCGAAATGGAGGCAGGCAGGAGATGCCAAAAGAAGATCAGGGGGCAGGGGACAAACGAGGTAAGCGGTCCTCACCTTAAATATATTTTAGGATAGCAGCTGCTGTTGCCGTTTTATGCTTGCAAAAAATAAAAAAGAAATACTTCGAAAAAAAAAACAGGTAAGAAAGCTGCAACGGAATATGCAACGGCCTCAGATGTTGCAGCTTTGCTTTTGCACTGAGAAAAAAGGGATTACGAATAGGAATTTCAAATGAAATATTAACTAACAGTTTAAATAATAAAGATAAATATTTTAGGAATTTAGAATATTTAAAATTCTAGCAATTTAAAAACTTAAAGATACAATGGAAGCAAATTAACAGAAATAGCAGATTAACAAAATATTAAAAACATGTTTTAATTATAGGAAAAATCTAATAATTTCTCTGTGTGCACTGAATTCATGTTGTGCTGCAGATATTGCAGAAATTCATGTTCGTGTCGCTGCTGCGTTTTCAGTGTTGCCTGCCTGAAGTTGCCGCTGCTGCTGCATCATCAACGAATCTTAATAAACGCCGGCGACAACGGCAGCAACAACAATTTATGTTTGTCTCCTTCGCTGGCATTTTTTTTTTCGATTATTTTGTTGTTGGTTTTATTGTTGTCTTTCTTGGGCTTGAACATTTTTTAGGTCAACGAAATGCCAACAAAAGGGGGAAAGAAGAAGCGGCAGCTGGATAAAAAGAAGCTGGGGAAGAAGGCAAGATGATGATGATGATGCGAGCAAACATAAAAAATGAGGAGGGGGAGAAACAAGAAGAGCTGAGGAACAGGTAAAAATAAAAAAAAAACTAAAAGGAAGAATCAACAAAAGTCAAGTCATGAACCATATTGGTTGCATGTGTAGATGTTGTTGTTGTTATTGCTCTTTTCCTCCTCCTCCCTCTTCGTCTATAAATTTCTTTGGAGAATAGAACCCAAAAGTCAAAAGGTAAAGAAAGTCTAAACAAAAGACCAGCGATAAAGTCATTTGCATAGCTCAGCAACAACAACAATCTCATAGATAAAGGCGAAGAATCGAAGAGAAGAAGAGCCAGCATCTCTACACACCTACTACAAACAACTGGGAAAGCAAAATAAATAATAAAAAAAAAAAAAACGAAGAAACTAAAAGAAGGCCCAGAGAGAACGATAACCTTTCGAAAATCAAATTAGAAGTCGGAAAAGAAGATGAGGAAACGAGCCACACACAAAAGGCCAACAACAATCAAATTTAATCAAAAATCTGGACCTGGGATAGTTGAAATTGGTAGAAAGGAATAACAACAGAAAAAGAGATGAAACCATCTAAATAATACCTGAAAAAAGTAAACACAGAGAGAGCTTTCTAGAGGAAGTAAAAGTTATTGAAAAGTTCTAGGGCGGGAATAGGAAATATATATAATTGATTGGGAATTTCATAATTGAAATGTATTTTGTCAGAGCTATAAATAACTCAAAAAAGGCTGTTATAAATATTACATTTAAATTTAAATATAAATTGTATTTTTTTTTTTTGTCACTTTTACAACAAAGATGTATAAATAGAGTTAAGTCTTTATTACTTTTTAATTTAAATGTAAATTGTATTTCTTTTGCACTCTTACAACAAAAATGTATAATAAAATAGAGTAAAGTCTAAGCAATTTTCCAATCGTTTCTCCTCTCTGAGCTCTGCTCTTACTTCCCCAAAACTCAGCCCTCGATTAATCCATCATAATCTTCGTTCTACCAAAATATAGATAGTCCTACCTCCCACTCCAGTTTTAATAGCCCGTTAATAATTTGCTTCTTATGATGTGTGTGTGCGGTTTTTATTTGGTGTTTTCGGTGGCTGGTAGACCCCGTATTTCTCCATCAAAACCCATCACAGAAAAACGTCTAAGAGCCGTCACAACACATGGCACAAAGTTGCCTCACTCAGCGTTATTGTTTCCTCAGTTTTTTTTGTGTCTTTTCTGTTTCTACATTTTTTGTTTTGTGTTTTTTATGACGTTTCATCTTACAGATACACGAAAACCGAAAAACCCCCAAAAAATGCATGAGAAATAGATGGATATATGTATGTATGGCCAAATCCAAAGATGATATTTTATAATTTAATGATGCCTCAAGACGAAGGGTTATTATAAACTGGAAAAGAGGTTTGAAGTTGAAGCATGTGCCAGGCATTCTCTTTAATTATTCTTTAAATTTATTTATTTCGAATTTAAAGAATATTTGTAGTATAATTTTAGCTCAGTTTCAGCTGATTTGCTCACTCTTTTCTACTTAAAATCGGTTATTGGTTATTGTTAAACCCATTGTTACCTTTTTTATAGATTTTGCATAATTTTGTTTTCATTTTCTTATGCCATATTTTTTACCCTTTGAATTGTGTTGAAGTTTTTATTGTTTAGGGCATTCCAAGCTTCGTTTTTAGGCAAAATAAAATTGTATATATGTACATATTTGTTTCGGTTGAGGGGATGGACGGGTTTTGAGCGATTATGAAACCCCCAGCCAATGTCTAAAAAATTTGATATTTACTGCTCGCATCTCATGCTTTATGCATATATGAAATACAATCCAAAAGAGCAGGTGTAACCGAAAATCATCATTAACAAAAGAAGTTGAACAAGGCAAACGAAAACAACAACAACAAAGCCAATATATTCAAGACAGAAAAAGATACAGAAAAAAGAGACAACCGAAAGACGCTTAAAGTTAATTAGTCATTTTATGGCCGCTCTTTCAGAAGATATTTTTGGTCATCGACTGGGCTCTAATGGGAATTTTATAGAATTATGTAAATTCAGGCAATTCCGATTCTGACCTGCTGCTGATAGGCATTTGATAGGTCACCGAGAAATAGAGACTCAGGGAAACAGAGACAAAGGCCGAGAATTCCCTGTGCGATGCTAATGCTAATTATGCCTTAAAGTCCACAGAAGCCGCCAAGAAAAATAAAAAAGAAATGGAAATAAATTTATAATTTATGGGAGAGTTGAGTTTATTTTGAAGCAGTCCCAGGGAATTAGTTACAAATTAGAAAATGATGTGGCTTTTTTCCTGTCCATCATTTTCCCACAAAAAAAAAAAAACAGGAAACAAGTAGCAGCCCAGCCAGGATCCTTGAGTGAGCTTCAGACACTTTGTTATGGCACCCAACAAATCCTAGGGCTACCTGGGATTTTCCCTGTCGTTTTTCCTTTCCACCTTTACAGGCTTTTCCTTTGCTTCCCCCTCTTATCTCAAGGCCCCGGGGCTCCATCTTGCTGCTTATCCTCGGCTCAGCATCCTTGTCGCTTCATTTGCGTTTAGATTTTGTCGCTTTCACTGGGCTTGGCTTTCACTTTTTCTATTTTCCCAGCTGCTAATTGGTACAAAAAAGGGGTATTTTCAATAGATATTTTTTACTTAATAAGAAATACTATCAAAAAATCTAAATTTCAATATAAAACCTAAAGAATTTTCAATAAAATAAATTAATTTTTCCTTTATATTCATTTTATTTCCCTAGTTTTTCCTAGACTTCCCTCTTTGTGACCGCTTTTCCCTTCACTTTCCTTCTAAATACTTCCTGGTTGGTCCTTGGCAAACAATTTGCACGCCTTGCACCTGCGATTTCGCAGCAGGTGAGTTTTCCCAAGCCTTTTACACCCGTTCCACCCTTCGCCTGCTGCTCTAATTTAGCTTTTCCTTTGCACTAAAGATACAGGAAAAGACCGAGAGAGAGAGAAAAGCGGTGGCAGCACCGCAGGCTTCTCAGCAATTTCCACGCGTGGCGCGCGTCCGTTTACTTCCTTTTGTTGTTGTTGCTGCTGCATTTTCCAACCGCGCTTATGTCTTGTGTGGCATCCTGGCAAATCCTGCGGATCCTTTGCATTTAATAATTAAAATATCCGGGGCCAACACCAAAATGATTTAAAGTGTCAACGCCAAAACGGCCGGGCGCAAAAGGGTTTTTCCTCGTTTTGCATTTCTCAGAATGATATCTTGGTCCTTGGTCCGTTTTTTCCCCCCATTTTCCCGCCTGGTTTTTCCCACTTTCCCTCCTTTCCTTGTGTTGGCTTCTGTTTGCCGCTTAGTTTGTTGCCGTTTTTAACGCCTTTTTAATTATTTTTCACTTTGGCAAATGAAAATGGTGACAAAGAGAGCGAGAAAAGCGGGTTGAAAACTAGGAGGGGAAAATTTGTTGAGGCCGTGGAGTTTCCCTACTTGGGGTTATCCTGGTCTGGGCTTTCCCTCCCTTGTCCAGCTGCGCTTTTCCAGCTTCTCAACTGTCATCAGTTGCAGTTTTCAGCACAACACAAAAGTGGCAAACTTCAGTTAATTTCGGCTAAGTGCCACGCCTTTCGACTGACACTTTTTCGCCTCTTCCTCTTCTCCCCTCCCTTAACTGTGCCAGTTTTCCACCCATTTTCCCAGAGATTTTACTCTTTTTTAACCTGCTATCCTGAGGTGTTTTTTAATATTTGAATGCACTCATGTTAGCTTTCCTTTCTCTCCTTTTTTCCACGCATATGTTGGGGGAGGGGGAGTCCTGCCCCTTGCTTCCTCTTCCTGATTTTCCAACCATCATACCCTCTCCCCCTGCATTTTCCTCTTATTATGCATGACGCGCACATGAAAAGCGAGAGAAAAGTTTTCCTTTTCTTTGGCAGACAGACGGGCGGGCGGCAGGCCACCTCCTCACCTGAACGAATTTTCCGACTTGACACGGTTTTTCCGACACCCCAGCCAGCAGCCAGCGTTTTCCTGAAGCTCCTTAAAGCTAAAGCCTTAAAGTTGCACCATTTTCCGGATTTTTATACTTTTATTTGAAGACATTTTTTGCTCGTGTTTAATTAAAACATAATATATTATATTTTATAAACAAAAGTAGTACCAAAAAAAACAACTAAAAGAAGACAAGAAACATTTTTAAAATGACTCATTAAGAGTGACTTAAAAGCCGAAAGTTTATTTTCGGGCTTTTTCGCAATGAGTCACAAAAAGGCGGAAATGTTTGCCGCCGCTTTTATTTTATAATTATAAAGCTATAATAATATTATTATGTGTGTCACTCTAAAGTTGGTCAAAGTAGGCTGACTAAGCCGTGAATTATTATTATTTTTTCTCTCTCTGTTTGCTTTTCATTAGTTTCTGCAAATATTTTGGTAGCTTTTGTTTATTAGCTTGAGTCAAAGAGAAAACGCTTCTGCTACTTTTTTTGGTGGCATTTTTTAAGTATTTCGCCATGTAAAAGCTGACTAAGTTGGAGCATTTTTATTTGCAGATCAGACACGAAAAATTTAAGATTTCGAATTGGTGAGTCAAGAGAAACGTGTTCTTTTATTAAATAATTTTTTTATAATCTTAAAAAGGTGTGGAGTGTGTAGGAAACTTTGGTTTTTTTTTAAGGTTTATTGGTTGGGGAATAAGTAAAAATAATTTAAAAATATTTCTACTACAATGCTGGGCAAAAAATCTTAAAATTTTTAGGGATTGCAGGAGCCTAAAGTTCAAATAAGATTAATCCTAATTTTTCATTACATTTTAAGGTAAAAATAAATTGTTTTAAAGAAGTTTTAGAAACTAAATCTTTGACGGGAAGCCAGCAAATTTCCTCAATGTTTTAATAAACTTATTAAAGAATTGTTTTTGTAAGCTAAATGAATCTTTAAATTCCCAGCTATATTCAGACTTTCAATCTAAGAATAAAAAAATTTGTTGGTTTATTTTATACATATATTATATTTGAATTATACCTCCCAGAAAAATCTCTAAATAATAAAACCTACTTCCTAAAGCTGTTGCTTATTTCATTCTACATTTTATTTGATGTTATTTCTTGCCATCTGTGGTTTTTCTTTTTTTTATGATTGCAATTCGATAAACTCCAAGCTTAAAACTCAATTTTTGTTTCGAGTTGCCAAACCGAAATCGTATCTCTCTCATGTGTTGTTTTTTGCTGGTTTTCCTTGGTTTTTTGTATATATTTTTTTTTCGATTCTCGTTGCACAATTTGTGTGTCGTGATCGCTGTAATTGTGTTTGTGTGTCAAACTGCTGGCAGTTACTCACACAGAGAGAGCGAGGCAAGATGCACTTGCCACCAGATTAGAGAGACAGCTTTTGAGGGAAAATTCTCCCACTGCCACAGTGCTACTGTTGCACTTTTGTTGTTGTTGCGGGGGAAATACACACACACAAAGTTCATCTGCTTTGTGCCTAATGACATTTGTACACAATAAGGGGAAACATCATGTGAAACGACGACAACGGGTAAACGCAAACAGAAACAGCAGTCAACAGATTTCTATCAACTTGGTTTAGTTTTTCTTTATCTCCCAGTGAAGCTTTTCACGAGTTCACTCTTTTCCCTGTCTTTTTTTTTAGTGCGTTTGAGAAAACAAGATTTTAAAAGCAGTTTCTTATCTTTAAATCAACAATGCAGGTGAAGTGAAATCTCTAAGCAAGTTCAGTGGTGGAAAATGTGGGGTTTTTTGGGGGTAAAAAGAAGAAATAAAATATAAATAAAATTTAAGGTAAATTGTCCCCATATTTGCTAACATTTTAGTTATTATTTAGGCTTTAAAATATAGAAAATATATATCCCATAAACCAATTCTGAAAATATTTTCTGATTTTTGCATTTTAATTTCTGCCAAATTGATTTTTAATAAATTAAAAATATATAAGCAAAGACAGAATATACAATTATTTATGCAATAAAAACGTGTAGATAATCGAGTTTGCCTAAAAGGATATGACAAGTGTGAGGATCTCCCTTTTACCTTATCAAAAACCCGCATTTTTACACACTTTTTCTCCATTTCTCACTCAATTTTCGGCTGGCCAAAAGCATTTTATTTTGTTTGCTGCCTTTTTGCCAGGAAAATTGGGCTGAAAAAGGGCCAAATGTGTGTGTGTGGGGGGCGTGTATGTTGTGGCAGGCAAATTGGCAGCCAGCAAAACGAGTGCAAAACACAACAACTACGAAAAAGTGCAGCAGCAGAAAGAAAATTTTACGCGACACGCATTCCGAAAAATGCATTTATGTAGGACAACAATGCAGTGAAAAGGGTGGTGGTGGGTGGTGGTGAAATTCGGTATAAAATTGCGGTTTTGTGTGTGTGCGGCTCCTCCAAAAAACCACCCACTTTGCCTCGAGAGAGAGCAAGAGCATCATCGAATGTTGGCCGCCATTTTGAAGTGGCATCCTTTTGGCCCACTTAGCGACCCCCCAGCCCCCTTCTGTACCCCCCCCTTTTTGGCCACCCTTGTTAACCCTAGAATCCCCCCTTCAATAGTGGTGTGTATGTTGACAGCGTCGATTTTTGCCATAATTATTATGATGATGCTTGGCATTTGGCAAACATGCAACGGAAGGGGAATAGAAAGGCTAAAAGGGGTGTGAAGGGGTTTCGAAACAGAGGCTAAAAAGGGGTCCAGCGGCTCCTACCATGGCTCTCATAGGGTGGTAGGGTCTCACAGCGCGCACAAACAAGGACAACGCGAAATGCCAGCCATGACACGATGGCCAACAGATGAGCCATTTTATTGCCTGTACATTTGCGGTTAGTTGGACGCCCCAGGGAATATGTGTGTGTGAGGGGGGAGGTTACTCATAAAAAGCGGCAAGGGGGGAGGTACATCTGACCAGCACGACGGGTCAATTGTTTATGCGCGAATTTGCTGCGGAAAACGAGGATGAAAAACGCCAAAAAGGAGTGCATTTTCCATTTGTGATTTACGGTTTACTCCTCCTTCTCTAGGCTTCAGGGCAAACTGCTGATTGAAATTGGTAGATGTAATTGAACGGAAAATGCAATTTGGTGGTTAAAGATTTTAAGTACAGAAGATTTTTTTTTTTTATAAAAAAATTAATACCTAAAAAATAATTGAATTACTTTTAATTAAATTAAAGTTTAAAATCGGGTTTGGACTTTTATTTTAAGTACAAGAAATATATGTTCCAGTTTCAACTTTATATCCTACCTAAAATAAATATATCTCCCCATTTTCTTTCATCTATTTCTCTTAAATTTCCCACTTATTTCCTTTAATCCAACTAATGGCTTAGAAAATTAAATGAAAAACTCAAGTGCAAACTAATATTCCCTCTTAGCTGGGTGAAAATGTGCAAATGATATGCGAAAAGCAGGGAAAATCATTGCTGATTTTCCGAATGAAGCATGCCTGGTGAGAGGATATAACCGCGGGATGCATCTGTTTCTGATTTAAAAAGACGTCAAAGGCGGGCAGAAGATCGTGTAAATTTCTCAGGAATGGGAAATGAATGATAGCCAAAGCTGAGCTGTGCTAATTATTGCGCACCAATGATTCCAGAGGGTAGAGATGGGGGTTAAGAGGGGACTCCCATCATCAATGATGGCCACTGTACTGAGATGAAACCGATAGCTAGCTGGGGCATACAGCTCTTTGCCGCTCTCCAACTTGCAACTCAATCCATCTCTCAACGCAGGCTTCGCCTTTGCTTCGAATTTCGAAATTTCAACTGGAGGATGAGTGGAATTTGAAGGGGGTTACCAGGGGTTTTTAGGAGAGTTTAAGGGGGGTTTCCAGGAGGGGGGTTAGTTATCATCAATGAATCGAGCTTTACGCATGTGACGATGATGATGGCAGTCGCTCCTCCAAATGCAGAGAGAGAAAAATACAGAAAAGAAACTATTTTTTTATTCGCTACGCCATAATCTGATTTGCTCCCCGCATTTCCTCTTTTGGTTACACTTGATTAGGATTTATTTATGTTTTTTCTTCTGTTTTTCTTTGCCTTTTGCCAATTACAATTACATTTGGAGCAGCTGCTGACAGCTACTTAGGAAAAGGAGGAAAGTGGAGAGGGGAAGCCACTTTTACTTTCTCGCTTTTGTAACTGAGAAATATTTTTTTTAGTTGCTTTTAGTTATTTCTGTGCGCACTATTATTCAGTTATTTTAGTTGGCACTTTCTATTTCGGACATAATAAATCTTGGAAAAGCGTCATCATTGTTAATTAAACACAAAATGAACTGGAAAAACTTACAAATAATAAAAATCAGCCACAAAAAACCACATTTCACATCAGCTGCAAGAGACTTACCTAAAAAGAGATAGAAAAAAAGAGAGAAATAATTAGTTAATGTTGCTGAGAAATTGGATTGTCTGATACATATATATATATTTCATCATTAATTAGTTGGCAAAACACCACACAAAAAAAAATAGAGTTGATATTTATATAAATGAGAAAAGTGACGGTGATAAAATGATTCGCAAAAGAAAAGGTCATTAAAATTATGAAAATGAAAAGTTAAAGCTTATATAAAATGTGAAATCGATTTATTAGTTAAGAGTGATTGAGGCATATAAATAAATAACGAGACAAGTTATTAAATGAGGTGATTTTGTTTTAAATTAAACTTGAACTTTAAAGTATTTATGCTTAATTTATTCCCGTTTTAACGATGGAATTGTAAATGTATTTCTCGGGCTTTGTAAAGAGCAAATTTATCATAAAAAGTTCATGCTTAATGTCAAGAATGTATAAATAATTGTCATGGTATTCATATATGTTTATGAGCTTCTTTTGGAGCTCTAATATTTCCTTGTTCCTTAATCTAAATCTTAAAAACTCCACCCACAGCTATTTCGATCAATTACAAAATTACCAAACTCTCCTGTCTTTTCATCTCTCTGGGAAATTTTCAAGCCGTAAAACACTGGAAACCAATTTACCAACAATTTTTGCTCAATCTACGGGCGATGGCAGAGGAAGCGAAACTTTATAAATAGCCGAGAAAACAATGCAACAGGAAAAGAGGAGGTCTTTTATGCATTTTCCACACCCGCACACTGCCTCTGCCCCGCCTCCCTCTCCTGCCCTTGTGGTACATTCCTCAATCAATTTCGTTGGTTTCCCTCCTCCGGCATCTCCTTCGTTTTTCTTATTTACTTTGCATTAATTAAACATGCCCTGCCACCTACTCAGAGGGATCTCCCCCCCTGATGGTCCCCTGATCTCAGCAGCTTGGTGTAGATTTTTCAATCTGATACACGGAGATTATATATAATATATATCAACGAATTATATCGAAATTGGTATCAAATTTGGTATGAAAATTATTATAAACATTAATTCAACTTTTAAATTATTGTGAAATAAAAAAATCACTTTAAAGTGGGCTTAAAAATATTTAAGAAAATATTTAGGAACTCACATTCGGTTTTGTAAAATTTTATAGCATACTTTTATGCCCTGATTGAATTTATTTCAAATCTCTACAACGTTTTTTATAACATTATTATTAATTTCTTGCTTTTTGATAAGTAGTTTTCTACCTATGATTTTTTATATAATTTCCTTAAATATTTTACGCCTTAAAAAACCTCAAAAAATGTCTCTAACTTCCTGTACTTTGATTTTCTTTCAGTTTACCAGCAGCATCTGTGGCAATCTTCGGTTTATATTTAAATGACTGTGTGGCAGAGACGCACGTGCAGCACTCCCTCCCCTCTGCGAGGCATTCAACATTCGTCTCTGTCAAGTGGCAGTGCATCAGCTGCCCCCTCATCCACCAGCCACCCCCGTGTCCCCGTCACCATCCCTTCTGCACATTGCAGTTTGTCATTGTAGCAATTTCAATGTTGCGCTTGTCAATTTTGCTGTTTCTCATCCTCCTTCTCTTTTACGGCTCTCTGCCGGCTTCGCCTCCCCCTTCCCTCGAGCTTCCATCAGTTTTCCCTGGCTGCTGATGCTTTTTCCAGTTATTTTGCCACAGCAGCAGAAAAGCCACTTAAAGTAAGCGACGGCAACAGCAACACAAGTTGCAAGTTGCAAGTTCCTAGTTGCAGGTTGTAGCAAGCTACAGCCGCTTTATTGCCGCTGCTGCTGCTGCTGCTGGTTGCCTCTATTTTTCTGTATTTTCCACATTTTCCATTTAGGCAGGATTTGGCAGGAAATTTCCCAAATTAGTAAAATTCCACAAAAGTTAAGCTTATTTCAGGCTTGAATTAATTTCAAAATTAGTTTAAAAGGTTTTTAAAATGCGGAATAATTTTATTATTTATTTAGCAAACACTAAAAGCAAGAAACTATTAATAATAAAAATATTAATTTATGTGCGTAAGCCTGGCAGCTATTTATAGTAATTTATTTCAAACTTTTATTGCCGAAAAGCCACCATTTTAGCCAACTTGGCCATTTAGATAATATCTTGTCGACTCTTCAAATAATTCTTCATTGTCGCACTGCAATGTGCTGTGTCTTTCATTCAACTTCCCCCTCATTTTTCGAGACTGCTGCAGCACAGACAATTTAATTTCAATGTCGCCGCAATTTAAAAAGAAATGTTTGCGAGGGTAGAAAGTTGGGGGAGAACTGTGCGCGGCACTCTTAGTCTTTGTCGCGGCGGCAAGTGAGGGAAATAAATAGTTTTGTTTTGACACTCGTAAGGCGGAGATGTCAGCATCGCATCTCTTTGGCTTCTCCAACCTCTCCAAGCTTCTCCCTTTCCTAATTCTCTGTGATCTGTCCCACTGTCCAGTTCACAGCTGGAGCTTGCCTCGCTCCATGCTATATAGTAGTATATATCCCCAACCCCAAAAGCATTTCATTGCGCTGTTTGTGCGCCTGCATTTGACAAGTGGATTTAGCATTTCGGGGGGAGGGGCCCTTAAACGGCAGAAGTTCATTCGAAAATTGGGGAAATTAATAGGAAAACTTATATTGAAATGCTCTTTTTTTAAGATTTATTATAAAGAAAGTTATAGATAGCCAATTTTAAACATCCAAAAGAGTTTAAAAATATTTATTTAACATTTAAATTCTCTTTTCTTTCTTTTCGAACAAGAAGAGCTTTAAATACTGATTTCTAAATATTTTTAAATATCTAAAAAAAAAGGTTTTAGATCTTTATAAGTTATATAAAAAATATTTAATAATTTCCTTAATATTAAAACTCTTCCCCTACCATAACCTAACCCCTGAGAAAAAGTGTATAAATATGCCAGAGTTGGTAGATTTTGGGAGATTTTTCCTAAACTGTTGGCCAACTGTTTTGGGCAGCTGTTCGGACGGCTTCTGCCACTTATTGTTAGTTTTTTCTTTGTTTTTCTTTGGTTTTTTTTTGTCTCTGTGTTTTTTGTTTTTCTTGTTTTGCGGTTTATAGGCGTTATGATTGGGTGTGTTTGTGGCTGTGTTTGGGCCCAGTGTGGGCGTGGCTGGCGCAACAAGTTGACAATTTAGCCGGATTCAGTTTTCTATTCTGTTCTTCTCTCTCTCTTTCTTTCTTGTTTTCTTCCGATTTTTTTTCGTTTGCTAATGAGTTTTTAAGTGTCAAGCGGGGTGAAGGGAGAGATTGCGGAAGAGACTCTGCAGTCTTCGGTTCTCGTTCTTCTCGTAATGCTTCGGTGATAAAGCAACAACAACTACCGTTTTCTCACTGATTCTTTGAGCCACTTCTTACGACACTTTACCCCGCTTCTCCACCTCTTTTTGTCGCCTCTTTTGGCCTCCTCCCCCTTGTACTCCCTCTTTTCCTACCTCTACTCCTCCCCTTTCTCCACCCTCTTCTCCTCCCCCTTCTTATTTTATTTATTTCTTTGCTTGTGACATTCTTTTTACAGTTATAAATCAAGCGCAAGTCACGTACAGAGTTTTTTACCTTTGCTTGATTACAGGTATGTTGCAAACTGTACTGGAAATGTTAGAAGACTGTTAACTGGGGCAACATGTTGCCAAGCCAAGACTAGACTCAGACCTGAGGTTTTGTATCTTTGAAATTTTATTAAATTTGATTCTTCCTGATGTTTGTTAGTATTTAATAATAATTTTAAATTTTAAAATTTATTACATAGAAATTCCAATTTTTCTGCATATTTTAGAAACTTTAAACTTTAATACTTTTTGAGATATAAGAAATTTAAATAATTAAAAATGCATTTAAAAGCTTAAAATGTCTTAAAAACATAATAAAACTATTATAATACACATATGATATAATCAACAAATTCCTTATAAATTGCTATCTATTTTAATTGCTCATTTTCCCCAGCTGCATCTGCTGGGCCCTGCCCTTAATTTTCACACCTTTTTCCCGCTTTTCCGCTTAGACAGCTGCACTATGGGGTTCCCCTCTCTCTCGGGTGTGTGTGTTTTGTAATAAACCCCATTTACACCGACAATTTTATGCTTTTGTTTATTGTTTGCTTTCTCTCGCATCAGCGGGCCCAAGCGCAAGTCTTGGCCCAAAGTTCGAGTTCATTTGAGATTGGTAACAGCGAATGGGCCAAGAAGTGGGCCACATATACACCGCCCGTAATTAGAAGGTAAGGCACGTCAACGCATCGTTTAAATATTTACACATTCCTTCCATAAACAATAGGGAAAAACTTCAAAAATTCCAATTCAAAATACGATTATTGCAGTAAGAAAAAGTTCTCCCATGTTTTTTGTTTATTATTTCTTCACCTGCAAAGTGTAAAGTTGTTCTTTTTTTTTTGTTTTTTATCACTTGTCTCGCTGGGAGCGTAAAAAATCTACCGCCAATGAATTAATTAGCAATCTAGTGCTATATTTTTTTTACGCTCTGCTATAAAAGAGCACGCAAATTAAACAATAATAATAAAAACCGCCAAATTGTGGCCAGCTTAATTTATATTTTATATCAACAAAAAAGAGATCTTTTGAGTTTTATTAAAATTTTAAATTCAACAATTTGTAATTTAAATTGCAGATTTATATGAATATTTCGTATTAAACTGGTAGCCTTTTAAGTGACCTAATAAATGGTATTAAAACATTTGCCTTCAGCATACAAAAGCCATTTATTAAATATTCATACAAATCCTTAAAGCTTTTGGCAATTATTTTGCCCATAAAAAATTCACCAATGTTTTGGCTTTAAATTTGTGCAACTAATAAAAAAAAAATTGGATAACCGATAAAAGGAATTTGTATAAATAATTTCGGAATATTTTCCTTGGCCATTTTCAGGCTGGCATAATTGAATTATTCTCTGTGCTTCGAAATGAAAATAAAGTAAAAAACACAGCACTTTCCATAAATTTTTTGTGTTCTAATTAAACAAAAATAAATATACAAAATTAAAGGCGAATCGAAATGCGATCGGATATGACTGTGTATAGGCATTACATTATTTATAAATAATTTGCCAGCAAACACAAGGCAACGTTTTATCTTTGCCAATAATAAATAAATTAATTTGCTTATGTCTGGCATTAAAAAGGCTAAAACCATTCACATATATATTATATATTTATATATATAGCGATTTTCACCCCGTTAGTGTCTGTGTGCAAAGTCAATTCATTGAAATTTATCTGGTCTATTAAATATTTATGTAAACATTGACAAACACAGCAAAGGACGAGAAGGAGTTGGAGTTGGAGTTGGAGTTGGCGGGAGTTTTGGCTGAAGGACATTCGCAGCGACTCCCTGACAAACGCTTCAAATTGTGCAAAATTAATTAAAATGCATTTCATTTATGAAATTTAACAGCAAAGCTGACTTATTTTGTGTTGAAAACGAAGTAAAAGGTACCCTAAAAAACACATTTAAATAAAGATTTGATATTTGAATATTTTCTGAAATAAATTCCTGGTTTTATTGGGCAAACATTTTTATTATTATAATTTTTAGCCATTATTTCTAAACTAAATTTAAATATCATAATTTTTATATGTATATTTCCCCTTATTTCTACAATTAAATATATCTTTATCAAATCAAATGAAAATACCTTTTCAAAGTTCGAAATAATATAAAAAAAAAAGGATTTACAGATAGTAAAGCGCCTTCATGAATGACAAATTAATTGAAATTAATTCATATTTAATAAGCTTTCACTTGCAAAGAAAAAAAATACTGCCGCGTAATGCTTAAAGGTAATTTTTATTTTTTAATTTAGTAAATATTTTCCATCTCCCCTCTCTTCTTCACCTTTTATTATATTTTTTTTTCGCGTGTGTAATCAATTTTCAATTATGTGCAAAATTAATGACAAACGTTTTGGTGGCACGTTTGTTAATCAGGCTTCGCTTCTACGTTTATCCCCGCCATTAAACCCAACCATTTTGCACCCCCTGTCACCCTGCCATCCTGCCACCCTTCACCCTGCCAGGCCTTGCCATTTTCACCCCCCTCCTGTTATCGTAAACTGACTTTTGATTGATTTTGTGGCACTATTTAAGCGTATTTTGGCTGAGAATGTCTTTGGGGCACGCAACAGCGATTTTCCTCTGTTCTCGTCCTTGGAGTGTTAAGGATTATGCTGGTTAGCGAACCCACAACCCTCCCACCCCGCCGAACAACCAACTTAACCTTCTGGCTTTCCATTTAGAAAGGCAGACAAAGACATATTCCTATGCCAGATTGAAATCAAAGGACACAAAACAGACAGGACGGGCAGATGGGGCATATCGATGACTGGCAACAAGGACCTGCTGGATGGTGGTGGTGGTGGCTAAATAGCCAGGCTTCGGTTTAGGGGTATTTTCTTTACCAAATTTCCCTAATGGCAATTGACATAATTACGCAAAGTAGTTCCTCTCCATTTCTCCCGACTTTGAGAGGCAAAAAGTTTCTCAACTTAGATTAGACCTTACCCACGTTTCCACCTGGCTTTTCCTACACAATTTTCCCTCCCCCGCCTCCTCCCTGTTTGGCAAAAATGGAAATTAGGCTTTAAAATTGCCCGGGAGGCGTCTTTAAAATTTATTGCTGCCTAAGCAGAAACTGAAATTCCCTTCCACGAACCATTCCCAAATTTATGCAGTCCTGCTAGAGCATTTTCCACCTTTCACAGGGGGGTTTATACACTGTGAAAATTACGCTGGATGTATAGGATTTTAAATTAAGTAAATAATTCGTTTAAGTGAGCAAAAAATAAGTACATTTCCACTTGGCCTTATTTTAAAGTTTCAAATCTTTGAGCTTTACAAATACCTTTATTTCCAGTGTCCTTACACCGCCCTGAGGTAAGTGTAATGAAAATTACTTACAAAAAATAAGCAAGTAAAAGGAAGACTGGAAAATACAAGCTAGAACTTCTAAGCAGAGTTATGCCTGCTTTTAGGCCTGAAGGGAGAAATGTTTGCCAACCCGAAAAGCGAAAGGAAAATCGCGAACGAAGGGATATAGTATAGTCGGCAGGCAACCAACCAACAAAAAAAAAAACGAAGAAAACTGTTTGACTTCACTTTTCTGTTTGTTTGTCCTTGAATTTTGCTTTCTATAGCCGCAAAACCGAAATTTCCATCCCCTCACCCCCTCAACTCGCACCAAGAAGTTATTATTACAAGCACATTTTCATTGCCAGACAAAAGGAGGAAAAGCGGGAAAGTCAAGTCAAATTGGCGCCGAAAAAAAAAATGTTTCGCATACATTTTTGCTGGAAATTGATTTTTTCTTTGCTTTTCTCCTCGCTTGTCAATTGAATTCATTGTGTTTTATTTGCTTTACATTTTTTTTTTTTTGCGATGGTATTAATTTTATTTTTTAAAGAACCTGACACTCACAGGAGGACGGAGGAGGGTGGAGAGTGTGTTAAAGTGAATGAATTGAAATTCTTAGGGGTAAGAGGGAGGGTTAGCCATCATTTGTCAGCGTCTTTTCCACTTTTGGCAGGTGATTAGCGAGTTGAAATAAACATTTTTAAAGCTTTTTCCCCAAGAAGAGAGAGATGAAGGCAACTGAAGTGTTTTGCAAATTAAATGTAAGCCAGAGAAAAATAAAAAGCACTTGGGAAAACAGAGGAAAAGCCAGAGCTTTTCTATACAAAAGGAATACAAAATTGGGTATTAAATAAATTAAATTAATACGTATAATGTTGAACTCAATAAATATAATTTGAAGCTAAAATGCTATTTATTTTGTCTTCTAAATTCTACTCTCTTTTTCACCCAACTACAAACATTAATTGGACTTTTATCCCCCAACCATAATTTACATTAATCATTTTGATCTTTAAACCCAGAGCTTAACAACAATTATTTAACGCATTCATAATTCATTTTTAATTTATTGGACCAAAGTTTTCTCCAACCCCCAACTTGATGCTGCTGCTATTTCTTATTGTTCTTCCGCGTCCGCGTCTTGCGGCAAAAAAGCATTAATTTAACCCCCAACTTGAACTCTCTCTCCCCCTTCCTCTCGAACTGATTAAAGAAACTTTAAAGTTTTTAATTAAAAGCACATTGCTCTGTGTATATTTCCATTTATAATTCCACAAAATTATCAAGCATAGGGTGGGGAGAGGGGCGCCTGAGTTTTTAAACCCATTCATAGACTTTTATTGCAATTTCATGCGCTTCAATGAAACTCAATAAAAATGTACAATTTTTTTCTCACTGAAAACGAAAGCGGCAAAATATTTAATAAAAAAAAATAAGGATGAGACACAGCAAGTGCAATGCGAATTATATAATAAATGCAGACGACAAACAATGGATAGAAAAAATATTGCAGCTATGAATTAAAAAAAAAAAAAGGAAATACGAAAAGGCAATTTTTTCAACGAACTCCGTTTGCCATTTGTACTGAAATCAATTTTAATAAAAATATATGTATATATATATATGTACATATTTCCCAGTGCAAAGTGAAATTAATAAAACACTTAAAAAATCGAAAAGGGGGGTTGATCGATTTGTGGGGGTTGCAAAAAAATATATATTCCAAGTCCGTCTGCTTTTTTTTAATTTCCCGCTCAAGAATTTATTATTTGTTCAGATATTCGTATTTATTTGAGTCTTAATTTCTGTCGCCCAAATGAGCATTACAAATCTTTAGCTTTAGGGGGTTGGATTTTGGGGTTGACTTGGGATGACAGGCAGGCAGGCAACAGCCGGATTGCAAATGAATTTTTTACACTTGAGACGAAATTAAAACTTCAACTGTGGCCGAAAGACAAAAACCCTTAAAAGCCACCCCTCAGACAACAAATGAAATGGAATGTTTGATTAGAAAAATGTTTTGCATAGCGTACAATTTTTATATATTCCTTCTCCTACTCCCCAGTAATGGGCGTGTCACAACTCCCCCCCGGTTTCCTTTGGATTTAAATGCTGGAAATGCGTTTCACAAAAAAAGGTTTTCACAGTTCATTTTGTGTAATTTGTACAATGTTGCTTTTGCATTTCTTCTCAGACAGAAGCAACAGCACCCCCTTTTTATCCATAGATGCACAGACACAGCTCCAACCCTAAAAAAGCGAATTGATATGCTTGAGAAACCAAGCAAAAGTAACAAAAGTACAGAATTGAATTGGATTGAACCAAAGGGGATTGCATTCTGCAAAAGCAGGTTTAAGGGATGCACTGATTTCCGTGTCTTCGATTTTCCCAAGCAAAAGGGGTTGCCAGTCGCTGGGGAAAGCTTTGCAACGTTTTTCCGCTCAGCCTTTGTTGTTCTTTTCCCTGTCCCGCAGCGTTTTTGGAAACAAATTCGAGTGCTAAACGATCATTATGAGGTTTTTTGGGGAGAGGAAGGGATAATACCCCCATAGAGTTATGCCCTACGGCAGTGACTGTGAAATTGAAACATTTTTCGGCTGAGTTCTAATTAATCTATTTATTTAGGGTTGGAAAAATATTATTGTAATATTTTTGAGCATAAAGGAAGACAGAAAAATGCCAATTGAGTTGTTTAAAATTTAAATAAATATATTTTGGGGTAATTAATTATGTTGTATTGCATATTTCTATTTATTTGTTTATATTTCTTGATAAAGTAATGACAAATTCATGCATAAATGTGTTTAGTTAAATGAAAATGAGTTTAAAATTGTTTTAATTCTAATTAAAAAAAAAAGAAATTAGTGACAAAAAAAACCTAAATTACAACAAATCCATACATAAACTAAATTTTTATTAAATTTCCTCTATTTTATTGCTTTAACACAATGTATTCATTGCAAAATAAACTCATTTAATGCTATTTGAAATATATTTAATTCCCAATAAATTACTTAAACATTTGAGAAGCTCTTAAAATCCCCTGAAAATCCTCAAAAAAAAAGGAAGCTGAGAAAAGAAAACCCTCTTCATACCTAAAACTCATCCTACTTGATCTAAGCCCACATTTCCTAGATACTTTGCCTCAACAATTCTTATCAACCTTTCTCAAAAAGCAAACCTTTTCCTCCTCTACCCTTAACCCCTGAGTATCTGCTCACTTAACCCGCTAACTCCAATCAGGAGCCAGAAAAAAAAAACAAGAAACAGTGGCAAAAAGTCGGCCATAAATACATCAGCGAAACATGAAACGTGCAAGTGGCCGCAATGAGCTGAAACAGATACTCAGCTACAGATACTCCCGCTTCAGATACTGCTGCTATGGAAACTCGGCTACAGATAGAGATACTCGGCCACCGATATGTTTATACAGTTCGAGATACTCCATCGATACGGCGATAACGAAAAAAGATACAAATCCAAAAATTCAGAGGCAGACTCGCCGCCGATTGAGATGCAGATACATGCAAAAGCAATCAGTGTATTGACCACAACGATTTTTGACATGTTACGCATACAAATTAGAGCAGAAAAATACCCCCTTCTTGTCCTACTCCCCCACGCCCCTCCCCCTTTGGCACCACGGTTCATTTGAAAGCGTGGAGCAAAAGGCAATCCCCAATAAAGAAGCCAACAAAAGACAGAAGGGGAGAGCCAGCCGAAAGCAGAGCAGAAATCGGCAAACAGAAGCCAAAGAAAAGACCACGACTTTGAGTGGGCAGTTGAAGCAGTTAAAGAAAGAATATTATATATATATTATATACTATATATATAAAGTATAAAGCATGGCAAAAAAAAAGAGTAGAAAAAACGTGCTGAAAAGGGAAGAGATAAGTGAGGAGAAATACGAACAAAAATCTGCAAAAAAAAGAGCTATACAAAAGAACCCTTTTAAATGCTCTCTTTATACTTGATAAAATTTTATAAATACTATTTTTACTTTTAAAATAAAATATTAAACCTTCTTAATAAATAACCTAATCAATTCTTCTTTAAATACTATTTTTTATATAAAATAATAATATCCTACATAGTTATCTATGTCCTTCTTTAAATTGATTGATTTTATGATTTGATATTTTATGATAAAAAATCATATAAAATTCAAGGAGCTTATTGAATGCTTATTTTAAAAAATATACTTTTTATTCATATATATTTTATGACCCTAAATTAGTTTTTAATCCCTTTTGTTACGTTTTTCTATAATTAAACAACTCAAACTCTACTCAATTATTTAGTACAATGATTTTTCATTCCATTTATGGAAAAATATAATACTAACCAAGAGCTTATGCCTGTTAAATAATCTAAATTAATTTCAAACAACAGATTAATGTTTAAATAACCAAAACAAAAAGGAATAGCATTTCAGAGGAAAATAAATATATATAATTCCTCATAAATTCCCATCAACAACACTTCATTTAATATTTGTATGTGAATGAAAGCTTTGGCCATTGTGGATTTAGCTTAAAATAATCAAAAATACGAATTTAAATATAAATAAATTCATAGAATTCGGCTTATATTCACAAATTACTAACAAGAGTATTTTTTTTAGGGGGAATTTCTGTAAGGAATTCAGCAAAAACCAGTGGGCAACATCATCAGGCAGCCATGCTAATGATCCAAGATATCTTTCCCCCTCGGTTTTCAATACCAATTCCAGTAGCCAACTCAATTAGGGAAAGGTGAGTGGAGAGTGGAGAGCGGAGGAGTCGTGAGGTGCGGCACAGACAGGTAATTCAGGCGTGACAATCGCTTTTTTGCAAGTTGGTCAAGAAATGCCATCACGTCAGACGTTTTTCCAGCTCCACAGCGCATTTGGAATACAAAAAAAAAATATATATATATATAAATAAACAAAAACAAAAGCCACTTAAAGCGTAAAAGCCATAAATACAATTTAATTAATATTCGCCATTGGTTGTGAGTCAGTTTTAGCTGTTCTTTACCCTCAGCTTCTAGCCACCTGCATTTGGAATGCAAACAAAATACAAATACAAATACAATTACCATAAATAAAAGATTAATCATTAAATATTAATTGATATTCCACACAAATAGTCTTTTTCTTTTAAGCTCTCAACTATCATCAACGCTTCATGGAAATATTTACAAATATTTCTGTCAAAGAAGAAAGATAAAAAAACCCAAATAAAAACCATTGCCGGCTCCATACCCAAAAAACGAGACATTAAAAAATATTTAGAAAAATACATTTATTTTCTGCAAATGTTGGCGAAAATTTTTCTGTAACCAAAACCAATGACGAGGTCGTTCAGGGGTTAAAAAAAATAAAGGCAACTACAAACTCGTGCCAATTTCGTCATCAGTCAGCAAATGTTATTGAATTTTTATTGTGTTCTCTGCCAGAGTGTGTGAGTTTTATTTTGTTGTATCTGTGTGTATCATTTAAATGTTGAGGAATTCTCACTCACTCACTGAATGGTTTGTTTAAACAGCTGCGAGTTTTTAAAATCCAACAACACCCACCTCAAAAAAAGAGATGAGAAGAAAAGAAAAGAGAGAATATAGTGCATAAACATGGCTACAGATATTGGATACATAAATATTGGAGATATAAATTTAATACATCAAAGTTATAAATTTAAAGTGCCAAAGTGCTGAATTTAAAGGATAGTTTTTCGAGAGGGGAAAGATATATCATAAGTGAGATAACCATGTAACCATGTTGACTTGGCAGCTGAAACCAAGGATTTTATATAACTTTTTAATAAATATCATACATAATATGAACTCTTAAAAAAGTAAACTATATTTCAGCATAATTTTTAAGGTTGTATCTATTCGTTCTATTCACAAAATTTATCAAGAATGTGATAACTCTTTTCAACCTTAAAACCTTTATTAGAAATCACCTTTTTTCAGTTTCAAAAAGTCTCCTTTTCCTTCATTATATTTTCAAATTAATTTAGTTAAAAGTTACGAAAACCAATCCCTGTCACAAATCTGGCATATTTTCACATATTCCTACATATTTTCATTTTCATTTTCATTTCACATTTCAATAACATTTTATTGGTTTTCCCCCAGCAAGGATTGTCACAGTTATTGGCCTTCCCTATAATTCCTGTGAAATTCTTGAAACATTTTCAAACTTTAGTTCCTCGTTCTGGTGTCCCCTTTATCCTTGTTTTATTTTTATTTATCTTTCAACTTTCCTTTTGCTTATCAATATTTCCACAACAGACACTGAAAATTCCAGCTAACTAAACCAATTTATTGTATCCAAAAACCAAATACAAAACCAAATCCCCGTTTGCCACTGCCTCTGGCCGTAGCTTTTCCTCTTTTTATCCATTTTCCCCATCCAGCTCCCTTTTGCCACTTTTCCATGCAATCCAACTTTGATTTTGCAAATGCAAATTCTGGATATACATATATATAAATATATATAAATTTCCCAGTTGCTGCTGCTGCTGGAAAAGCGTTTCTCATTTCCACGCCGGTGTCGGTGTCTCTGCAGCAGCTGCAGCTGTTGCAAGCCCCTATCTCTCGTTGTTTTTTGGGGCAACACATACATTTCCGCACACGTCGCTGAATTTAGCACGTAAAAAATGTTTGAAACAAACAAAATATTTGTTTAATTTATTTTAATTTCAAAGTTGCAGCAGTTGCAGATATTTTTTCTGTGGCAAAAAATAGATGGAAAAGGTGAATTTGCCACAGGCTGTGTATGCTGGGTGTTGTGTGTGTGGCAAAGGATATGCCACGCGGTACACAGAGAATATTTTTAATATAATTTTTAATTTAATTTAAAGAGTAAAAATAATTGAAAATTAATAAATAGCTGCCTTAAAGATTTATTTTTAAGACAAAACAATCTTTTTTATTTAATGAATTAATTAATCCCATCAAAAATTCTTTTTTAATGAACAATTTTTAATTAAAATTAACTTAAATATATTCTTCGAGTGCCCCAAAAATAACAAAAACCATACAAACAATAACAACTCCGGAAAAGTGGGAAAAACTAAGCCACAATCATAATTCACGCGCTAAAAACACGAACAGCAAAGCGGCGCAAAATGAGATACTACATAGTTTTGGGAAAAACTGAAGGGACGGGCGGGAAAATTAGGGGAAAAAGAAGTTTTAGGAGCCGCCGGCGTCAGGCACTTGCTAGAAGCCAGGAAATGAAATGAATGTGGAAAAACTCAAAGGGAAAACTGAGCACAGAGAGCGGAGAACGGAGAGCAGGTAGACGACGAAGGCATAAATAAAACAAAGCTGCAAAACGAAAATAAAAACCAAAGGCAGGAAAATAAACATAAAAAACCCCAAAAGGAAACGCACACACACACACAAATTGTTATAAGCAGTGAGAAAAGGAGACAGGTAGAAGGACATTTCAAGCACTTCTCAAGCAATATCCTGCGTTGCGTTGCTCCTTAAGCATTTCACTGCACACACACAGGATTTTCCAAGGAAAACTCAGCCAAATTGGAAGGCACTTCAAGGATCAACGGGGAATAATGCGGGGAGAATCAAAGAAAAGGAGAAGGGCAAAGGAGCCAACATAAGGACATTCCCAAGTACTCTGCGTAAAAATAAACTAAGAAAATGTGGTTGAAAAACTGGAGAATTTTGTGTGTTAAAAACCGAGGCGATACTGATATATTCCAGGCGTTAAAATTTTCCCTTGAAATGAATATTTCTTTTTATTTCACACACTTTTTTTGTTCCTAATTATTCCCCTTAAGTCTGGCACTTTTCCTATTCCTTGCTAATCTTTTAATGTGTTTTTAATGCCCGAAGAACTGCCTCGGTTGCCCCTTCGGTGGGGCTGTCATCAAATCTAATAATGCCCCCGAGTTGAGCAATTCCCAAGAAGCTAGCAAAATAAAACCTCCGCTGAGAGTTCATTGATTTCTGAATCTTGGCGACTTTTTGATGCCAAGAGGCGTTGACAGTTAAGCCGAAGGGGGAGTGAACTTTTACGAGTGGCAAGAAGTAGTAGTTGTTTCCCTCTATAAAAGTCAGGGAATTACCGCCAAAAAGAAACGCGTGTCAAAGGCCCAATTAAGATGTCAAATCAACACGTTTTATTTATTAAATGATTACACACAAACAGCAGACAAAGTGGGGAAGCGCCATAAACTTAATGGTGCACAATATATCTTTAGAGGGGGAAAGGGGGAAATCACTCAGAATGGAAAAAGGGGGCCCACGACTACTAATCACAGACAAATTAATAAAAAGAAATTGCTGGCTTCCCCCTTTCAAAAAGAGCTTCTTGTTCCCTTGACCGATTTATCCGACTGAGTGGATGTAATTCTTATTTAAATTTAAGCCCAGGCGCCTTTGATATTTCCCCGGTTCGCGCTTTCCGTGGGGTTCTTTAAGTATTAAAAAGCATTTTGTAAGCAAACTTGTATATGAGAGAAGAGCACAAAGTTTGGTGAAGCGTGCCAAACTAAAGTTTTCCTTATAGCCTTATGCTGCTACCCGCCATCAGCTTTTCCACCTACTCGGGATATTTGTTCCACTTGGCTTCTGAAAGAAACAGTGGGTATTCCCTTTAAATGTATCAAATATAGGGACATTTTCAGGGATATTTCAAGGTGCTTGAAGTCCGGGCTGAAAAATGAGCATAAAGATGGAATTACTGATACCAAGAAACTTCACAATATTTGTAGTAAAGGGAAATCTAATTCATTTTTCTCTTACACTTTATATAGTTTTTATTTTTGTACTTCAAACTCCCAGAAAAGTGTAGAATTTCCTTGTAATTCTTAAATTTTCTTCCCTTAATTTCTCAAAAACCAATTAATATAAATTCCCCCAAAATATTCCTCATAAAACCCTTCAGTTCAACTTACAGAATATCAACTGTATCAACTCAAGTTTGGTTTTAATATCGGGAGAGGACAGTAAATGCTGCCAATTGACAGGAGCCAAAGTGAGCGTGGGAGAAAACAAAGAAGAAGAAGGGGGGTTTGCTGGGAAATCAAGGCTGGGTAAAAAGGTGGAAAAAGGGGGAAAGTAGAGGCTTGAGCAGCAAGATAAAAAACTTTATGCTGACGTCAAGGCAGCACAACAGGAAGAAAGTTCAACAAAAAATAAAAAACTAAAGTGACGTTGCAAGGTGACAACAGCCAAAGCGACAGGGCCAAAGCATCCCATGATCATCGTTGTCTAGGGAAGAAAATTGGGAGGGAAAATGCGGGAAAAATGTAAGACTCCCCCTGTCATAAGCAGGGGAAGTCAAAAAAGAGGAGAAATTGAAACTTTTAATTGATTTGTGTCGTCACCAAAGAGCTATGCGTGTGACGAAAATTGAAATTGGAAAGTAATAGAAAATCTCAGGGAAAATAAGGTGGAAATTGAGGTGTTTTCAATGGTAAATTTACCTGTTTTATTAAGAGAAAATTGTTGAATATTTGCCAATTATTTTAAAGGTTTTTAGAAGAGGCTTTTGTTTTAAAAAAAATGTATTTTATACTTAAAACTCTCATATATTGAGAACAAAACGTATTTAAATGTAGGAAATTGTTTAGTCCATTATTAACATTATCCTCGGTTTCCCCCACCTTAGCATTTAAGGAAAAACCATAACAAAAGACAAGAAAAAAACTCACCGATAAGAAAAAAGTGGCAAATGTTTAGCGCTGTTGCTGCTCTCCTCGTACTACTCCTCCTGCTGTCCGTTTTTCGCCTCATTTTGTCACTTTTGTTGTTGTTATTGTTTCTTTAGTGGCTGCTTGTTTCTCTTTAGTTGTTGTAGCTAAAGTTTGGTTATTATCGCCGCTTCCGTTTCTGGCTAAAACTGCAGTTGACGTTTTGTCGTCTTGAGCAACAAAAAAAGGTGGAGAACTTTTGCTATTTACTCCAGTGCCGCCTTCTTCCTTTGCGTCTCCCTTTCTAGCTGCGTTCGCAGCTGATGTTGTTGTTGTTGTTGCAACGCTCCATTGCGCTGAATTGTTATTGTTTTCAACACCACATCAAATTTTATTTGTTTTAATTTTAAGCACACGATATTTGATTTAAAATAGTTTATTTTATCCGAAAAACGAAGGAGAATAACTGAAAAGGGGGAAAAGGGTACTGAGATTAGTGATTTTGGGATTTTTGGTACTGATTTTTGTAAAAATTAAGACTATATTTTAATTTTACAGTTCACATTTTTTTTCACAGTTTTTGTGTATTATATTCCATGTATTTTTGCAAGTGTAACTCTTTCCTTGTCTCGTTTTATGTTTATCTCTTTATTTAAATATTTGTTTAGTATTTTTGGTGACTTTTATTTGTTTATAAATACATGTATGTTTTTTGTTTTTGTTTTATTTCATATTTCACTTTATCGTTCACTTATTTCTCTTTTTGTTTCTTCACAAATTCCTTTTTTGGCTCTTTCTTTATCTCTGTTTCTCATTGATCTCTCCTGTTTCACAGTTATAATTTCATCTTTGCCTCACACACACACACACTCATACCGTTCGCCTGTTATTTTTGTTGTTGCTTAGAGTTGCAACATGTATGTATCTTTTATTTTTCTTCGTTTCGTTTGGTTTTGTTGTTTTTGTTGCAACAGGTAAGAAAAGCGGTTGAAAGGCTTCCTAAGGAACACAGATACACACGCACACACACACTGGAAAACCCGTTTCTCAGGTTAGGTGTGTTCGAGGGAGAGGTAAGATAGCCAGAGACGCCGATGCGATCGCGGATTGAGACAAACGGGTGAGAGGGAGACAGACTGAACCAATGAAGCGGTGACGCGACTTCTTTGCCTCTCCTTTGCACCTTCTTCTTCTTATTCACGGAGTTTTAACAGTTTTTGGTTTTAACCATTTTCACAGATTTTCATGGATGTTTTGTGGGTTTATTCTTGCATTTCACTAGGTGTATTTCTGTTAATTTTTTTCACCTTTTTGGCATTTGTTGTTATGTTTAATATCCAGTTTAAATTCCTGTTTTCCATACACAACACACACGGTTTTTGTTTGTATGTACACTTTTTAAACTCCTTTTATTTACCTTAAGTTGAGAATTTGTTGTTGTTTTTGATGTTGCCAAACAATGCGATTTTGTTGTTATTGTTGTTCGCTCACAGACGAAAAACCAGCGCAAAACCCGGCGGAAAAATCAAGCGAAGCGCTTTTTCCTTGCGTTGTGTTGAATTTAAACAATTTATTTTATTTATCCATTACGTTAGCATTGTGTGTGGAACCGATTTTGTATTTTTCGACTTTCGCACTTTTCCAATTTCTCGGTACGTCCGACAACGATTTCTTGTGAGTTGGCCCGCGAAAATTGAATGACTGACTGAATGACTGGTGGATGGAAAAACTTCGAAACAGACTTCGAAAAACCGAACGAAACCGAAGAAATCGAAGCAAGGAGGGATAGAGAGCAAAAAAACTCTGTAAATAAGCAGAACTCTGTAATGTTACTTCCATAAGCAAAATTCTGTAATGTTATACTCCAAAGCAAAACGCTGTTAACCAAATGTTATCGTAAAATGGAGACCAAAACGCCACCCAGTGCTGACACTGACACCACACACCTTCATCAGCCATATTTCAGTTTCAAAGAAAAAATCGGTCTGTTTTAAGTCTGTCATAAAGACTGCATATATTTTTAGCAATTATCAATTTTTTAAAGGTTTTTTTACAACATTTTTATTGTTTATAATATGTTATATACATATTTAATCGTGCTGTTTTCGAAGCAAATGTGGCGCAATTTTTGTTTAAATAAAGAAAGAAATTCATGATAATAAATATTCTCTGTTATGGCATATTAACATTTTTGGGAAAAGGTTAGTTTACAGGAGGTCAACACTGGATGCGAGCCCAACAGAAATTTCGAACTCGAACAAATGAGAGAGCGGAAATAGAGAGTGCAACTTGCTGCGGCTCTCGCGATTCGTTAACAGAGAAAAAGAGAGTGCAACATGTTGCGGCACTGTTGCGTCTTCCGGGCGTTTTTCGAAATCGCTAGCGTTTTGCCAGCGATTTTCTTGGCATAACAGACAGAGACTTAAAAACGCGCTGCCAGACTTTTAACTCTCGATCAGCGTTTGCGGGAAAGAGACGGAGCGATAGTGCATGCAACAAGTTTGTGGTTGACTTCTCCTTCTGCCCCTTCGTTAAGATCGACTGTTAACCAGTTTTTTTTCTTGCTGAAAGAGGGGTGGGGGTTAAGGAGTCCGAGTGGAGTGGCAGAGGGAGAGGTTTTCAGGTTTTTCAAGCTCTTTAAGTTCAAGTCTCCAATTCTTGGCTTATACGCGCTCTCTTCTCCACCTTCTGTGTCGCCTCTTTCTTGTTTTTATTCCCCTCCTCCTCCCCTTCTTCTAAATAACCTGTTTGCTTGAAAACATGTTTTTCTTAAACCTTTTCTTGCTTTTGCTGTGTATTTTTAAGCTTGAACCTCTTTTTTTATTTATTTTTGTCTTTGTGACCACACCCACGCTTCTAATTTTAATTTCAAAGAAAATTTTGCCAAGGTTTTTTTTTTTGTTTTGTGGAATTGCAAATGCAGGATTTTAGTAAGTTTTTTTTATTCAAATAATTTGAATTTTATTTTCTAAATCTTTTTAATTTTATACCTTTTTTAAAAAACCTTAATCTTTTTGTATTTCAAGTAATCCCCCCCCCCCAAAAAAAAAAAAAACAGCCTGTGGACCTTGTTTTTTGGTTTCTTCATTTTTTAGATTCTTCTTATTCTCTTTCTTCCGTCTCAGATTCCTGTTCTCTTTCAGCCCTTACTCCCTTTCCTTAATCTTTATCGGCATTTGATGTTATTGTTTTCATTCGTGTTTTTTTTGTTTATTTTTTTTTTTTGGTTGATTTAATGTTCAATCAGAGGATCAAGAGATCAAAATAACTGAATTTGGATCGATTTCAAAGGAGTAATTCTATATGGCCAATATTCAAATTACCAAGAAATCAAGAAACGAAAGACTGAGGGAGAGGCTTAAGCCAAGAGGATTACCAGAGGACATTCAACTTGGGACTTAAAAGAGAAATTTATGGCTAAAGTTTATTAGAATGAAATTAAACGTTAAGTTTTAATATATTTTAAAATTTTTAATAAAAATCTCTTTAGTTTTCAGGCTCTTAAAAAATAAATTCATGTATAAATAAAGGCTTAAACTTTCCTCAAAATTCCCCAAGGACATTTCTTCCTTCTCCTAACCTACAGATTCTTCCTGCTCCGATTAATATGCACAAAACACTCCCAAGTTTAAGACAATAATTATAGCGACTCAAGGACTCAAGTAGGAATCTACACAGGCTAAAGATAATTAAGCCGGATTTTCCGTATATTTTCAGTCCAGGAAAATTACTACAAAAATATAATTTGAGGAGACGCTCGTCTAGTCGGCTGTTCACCTGAGGGAACTGTGGCTACCCAAAGGTCATTTGTACGCGTCTTTAGTAGCGGGACTCCGGGACATGTCCGCCGAAGCCTTATTATGCAGGGAAGAGGGAACACTATATCCATCATCATCGGCGGCGGCTTCTGTGTCGCCAAACGCCGCGAGGCCCCAAATCAAAAATTCAATAAACATTGAGGAGGAATGAGCAGAAAATCTGTTTTAAAATTATTTACCATTCCTTGGGCTCTGTGTTTTGTAAACTTATGAATTTATTATGCACAACGCGTGGGCTGAAGACTCTTTGGGCCGACAGGATGTGGAGGTGCTTGTGCCTTGGCATCAACTATTTGAGACTTGTCTGGGCCAGGAATTATGATTTTCAAGGCGCCAATTTAGTATATTCGAAATTAAAATGAATTTATTATTTATGAGGAGTTTTGCATATATTTTTTTATTATTTAAATGAAGCTTAAAATAAGATATAAGCTTTGTAAAATAATTAAAAGCGTAGAAAATAAGATAACTACCAATAGGAATTAAATTTTGTAATAAGAAATTTTGAGAAAACTCTTGTTTAAATTATAGGCTTTAGTGAATTGTCCTGATTTTTGTTTTGTTTACTATTAAAAGCTACAAATAATAAATAAATAAATAACTTAATCAAAAACAAAACTCACTCCCTACAAAGGTGCTTGTTTTTTATATAACCAAAAATACAGGTAAAAACCGAAGCAGCCTAAAATTAATGCACGAGGAGACCACGGATAAAGAACAATAGGAGTGAGTCTTAAAAGAGATCAAGTGGAACGGGTAGGTCCAAAGGACTGCCACTTATTCCTGGACAACCTCTCCATCCTCTTTCTTGTACCTTTTGTTGTTTGTTGCCTCTTTCTTAGCCTGGCTGTTGCAACTCACGCATTGTAACCGAAGATTGGTAGGAAGAAAACCACTTAGAGGTAAGGGGACACAAAAAGAAAAATTGGAAAAATTTAAGGAATATATAAAAACCTAAAATTTCTATAAATTTTCAAGCTAAATATTTTGATTTGTTAGAATAGTGAATCCACTTTTTTTTAATAATATAGAACTGTTTCAATTTAATAGAAACCCAAATTTATAATAAATATTAAAATGCAAAGTTTTTAAAAATATTTATTTTCCTTTTAATGGATTTTAAAATATATGAAATTTATATTAAATATATTTATATTAATTGAATTAAATTTTTATAAACAGTAATAAAAAATTAAATAATTATTTAAACATTCTCATCTTATTTAAATTATTAATTATTAAATTGTTACAAACAGTATTTAAATAAATATTTTCTTTTGATTAAATCTAAACTTACAACTTTTTAATAATAATTTTTTTTGTATTTATAAAATAACATTAAATTCTTTTATAGAAGGACTATTATTTTCCTGTTTTTTTATTTATAATTTATTATTTACAAATATTATCTTCAGTGCATCCTTATCTGCGGGGTGTGGGGCCCACAGGTGTGCCGGTGGAGGGTTAACGCGAAGATGGAGACGAAGAAGCCCAAAGAAGACTGCGCCTGTCCATCAAGTTCAGGGGAGACGACGCACAGACAGCTTGAAGAAGAAGAAGCAGAAAACGCGGCTTAAACACACACATAGATACAATACATACTCACACACACACCTGGACAGTTACAAGCCACACACACACACTAAACGTTTGACAATTACTTTTGGTCAGTTGCGTTGAGGTTAAGAAACCGCATTGTAAGAAAAAGCATTAGGATTGGCACTCTGCAACAGAGTTTGGTTTTCAGTTTAATTTATTTTTACAATTAATTTAATATTTATTTACTCATCAAATAAATTGTAGCAAATTTGAGTTGAAAGGTAATTGTGGTTAGAAGCTATTAAGGAAATTATTGCTTGACTTACAAAGGATTTTCTTACTTTTAATAATTAAAAAAGTGGCTTTATTTGAATTTCGATATTCAATAAGCTGGCTTATAAGTGTGAGAATTTAATTAATAAATTTTAAGCAGCAGAAATGAGTTATTCTATATATAATTTTTATAATCTTTAACTCTTTAAACAAAGTGCAACTTAATTATTTATAGAAAAGTCTGCAAACTTGCTTAGTTGTCTTGTGTCTCCTGTCTTCCTTCCTCTGTTTTTCCTACCTTCTCCTCCTTACCCCTTCCTCGTCATAAAGTCTCTTTTGGCCTCGAGTATAGCCTGTTGCCTGTTCACATTGGCCAAGTTAATTATGGGTTGAGGTTTGCGAACCCAACTCCATCAGCAGCTGCCAAAAGGCGAAGAAAATGCTGGCAAGATGGCAAAGGAGAAAACCAGGGGCAGCGGAGGATGAGGATAAGGAGAAGGAGGAGGGGTTGGGTTAAGGTTGGGGGCTAAATTGCAATCTCTATGAAAATTGGTTCAGCCTGCGGTCGGTGGTCCGAGCCATATGCCATTGTCCACTCTGGAAGTACAGTGAGCTATTTAAATATTAACAATTTTAGAGAAGAAAAATTATACAAATTAAATATAGAACATTTACAATAACAATATTTTCCAATTTTAAAGGGTTTAAATATTTTTATTAAATATATAAAAATTTCAATGCTTAATAAAATTGCAAACTGAATTACAGAACTTTAAAAAATTTTTAATAAATCTTTCTATTCGTTTTGAAAGCATTTCATTGTTTTTTTTAGTTAAATTTATAATAATTTATATTATTTTGCAATTAAAATGAACCATAATTCTATTTATATAGCTTTTAAGGACATAAAAGAGAATGCATAATCATTATCATTTATAATAAATTAACTATGGTTCCTTATAAATATATCCATGAAAAATGATAGTCTAATAAAATCTTTATAAAGCTATAAATAAATTTTAACGTTTAGAAATATATTTTAAAATATTATTAACAAATTTGCAATACCCTAAAAAATTATTTTTAAGAAACTAATTCAATTTCCTTAACCCAATCTCCACTGTAATTTAAGCGATAGACCTCCATCTCCTGCAGGAATCAAGTTCTATATAATTGCTGCGTGTGTGTTTCTGTTTGTTTCCTTTGTTGTAATTCGATTCGTGAAACATTCGGAATTAAAAAAAAAGAAATCAGAAAAAAGAACCCCAAGAAGCACTTGAGGGATGCACTTTAATGGGTGGAGAGAGGCTGAGGCTGAGGCTAAGGCTAAGGCACTGCTCATTCGCTTCGATTAGAACGCAATTTTCCTGCTGCTGCCGAGTCGAAATTGCTCCATAAGGAACTCAATGGGAATTAAAATGTTTGTTTTCCCTTTCAAGCAGAAATAAAAAATAAGAAAATAAAGAAAAGAACAAGAAGCAGGCGGAACAATAACACAAAGTACGAAAATTCTTTTCTGTGACCGCCACTTGAGTTCTCGATTTGGATTTCGTTTCCAATCTTCCCCCCCCCAAAAAGTATATACAACAAGAGATTTTCCCCCTTGCCATAGATTTTTCTCTTTCCACAGAGTTTTCCCCCTTTTCCCGGATTCTTTTCCCCCAAAATATGCCCCCCACTTGCCACTCATCACACGGCCACCATTTCCTAATTTAATTTCCAATTGCACATAATCCGTTTTGTGCCTTTCAAGTATTTGTCATAAAATTTGATGCGTAAATAAAAATAACAAAAAAAAAAGGAAAACGTAATAGGAAAAATGTGTAATTTTTTAAAGGGAAAAAAGCTTGTAAAGGGAGAAGAAAAGTGAGATTGAGAGGTGGAAGCCGAGTGCTTATTACCTATTCTTTGTCTAACCTTTTAGGCCATATTTCATTGTGTCTAAGGAAATAATACATTAGAAAGCTTATATTGAAGAAAATGTGGAAAATAGGTGTCAGTTGCAGAAATTATGTGATCCTTAAAAATACTTACATATATAAGAAAGTAGAGAATAAAACCACAAATTCTGTAAGTGTTTTGTTGATAAGTTAATATCTTTATCCGCCACTAAAGTTTCAAATTAATTTTTTCTTCTCTTATTTTTTGCTCTATAAAAATTTCATTAAAAACTTCAAAGAAACTACCAAGTTTTTGGCTAACTTCCTCTTAAAATACAAACCCTTTTATGGTATATATGCATTTTCCCTTCCAGCGAGCTGTGATGTATTGATGGCTCTCTTAGCCAGTTAATCCATTAGATGCATTGCATATTTCATTTGACATTTGCGAAACACAATTTGCCAGGCAATTTTCCTTTATGTAGTCAGCTGCTCCAAAGGGGATTTCAAGAAGGAGTGCGGAAAATGGTTTGGGAAAATGAGAATGAAAGGAGAGGAAATGGAGAATGAATCAATGGTTATTTCCAGATACAAAATAGTTTTTGGGTTTATTAGGTTTAAGCTGAAGTTTGATGAAGGCTAAAGCGTAAATTAGTGATAATATTCAGAGAAATTTACCAAAAATATGTAATATTTAATATAATTACATTTATTTATTTTTAAGAAAGTGTTAGATAGGTATTTTTAGCATAAATATAGCAGTTTTATAGAAGTTTTTCATGCAAAAATACAAATAACATCACAATTCTAAATAGAATATAAATAAATTATATAAAATATTTAAAATATAATATAAAGGAATTTTGTTAATAAAGTTTATTAAATTTATTTTAATTTTTCCGTACCAAAACCGGTTTAATATATAAATATTTATATTGATTTACTGACTTTTTAAATTACTTAATTATTTTATCACTTGAAGAACAACAGAGACCCATTTAAATGCACGGCTGGCACTTTGTTCATAAGCCAAGTTGCGTTTAAGCCATATTGTCCTTGCTCTGCGGGAAATTTAGCTAAAACTCCTTTCTCATCCGGCGTAAAATTCCAAAGGCGCAACGCAGAGCCAGACTTTGTTAAAAGAAATTACCACTAATTAATTAAAATTTTTAATTAACTAAAATTACTCACCAAATAGGGACAGGTGTGATTTATATTTGTAAATGGCTGTATGAACGAATACATAAAACTGGGAATAAAAAACTTCTTGGGATTCTTGAAGTACTGACATATATCCACCGACATATCGTACATAAAGGGCTGCCAAATGCCATTATCTTTTTTAAACGCCTTAAATTTGATCTCAAACTGAAATATTTAATAACTTTAGCACTTAAATACTATATTTATATATTTTGTGAATACCTGATTAATAGTTTTAGCCAAAATACTTTCTATATTGATCATATTATGCTTTCGATCAATTTCCTTGATCTCACATATATTTACGTGACCAAATTCCGGAGCTATAAATTCACAATCCATGGAATTGAACTTGTAGGCGGCCTTCACCTTCTGTCAAATGATTTAAATATATTTTTTTGCAATTTAAAATGTAAAATATTAATTATTAAGCCAACTTACATGCTTATAACCCAGGTTTATTAGCCAAAACACACAAAAATATATTACTTGCGACCTGGTCATTGTTCTGCTTCAAACTGTTCAATCGGTTGACTTGTTCCGTCAATATAATTAAGTTTCTAGATTTATTTTTAATTGCCTGACTTTCGGTGATGACAGAAGTACTTAGGAAAATTATTATCGGATTTAAATTGGTAAATGAAAAATGTTTGTAAGCATTAGAAATGAATTAAACTGATTTTAATTTATTATATCCGCAGTTTTGTTTTAAGTTGGGAGGTATTTAGGTGTATAATTTGTTTTTAGTAAGTTTGATAAAAATTATAATTTTTGCATGAGTTTCTAATTAGTTTGGTCATGATTTTGGGTATTTATATCGGGATTATTATATATTTATAAATAGATCTTCTAATAAAATAGAAAGAGGATATGTTTAGCAATAATTTGTATCGGTTTTTGTTATCATAAAAAAGAACAATGCTGGAGATTGTCATATTATCATAAATTAAAAATTAAAATTGGTTTTCACTTTAAGGGAAGAGTAAATACTGTTCAAATACTTTTCTAACAAATGGAAAAATTATTTAAATTATTTCTAAAATAACGTAGTTAGGGGGTAGTTTTTGTCTGAAGAACTGCATTTTAAATGCATTGCTAATTAGTAGAATAACCTGCTAATGTTAGGCCACTAACAAGGGTCAATGATCTGCTAGCAAAAGGGACTTGGCCAACCACTTAAACTGTTCCTCCCCCTCATGCAGGCCACCTTCCTGGCATTTAAAAGCCGCCAACTTGGTTTTCTGAAGCCCAGAATTACAGTTTAAGGCCGGCAGAGAAGTTTCACAGGAAAACCTTTCTCAGACCGCCCACTCACATGCAAAAACTTGGCTCACAAAGGGGTGTGGTCAGCAGACTCAACTGCTGTGTTGGCCTTGTACAAATTGGCCCGCTTCGAGTTGCTAATTGCGCCGAAAAAAAAAAACAGTAGAAGAAGACGAAGTGAGCCAAAAACCAAAAAACTCGACCACCTCAATCGACATTCACAATTATCCAAATGCAAAAGGTGGGAAAAATCCAGGTAAAGGTGGGGCGTGGCTCATATCATTCTTTCACAAACCAAGCACATTTTCCTAATTGCAAGAAGGAAAACGGAAGTGATCCGCAAGGCAAACCAAAGGCAAAACGGATGCACAGAATGCGAAATGCCAAATTGCGTCGAAACACGTGGGCATCGTCATCGTCGTCTCTGGGAAATTAATAATTTTCTGTGGCATAATTTTGTACACTTTACGTGAACGAAATGCCCAAGCAGCGGCTGAGCAAACACATCCGACAGTGAGTCCTGAGAGCAAACGAAATGGAAATGCGAATGGTACTGGGAGCTAGAGCTGGCAATGGAAATGCGGATGAGGAAAATGCCTTGGTCAGCATTTCCCTGTTTAGTGTGGAGGCTCCTTCTGGCCTGCATAATTGGATTGGCTCCCGAACCGGGTCCAGGAACTGCATCGGCAACTGCAACTGGCGCTCAATTAGGAGCAAGTGCCACAATCGAGTTCGGAGCACAACGATTGAGTTGCCACAACAATACCCAGAAATTTTCAAGGGGGGGGGGGGGGGGGGGGGAGGAGCAGTCCTTTTCGTCCTTCCAATGTATCAACAATACTCTCTGTGCGTATCGTGTATCGTGTATCTCCTGCCATCCTGGACGCATTTCCCTTTTGATTTCGCCATAGAAAAGTAGCTTCCCACTTAGCCTACAGTAGGTCCAACAATTTGGAGAGGGCCAACCCGAAATGGTCTAATTTCTGTAAAGGGTTTCGGTCTCATCCACTTGGCTTGAGCCGAGCTATGCTCTTCACACCCAAATGACTGGGCTCTTGGTAGGGGGAAGGGCTTGGAAACCATTTAAGAAAATGCTAGAAATATTTTAAGAACATTGGTAAATTCCTGAAATTTATTAAAGCAACTTAAATGGTTTTAAAATTTATATTAAAAAATATTTAATATTTATTTAAGCTGGTAATTGTAGTCTTATTTTAGCCTTGGCCAAGATTTACACACAGACCGTGCTTTGGGAGTGTGCGTGTGTGTAAGCCGCAATTATTTATCCCGGTTTTTTATTTATTTTATTTTTGTCTGCGGCGCACCTATGCCAAATTAATTAACAAAACGACAGGCAGAAAATAAGGAGGCAAACAAGCATTAAAAGGAAGGTATAAATACACAGAAAAAAAAAGAAAAAGTTATAAAGAAATTGTAAATAAATAAATACAAATCAGAAATAAAATATTAAAGTAATATTTAATAAGTCTATAATATAATATATATTATTATAATCAAAGATAATGTTGTATTTAAGACCTAAAGGAATAATAGAAACGAAACTATTTTATATGGAGAATGTTTTTTAAGTAATAATTTTATTGTCCCCAAAAATATGCTTTCATATTTTTCTCCATTAAAATAATATACCCAAATAAGTCATAAAAATAAAATATATTTTGCTAGAGTATACAAATTATTGTACAAATATTTTTAATAAAAATGTTTAATATTTTCTGCTTAAAATGTTATAAAAAGTAATAAAATAAAAACAAGAAGCTGATATATTCCAAGAAGAGAAACATTTATTGTTAATTTTCTTGTTTAAGTTTTAGTTAAACAATTCTTTAATATAAACATATTTTTAACATTCATTTATAAGCAAGAATTATTCTTATTTATTTTAAATTTCAATCAAATACTATTTAAAAATATACAAAAATAATATTCATAAAAAAATTACCTTAACTCCCCTCGAATATTCTTCCTTTTGACAGCCTAAAACTCCGCAAAAGCTTCCAAAATTCTTCTAAAATTTTCTCTTAGTGCATGGAGCAGCCACATACAACCAGTTACCGTTATGAGACGACGCATGCAACGTCACCAGAAGAAGCAGCTGAATTCAGCTGTGGCAATTCTGGCTGCCTGTCTGGCGACTCGTTTTTGGCCAACGGCAGACGAACGAAAATGCAGGCGGGGAAAATAGAGTGGAAAGCGGGGGCAGGGAGGGAAAACAACATCAGTCCCGTTAGCTGACCTCATATGTGGTGGACAACCGGTGGCCAAGTGGGGAATAACCGGGGGCAGGGGACTGATATGCGACTCGTTATTGATACATCAAAAGTTCGCCAAAAATTGCCAGCCAGCCAAAAGCTGGAATATCTCGCCGATCGCCAAGCCGGTCGCTTCGGCGTGAAAGTGGCAAAAAGGCATGAAATGCGGCCAATATAGAGGGTTGGTGGGGAGAGGGGAGACAGAGCCACTTTGGCCGATTATCGCGATGCAGATGATGAGCTCCCCCCAAGCGATGCTGCAAAACAGAAGCAAACACACGGGCGGTAAATGGATTTTGCAACAGCTGCAAAGTATATGCCAGAGGGAGGGGTTATCCAGGAGATGGGTTTTTCATATTAAGTATTTATTAAGTATAATAATATTGCAAGGTTTGTATAAAATTTAAGAGAAATTGGTTGAGAAACTTGGGAGTTGTGAGGTAATAAAGTCCTGAAGTGCTTTGCGGGAGTTGCGGCTTCAAGCCTCGAAGCTGCTACTAATAATAATAATTTTATTATTAATAAATATTAGTAAATATATAAAAAAAATTATTTTGTAAAAATGTAAGGTTTATAGAATATTTAAATAAATTTTTTAGGCCATTTACTATATAAATAATTAAAGATATAATAAGTCCTTTGCTTTCAAGCCTCAAAGGTGCTTATAATATTAATTATTAATAATAACTATCAATAAAAATATAACAAATTATATTATTTTGCATAAATTTAAGGTTTCTAGAATATTGTAAGTAATTTTTAAAGAAATTTACCTTATAAAAAATCAAAGAAAATATATTCTTCATTCCATACTTTGCTTAATCATAAGTTCCTTTTATACCTTAAAACTTTAATATCATTTCCAACTTGTTAGTTACTTTTTCTTTATGCATTTTATTTCTTTTGCCCTTTTTGTCATTATCTGTGCCTTGGCTTAAACCTCTTAGCTTGCAGGTTCCATTAGAGGCTTTTAGGAGTAGAGTCTTTGATACTTTGTAGCCTTTCGCACTTATCAGTTCATCTTTTGCCACCCCCATAACCTCTCTTTATTTTTTTGCACCCCCTTTTTCTCTACCCTGATTTATACCCAGAACTTTGACTGCCATTTCCCACACTCTGACAAACATCAGTTGGCTTATTTAAGTGAGGAGTAAGGGAAGACCGTCAACTGTTTTTTTTATGGTTGCAATTAATTGGTCTTCAGGTTGCCGGGGACAACACCCCTTGAGCAGAGAGACCCCTTCAGGGTTTGTTGTTTTTCCTGGCCAAGCTCTCCTTCAGCGATTGTTTGTCCACCTGAAGAACGATGAGGATGACGATGACCCTTTTTCCGGGATTCGGCAATTGCAGCCAACTGTTTTTGTTTATAGAAATTTGATTTTGTTTATTTGTTAAAGCAGAGGCCAAGCCAAAGGGAAACTTAAGTGAAATAGTGGCGGCACTGAGGGAAATTTTAAAGTACAAGCTTTTATTGATTATTAAAATATATTTGTTATAAGAAATATATTTGAAATATATATGCAAGCTCTCTCTTACTTTCATGAAATACAAATTTTCCCAGCTGGAAAAGTGTAATTGATATTTTTTTTATGATTTATTTTGCGGTGTGAAAAGCAACCCCCTGCTGGCCACCCTCGTTAACTTGGCCTCTTTGTTATGTTAACAGATATTTTGTCTCAGCACTTGGTGGCTTGTGTTGATGAGGATGATGATGATGAGGAGGACGAGGACGAGGGCAAAGATTCCCCGGCGGGACTTCCCCCTGGGCCAAGTTATGTGGGTCTTCCGACGACCCTTCTTAACCCTCCTGCGTCGTCGCTCAACCTGCAACCTGGCAAGAAGTCAGCGAGGCGGTACGAAAACGTCGTCGTCCAGCTCAACAAGTTTCCTTGGGACCTTAACCCACCTCGTACTCCTCCTCCTCTTCCTCCTTGTACAGCTGTTCTTTCCTCAAGGGAAATGTGAGAGGAAAATGGGGGAGGAAACGTAACCCTCTCGAACTGTGGGAACTTCTCAATTGTTTATGGTTAATAATTGCTCTTGTTGGCTTCTCCTCACCTCGGGGACAGACAACAATTGCCGGAGCGGGGGGGGGCCAAGGAGGGTTAACACCAGACCAGAGGGGTTAAGACGGGCCGAGAGCTTCTCAAATGGTTGTGCAATTGTGCGTGACTTATTGTGTGTGCGAGTGTGTGTACTTGTGGGAGTGACTGACTTCATTTGCGGTCCAATTGTAAATTGAAGGAGAGCCCAGCAAACAAATCGAAGGATTTGATTTCTGACGAACGAACCAAATTACTGACCACTATTTCAATTTCGATTTTGGAACGAGGTTTGGCAACAGTGAGAAAAATAAGTTTATTAACAACAAATACGATTTTAATGGGAATCCAAGCGTTAGGATAATAAGTGTTTCAGCTAATTTATATCTCTTCAATGTCTAATACCTTTCATTTTTTATTACAAAATATAAGAAAAAATGGTTGAACTTCCGTATAATTCTTCTTCACATTTTTTCGGTTTGATTAATTATTGTTTTTGTTGTTTTTTTGTGGCCTAAAGCCCTAAAGTCAACTAGGTGGCTATAAACCACGCCTTGGTAACCACCTTAAACTGGCGCCTTACTACCAAAAAAACAACAAATTATAGTAAATTTGAATTAAAACTAAAAAAAGGCGTGTAAGCTGAGCTAAAGGCGCTAACCTTAATTCAGATGAAGGTTTAATGTTCAGTTTTATATAGATTATATTGCCTAAAGGTGGAAAGTTCTAGCAGTGATTGATCGCCTTAAAGATGAGAGTGATTAAGCTTGATGGAAAAACTTGAGATGGGTTTTAGGTTACAACTATTAACAAATAAACTGATTTAAAATGGGATAATTAATAAATTAGTTAAAAATAAATCTTTAAACATTTATTAAAGATTAAGAAGCCTTAGAAATTTTTTGAGTTATATACTTAAAATATATGTATAGCATATTTTCTTTATTAAAAATTATATTTAATGTTAGATATATTTACTTTTTCTATCTTTATTTCTTTATACAATTGCATGCTTATTCTTATTATTTTTACTTTCTTTATACATTTTTTTTAATTTCTTCTTTATTAACAACATGAAAAATGAGTATAACCCATTACGATCCTATCTCCAAACCTCCTCTGTATACTTTCAACCCTCATTTGCGGCTCAATTATTTTCCAATCCAAGTTCAGGGTCACTGATCTCAGCTCCGTACATTTTCTAATGCCATTAAAAACGCATCTTTGTATCCTACAGATTGCAACTAGAAAACGTTACCAGTTTGGACCAAGATCTAAAATCCACAAACTAAGATCTCCAGACAGACTCTCTCTCTCTCGCTTCCCGCTGAAAACACGCAACTGTCATTAGGCTAGGAAAACCTGAAGATGCTATGCATTTTCTCCAACTTCCTTTTTACAAAGACATACACACATACAATTATCAACATGAGATATTGTCTTAAGGAGGAAAATTTGTAGACCAATAATTATTTTCCCACTATTTTCCAACGCCGCAGCAACATTATAATTAATAACATGAAAAATACATAATGAAATCATTATCTTACCGTAATGCGAAATGATTATCGTATGTGTGTGAAGTGCTCAACAATGGGGAAAGAGAGGGCAACACATAGTAAAGAGGGAGGCGGAAAGCGGGGACTGAAGACTAACTCTTAACGCGCATCGGAAAAACCGGAAGTGGTCGTTGGCTAGGTCAGGTTTGCCTGTCTTATGCAAAGCATTCCAATCCACTCTCCACTCTCAAGTGCATCTCAAGCGGAACGCCCATGGATGCACCCTGTCTTTGGGTCTTTCTCCGCCGCCACCGAAGGCCAAGACAGGTGCTCTGTGCGGCGATGCCCACAGGTGGGCAGGTTCCTGGCCACCGATGAGTGACTGGCTCGCAGTTATGTCAGTGAGGGTCGTCGTCGTCGCCAAAGAGGTCTTTTTGGCTTCTCACTTTTGTTTTAATTACATCTTTTTTGAATTTTTTAGGGTATTTTGGTTATTTTGTTAAGCTGGAAATTTTGTATAAATACGAGACCAAAATGAACTTTATTTTAAATATATAAAGCGATAATTTAAATAGTTACAAATTAAAGGAAAAAATTTAGGACTGAAGGTTGTCATATTTTCCAGAGTTCCAAGGTTGGGATTATCTGATGTATTTTATTTATTTAAATAAAATGTTTAAATATTAAAATAAATACATGTTATTTAATATTTAATATTTTTATTTTATTTTTATTTAGGTTTCATTAATTTAAATACCAATTAGTTATTTAGAATTTAATTACTTATAAATATAACTTCTTACTAGATGAAAAACCAATAAAATTTGTAAATAAATATATTTATTTATTAATTACCTAAATATTTGTAATATATAATAAATATTTCTTTACTCTAAAATATCTCTTTACTATTTAAATAATCAAAAAAATAATTCATAACAAATAAATATTTCTGTAAAAAAGTCTTTTTATTAAATACCCCTTCATCTATCATTTTTCCAGGGTATTCCCGATTTCTATATCTTTCTTAGTACCCAATTTTTTGGGTTCTTTGTACCCAGAGGGCCAGCCAAGCGGAAGTTGATTTATTTCAAGCGACTGTTCGCTTCTTTCGGTGAGAGAATTTTCGGAAAAGTGTTGCATTGTTTTCCCACCTACACCGCAGCGAGAGAGAGAGAGGTAAAGAAAAATTGTTCAAGCATAACTTTTCTATACTGAACATTATTTTCAACCTTTTTCCCTTTTTGTTCAGGTGCTGCTACTCCTTTGACTTGACGCTGAGCTTGTCAAAATTAAGAAATATTTGTAATAATTAGCAGCAGATTCAGGAAAAGAGCTCCGATTAAATTTTGTATGAATTAAGTTAGCTTAAAAGCAGGTGGCCACTCACTTTTAACCGGGACTCCTAGCCAGGCTTTTCCTCCCAAATGCATTTCCATTCACTTCCACTTCTACTTCCATTTTCAATTCATTTAGCTTCGTTTGTCCCTATGATTTTGTTGTTGTTGTTGCTCCATTATACCCTCTGGCAGGGCTTTCCCTGGTTACTTCCTTTTTCTATTTTTTATAAGCATTTTTCAATCGCATTTCGATGCGCATTTTCATTTGGGGTCAAGAAAAATCCATTAGCAGTCGGTGGAAGTTAAATAGAATCCATTAGCTGCTGCCCACGCATCCCCCTGCTTCCCTGCTCCCTTGCCCCTTTTATATATATATATATATATATATATTCTTTTTTGTAATAAAAACTCCACGGCCTGTTGGGGGAAAAATCGGACTGGAGCAGCCGTGAAAAGCGTACATGCAGACAGAGGAAAATCTAGGGGAAAACTCTACTCACGCAATGCCCGAAAAATCTCGGATGTCTTTGTTAAAGGAGTATACATAGTTCGTGGAATTTTTTGTTGGGGGGGAAAGAGCAATTAAATTTCCACAGATTTGGAATTATATTTTGTTTGCTTATTGATCAACTTTTGTATTTTAATTTGGAACGAGATTTATGGGATTTAATGTGGTTATTTGTTTATAGATTGTGGGTGAGATTAAAATCTTATTTAGTTTCGTTTTTTGTGGGGTTTTATTGGTTTATGAATAGTTTTTAGGTTGTTTGAAAGTTTAATTAAAGAAATAATACTGTTTTGTTTACAATATTAATTTAAACTGCATTTTTAAAGATAATTTTCATATAAATGCATTTTGAACTCACAGAAGTATTCCTTTAGCTTTTAACGAATAAAAAAGTTAATGTTCCTGGCCTTGTTGTTCGTCCTGGCCGGAAGCGTCTTACCCATTTACCCCCTTGGGCAGTTCCTTCGGCCTTCTATGTTAACCTCCTTCTATTACCCCGCAGTGCTATCCCTGACCCCGCTGACAGGCTAAAGAAAATCTATTAACCTCCAGTGACATATTGCCGGCACACCCCTCGGGCACACACATGGAGATATAGAGACTCACACACACCCCCTATCTCTAATGTGACACAATGCATATTTATGGCCCCATTTGTGCAAACTGTCGATACTCGAAAATAGGGGGGAGGACGACGAGTGGCTGGCCAGTGAGAGCTATGGATAATCATAAAGAATCCGAAGCTGGCTCCATATTTACTGCCGCAAAGAAAAAATAAGGTAAATTGAATTAAGTTATTCTTCTGCAAGGATATAGTTTGCCTAGTTCTGGAAAGAAGTTTATTTGCCAAGTTTAATATTTCAAGATCTTTATGAAACGAATTGGTAAAAAGGTTCTTAATATTTCAATACTTTTATTTTTATTCTATTGAAAAATTGTAATACTCTTGTTTTGTAGTATGTATAAAAATATTTTAAAACAATTGTAATTAACTTAAAATTAGAAAATTAGAAATATAATATATTGTTAAGCCTTTAATGGATTTTTATTAAGTTCAAAAACGTATGCATCACTTAATTTAAAGTTATAGCTTTTGCTATAAAAAGTATGCAACATTTTTATTTGCGCAAGCAAGCAAGGTTAAGAACCATTGAAATATAAATTTATAGATTTAACAAACTAAATGATATTTATAGAAAAAAACTAATACATAATATAATAATAAATAGATTTATGATATTGTCAGCCTAATTATAATTAAAAATTACTTCAATTTTAGGCAAACAAATAAAATTAACTTAAAAAGAATGGCGAACTTGCAGAACATTTTAATAATATTTATAATAAATTAGTGTTTTGCGAGTTGCAATTATTAATAAATTGGTATGATTATAAATTATTAATTATTTTAAATAATAAATGAACTGAATTGTGTTCTTTTTAAGTTCAGTTCTAAAAATAGCGATATTTTCAAGAATTACAAAATAAAAACTTAAAATAAAATGATTTTAAAGTGTTTTCAACACAAAAACCTATAAAAACAAGCCATAAAAGCTAAAAGGGTTTCATTCTTGATACATTTTCCACAACTCCAACTTTGCTGTATATAAACCCTTAACCTTTCATCCTGGAAAACCGTATGATCATCTGCTCTGCCACCAAATCAGTTGCATACAAAATCCACAAAAAAAGATGACTAGCAGAAGGCGAACGGTTGAAAAAGAATTGAAGGTGGGGGAGGCTTTTCATAGGCTTTTCCAGGAAAGTATATTTAATGGCTCCTTTTTGCCTTCATTTTTTTTGCCAAGAGTCCAGAAACCGAAAGCAATTGCGAGAGCTTACTGAGGGCAGCGCAATATGCGCACTCATTGCCCAGCTGTCACCTATGGAGACGGGAGACAGGAGACAGGAGGCGGACCTGCGGGGAGGAGGTCGTCCTGCAGCTTGGCATTTAACGCATTGTCCTTTTAGCCATATTGATGATGATGCCAAATGACACCAAATGGCAATGGTGGGCAAGACAACGGACAGAGCGATACCGTGGCTTCCAGCTAGGATTTTCACTATCACTTGCATGGTCCCCCATGTCCATGTCCAACGCAACCAAAGACGGAGCTCCTCCCTCTGCTCTGTCATTTTTTATGCACTAAAAAAAATTAAATCTTTAATTATTTTTATATACAAGAATTATTATTATTTATTTGAAATGTAATATTTGGGCTGCAATATTTAAATGTTGACTTTGTATGTTTATTAGTTATACTTTTGGGGCATTTTTTCAGAAAATAAACTATTTATATGGTAAGTTTTTACAAACGGATTTTTTAAATATTTAAATCTATAGTTTTATTTAATTAACATTATTTATATTTACAAATATTTAAATGGAAATTATGTGTGATAATAGATTTGTTTATTTTTTTGTTAGTAAGCAAAAGGCACTCATTACTTTATTTCATTATTATTTAAACTGGATTGAAATATATATTTTAAAATTTTTAAATATACTAAAATACTCTCCTTGTTAACCTTTTTCCCAGTACATTCTCTTTTGTTTTTTTTTTTGGTCCTTTGGACTCCCTATATCCCCTCCTGATCCGTCGCCATCTCATGCGTTGTGTTGTCGCAGTTGTTCCCATGTTGTGTCTGCCATTATTTCGTGGATTTTTGGCTGCATTAGCATTTCACTTTGATAGTCCTCCGTCCTGCGGTAGTCCTTCGCTGCTGCTGGCTAGGGGAGGTCCTTCCTCTGCTCATGGCAGCTTTCTCGCTTTATCTGCTGACAGTCATAAGTTTTGCTTTGCTTTCCATTTTTATTCCACTCTCCAGATCGGCCACGCCCCCTCAGTAACTCATCAACGCGCATATGTTCGCTTCTAGGATATCTTTTACTCCTCCCCCTTGCCCACTCATCGAGTAAGAAATTTATTTTTATTTGTTAGACTCCTTCGCCGCTTGACTTTTTCCTGTTGCTGTTTCCGTTTGTTGTAAATTTTTGTGGATTATCCTGCCGATTCCGTCTGCTGCTGCTGCTGCTGCCATCCACTTCAGCTCTCTTCGGCTCTGGTTCTGCCATTCATTCGGCGAATTTATTCAAACTTCACTAAACACAATCAATTTACGAATTATTATTATGCCTTGGAAAGTCCTTTGTGTGGCCCAGAGCAAAGGGAAACTTTCGTGATGACTCTTTATGTGGGGTAGATGGGGTATAATGGGCTGTTATAGAGGCATGAATATTGTTAAGGGATTTTTTTAGTCATTTTAGAATATAATAGAAAATATTTTTACTTTAATTAAGAGAAATAATTAATGTTAAAAATACTGTCATATTACTTACAAGGAGATTAGAAAAAATACAGGTTTTAAGGCATTGAAAAGAATTATTTTAGATTCGAAATATTTTATTCATTGTTTTAAATACTTGTCTTTTTCATTGATTTCAAACTATCAGGAATATTGAAGGATTACATTATAAATATAATATCAAATTAAATAATATATATAAAATTATTTAAGACTATAAAAAAGATAATTACCTAGCAAAGCAATTGAGTTTACGTTAAATACAAGTTTTGTAAATTTGATTTAAATCAAAAGTGATTTTTCCTGATAAATTTGTATTAGAAATTATATTTTACCATTTAATTTGTTAATTTATAAAAATGTTTTCAATATGAAAGTTCATTAAATTCTTCTCACAATAAGACTAAAATAAAACTAATTGACTCAAATATTATTTTCATAAGTTTTAGAGTGGTTTAAAATCAATTTAAATATTATTTTATCAACTAATGAGTAGCTTAAAGTTGATTTAAACGATTTTAATAATTTTCCAGCTTCAAGTTCATCTCGGTTGCCTTTTCTTTGATTTCCTTGTCGCCATTTGTTGGCGAGTCCTTTTTTCGCATTTATTGCATTTGTTACGCAGGCTGGCTCCTTCCTCCTTCCGCATTTCCCTCGTCCCCCCTCCGCTGCCCCCTTTGGCATTGAGAGCACTTTACGCTTATGATCTGCTTAGCCCCCGTTTGGTACTCCTTTTCTGGATCTGGCTCATTTGCCAGCCGCCTCTTAGCTTTATGTTTATGATTTCCACTTCCACTTCCACTGCCATTTCCATTTCCATTCCATGTGTGGGCGTGGCTGCCTGTAATTACCACTTAAAGTCCGCCCACAAAAACAAGGAAAATACCGAGGTGGTTGGGGCGAAAAAAAAAGTAAGGAAGAACAATGAACGGACGCTGGCCGATTATGGCTCTTGTTGAGGGGGTGTAATCATAATAAATAATAAATGAATGAATTTTATTGCTTAATGGATTGCAGTTACACTCGGCGGGAGTTGAAGTTCTGCTCGGGGTCCTCCTTCATTCGGCATTAGTCACACTTTATTTATGAATTATGATACACTACTAAATACGTATATATATGGGGTTAAACGGCTTAGGGTTGGGCATATTGAATTGAGAAAAGGATTTGATAAAGTTATTGAGAGTTGAAGAATAAAAGGATAAATAAAATTCATTTTAGAAATTTGTTTGTTGGTGAAAATTTGATTTTGGAAATTTAAACAATATATGGCATAATCTGAGACATTTTTAAAATAGATTTTGAGCCTACAAAATATATATTTATTTATATAAATTAAATTCCTTAATGAGAAAAGTGTGGTAGTTTTTTTTAACTTAGATTTAAACAACAAATAAAATAATGATATTCTTGATTAAAGCCTAGATTCAGGTAACAATTCCCTCTAAGGTCCATAAACTCCACCGTCTCAGATGTCAATCAAGTGTATTTCGCAGTCGGATTTAACTTAACCCCCTCGAGTACACTTATGTATTTATTTCCGACATGTTTCGGCGGTCAGCCTGCGACAATCTGGGCGGACTTAACCCCCCCAGCCAGCCCCCGTTCCGCCTTCGAATTTGAGTAATAATGATTCATTGCCTATTAGCAGTTAATTAGACTTAAAAGGCGGGGCCATCAAAGGGCTTACAGTGCCTGGGATGCTAATGAAAAACTATATGGCTTTGAACTCGTTTCGTGTCATTACGGAAATAGCCGGCCAAGCGGCAACTGCAATTAGGTAAAGGCCCCCGAAAATCTTGGCCTGAAACTTGGGTCATGGACCATTGGGTCAATTACGAAATTTTCGTTACGTTTCTGGCGGATTAATGCCCAAGAAAGGATCCCGTCTGGCCGACATAAATAACTAATATCTGTTTATGATTATTGCAGTCTGCCACTCAATTGGATTAGCATTTCGTATTTCCCATTTCGCAATGTTGTTTCTGTCGTCTGCCTGGGTATTTTGGGTTATCCTTTTTGGCCAAGATGAGATGCCGAAAGAGACAGAGAGAGAGAGAGAGTTGTCATTGGTTTTTATGTCTAGCTAACGTTGTCGTTGTCGTGGCCATTAGGCCAATATTGATATGGTCTATGGGTATTATTTAAACCCGGCCACACGCCCAAAAGAGGGGGGCTCTCTGTCTTGGAAAAATCGGTGAAAATCGTTGAGGTGTCATGTTGGTTTAAAGGCCCCCGGGGCGCTTCGGAAAATCCTTGACATGCCGCTTTGGCAGTTGAAGTTTACGATAAATGCCAGTGTATCCGCATCCTTGACGGTAGTTGGCTCAGCCCCCTTCCCCTAAGGAGCTCCAAATATTTTCAAGCCGAACCCAAGGGGGCAGGGAGCTCTTCAAGGCAGCTCTGTGAGACATCGAAAAATTCTCGTTTAGAAATAAACTTATGCCGGGAGTGGGTGGAGAGGGTGATATAAGACTGGTAAAGGATTGAAAGCCGAAAGGGATCAGCCGTGGAGACATCGTCTCAATTGCTTGCCAGGCACGTTCCTAAATTCAACCAAATTGACAAACAAAAACCCTTCGCTTAGCCTGCACTTGAAGGAATATGTTTAGATATAAATTAAAGTTTTACATATATATATTTTTTGTGTTTGTTTTTTTGGCAGTGTCTAGTTGAAAAACATAAATGCTGAAGTAGTAAATACAGAAGATAATAACGAAAATACCCTAAAAAAGTGATTAAAACTAATTGATATTACATTCTTTTTAACCCTCTATTTAACATAATGAAAATTTTTTTTTAAATAAAACTTACTCCGGTTTTGGTAAAGTGCCACCAAAATCGGGCTCATCAAGTGCGTGTGTTTTGGGGGCTTAGCATTTAAGGTGAAGCGGAATGCCAAAGCCAAACACAATTTCCACCAAATATGGATTGGATTCACTTACAGGCAATTGCTCTGCCACTACCGCCCCACCCTAGCCCCTCTCTCCCCACCTCAATTTGATTGCCCAGCGGCGCAGGAATGGGGGTTGTTGCCTCTATGGATCACTGCCCTGGATGGGAAATGCGCGGCAGCAGTTGCAGTCGTCCTAAATGCTGCTCTCTAATTGATTTTGCCGGCCATAATGCTTTTTAGCCATGTTTAAGCGTCATTATATTAACTGGCCAAACCACACACACAAACATACAGGGTTGAATTCTAACCCACACAGAGACGTCAAGTGTTTGAACGTAAAGGACCTATAATTAGAAAGGAGCTTGGACTTTGGGCAAGATTTTTAGATACATTTTAGAAAGCAATGCTTAGAAAATATGTCATTTTTATTCAATTTTACTACTGTATTCCATGGATTATAGTGTATTATAAATGGTTTTGCAAATTCCCAAGAAATATATAAAATTCTTAGAAATACTGTTACTGGAAAACCCGCGGGGCAGCCAGCACTCACATTTTCACACTATAAAGATCAACTCTT